>CAJQZJ010004750.1:1983701-2034130 GCA_907164525.1 Lophiomys imhausi | reverse complement strand
AAGGAAGGAAGGAAGGAAGGAAGGAAGGAAGGAAGGAAGGAAGGAAGGAACAAAGGAAGGAAGGAAGGAAACACTTTATCTCAAATTCAAAAGTGCTTTTGACTCCTGGTGGCTCCAACTCACTCCAATCACAGCAGCCGCCATAGCCTTGGAGGGAAAACAAGCACCCAGGGCCTTCACTAGCACTGACTCCACTCTCTGGCCTCTTTGACCAGCTTTGTGAGGTGAAAGCAAGTGGCTTCTACAGTTACCCACACATAATTTCCCAGTGTTGACCCCTCCCTCCTTAGTCATCCAAGCCTTGGCCACTTTGGCTTTTGTCTTCAAAGAAGAACCACATGAGTTTACTCCTAAAGAACTCCCCTTCCTAAGGACAATGGCAGAGTTGTTAGACTGGGTGGCCATGAAGAGGTGAGGAGGTGAAGGGGAATGGGGGACGATGGTGGGAGCTAAGGGTTGAATATGGTTTGCTTTCTCTGAATCCCCTGCTGAGATTTGTAACACTGGCAGGCAGAGCTCCACCCGTGTTGATAGTGTGAAAGGGATGAATGCCTGTGGTTGGCTTCCTGTTGTTTCTGTAACAAATGGTTGAGGGGAGCAGTTTACTCTTAAGCAGCAACATTTGGGCTCTTAATCCGTGATCACTTGATTACACTATTTTGGTGCCTAGGGCGGGATACCACATTGGGGGGGGGGGACGACATGAAGTGCATTAAACTGTTCCTCCCATGGCAGCGAGAAAGTGAAAACCAAAGAAGCAGGACTGTGGACACAATACTCCCTTCAGGGACATGGCCCTGGTGACCTAACTTCCTCCCACGTAGCTCCACCCCTTAAAGGTTCTACTGCCTCCACTAGCGTCGTCTGCAGCCGATAACCAAGCTTAACACACGAATCAGGGACATTTCAGATATAAACGGTAGGAATATTTTTCCCTTAGGAGTGGCATTGCCCTTGCGGGAGTTGGTTATTACAAAGTGAGATCTCACTTCAAGCCTGGCTTGCCTCACATATGCCGACTTGCTCTTCTGCTGTCTGCCATGTTGGAACAGCACAAGGCCCTTGTCAGGGCTATGCTCTTAGACTTCCTGACCTCCAGAACCAGGAATCAAAATGAACCCCTGTTCTTTATAAACCCTTCAGTCTCAGGCAATCTCTTACAACGTGGGAAATGGGCTGAGACAGCAGGGTAGGACAAAAGTCACAGGGACTTCCCAGATATGCTTTCCTTCTCCTTTCATCTCAGCTTCCAAACTCCGGCCATTTGAAAAACCACCTTTCAAAACTTTGGTTTCTCAGGCGGCTTATCAGTTTCCACAGATCCTTGATAATCCAAAGACCAGTTTTCCCCCTGAGGTATAATAGCAAGTTCAAGAGAAGAAAAACATTTTTTTTTAAAATGTGACTGTGCACCTGGGTGACTCTGACAATGTCATTTGTCACCTGTCAGCTTCGTATGATGCCAGACAACTTTCACCCATGGATGTGTGCTGCAGAAGCTGTGTGTGAAGACCCGCAGTTCTACACTTAAATGCCCACAAAGCAGCTGTCATCACTGAACAGTATGTGACTCTTGGTGGCATTTGGTGAGAGACAACAAAAGAAGTTGGTACTGGATGTACTACTGATGTCATGGGGATAATTATACCACGGAACAGCTGCCGAAATCTATTTTTAACATACATCGCGATGATATACATATGAAAATCAAGGATTTTTTAAACCTGGGAGAAAAAGAAGGAAAACACACATGTTTAAGTGAATCGTGTAAGCTGGGAGGATCTGCTGTTCACACTCTAATGGTCTGATGGCCACCGTCCACATCCTCTCAGCTGCCGATCCTCAACTACCTGGAAGGCTGTAAGTTCTTCCTTGCTCTTCTCTCTATTCTCCTTCTGCCTATTTTCCAGTGTATTCTTTTCTCCGACTCTCCTCCTATGTCCTAACACACAGACACACACACACACCCATCCCCAGACAAGGTGAGGGGATGCTGCTTAGAAAAGTAGACTCCATCAGACACACTTGATCTGAGTCTTTGAGGAATGCTGGGAAATACCCAGGTTTAAAAAATCCTTTTATGAACTTCTCAAATCTTTTCTGGGTGCAGTGAGTCCCCAGCTGACTGTATACTGGTGCCTTGTCTCCCACTCCACTAACTCCTGCCTCCAGCTGGCTATCCCAGCTTTTTCCTGTAGGCTTGGCAATCTCAATCAATCAATCAATCTCCCTCCCTTCCATCGTCATTGTAGGAGAACCTGTTGGGGTTTATCTGGAAGATGCTTATATTCAAATGTTAATTGCTTGCCCCTGCCCTCATTGTTGGAGCAAACACTCAAGTACCCAAAATGATGTTTGTGAACCTTGTCTCCAAAGCTATCCCTAGTTGGATAATAAAGTTGCTGACACTGGGCTGGGCAACAGAAACATGGATGCAGAGCCAAGGTTTGAGGGATTAGGGGTAGCAGAGGGAGGGAGAAAGGAGAAGTGATGGGTTAGTGTGGACAAGAAGCACACATGGCCTAGAGCAACCTGCTCAGAGGACCAGACCAAATGGAGCATGTGCAAGTATTTATGGGGGTTTTGGCTGGGAGGTAGATAACTACCCAGCCCTATTGCAGGATATTTGATGCCGTTGAAAACCCTGAGTTTGTGAATTGAAAAATCTGTTTGTAATTATGGGATGGCTCAGCCTTTAAATCAAGAACTTTCTGCTTATTGTAAACAAGTACTTATGGTGTGGCTCACCTCTAAGAACACGCCTTTAACCCAAGAGCTTTCTGTACACAGATTAAATAAAGTTAACCCTGGGTCAAGGGGTGGAGCAAGAAACCAGTTGACAGGGATTAAACAGAAAGGAGGGACAGTGAGCTGAGGGTATTTAAGACATCCACCGAGGAGGGCTTGGGTTGCTTCAGAGGTTTTCTCCTTCAGAGTTCTTCCTTTGGGAGTTCTTCTTCCTTCAGAGTTCTTCCTTTAGAGGTTTTCTCCTTCAGAGTTCTTCTTCCTTTGGGTTTTCTCCTTTGGGGATTTTCTCCTAGATTTCGTTCTCTAGATTCTTCTGGGCTTTTTAGTTTAGGGTTTTTGGCTGGGAAATTGATGGGATAGGAATGTCAGCTGGGTGCTTTCTCTGCCTCTCTGACTTAGTAAGTTTTCAACCCAGCATCTAGCTCCTGAGTCTTCATTGGTAAAATCATGACTGGGACATTTTTTTTAAAAAAACAACATAGCCCTAGTGTTTTAAGCCTCTATTAAAATCTAACAAGTTTCTGTGCTTTTATTTAGTAAATAGTGGGTTAAGGAAGAGCTACCACTGACTTAATAATTATATGTATCAGTGATAAATATTAATAATTCATTCTACAAGAACCCCTCTTACCACTCTCTGAGTTGGGCAGAGGTGATACCCAACATCCTGGTATCTCTCTACTTCTTTCTTCATGTGGCAGTACTGGGGTTCAAACCCAGGGCCCCGTACAAACCAAGCACACACTGTACCCCTGTGCTGAACCGTAGCCCCTCCAAATGGCCTTTTCTTAGTAGCAGGTACATGGCTGGTGTGCTGAAGTCACAGCTGCTCCCTGACCTTGGCATTTAGAACTGTGCATGTAGTTCTTGAACCCTAGAGATTCTGTGAAAGCCTGAGGACACCTAATGTGACACAAAGAAGTCCCTTGGTAGAACAAGCAATTCACAGGTTCACAGGAGAAGGAAATAAAGTAACCTTTGCAGGGAAGGAGAGGCAGTGACAGAGGATCATCTAATGCTCCCACAGGCCTTCTGGAGTCCCACAGGACTCCAGTCCTTTTAGGCAACAGGAAGGTGATCTTAATCTTCTCTAAGAACACAAGGTGGCTCATGGGGTTGCTGTCCTGTAGAGGGACCCATAACACAGAGAAAGATCCTGCTGATACTAAACTCTGAACTCTTCTGTTTCCATCCCAGGGTCCTAAATTGAGTTACTCATCAACTTCCAAGTAGGGACCGGCCCCTCCCCCAAAGAACTTCTTTCTTGGCCCAGGTGCCAACCTTAACTCCTCAGGGTGGTCTGTGGAAAGAGGGGGCACCTCTAACCTCAACTCTCTCTTTCAGTGTTTTCTACCTCTCATCAAGACCCAATTTACGCCTCAAACTTTGAACTCCATCCCTTACCTCAGCAGTCATCCACATCCTTCCCACCATCCTGAGAAAGGGATTCACGGTCTTTCAGTTGGTGTTTATGGACACTAGGTGGCGACATTGCTTTGGGAAGATGAAGCATTGCCCTGCTCCTGTTACAAACCAACACTCAAATGAAGAGATTGGTTAACACACCAGGACAACAAACCCAGAAGCAAAAATGCACGTTAGTGTAGAACTGAGTGAGCAAATGAGGACTATGTAGTAGAGAGGTGTCTGTATTTGACTGTTACGTGATCTCCTGCATAGAGCAATCCCATCACTGTGTTTTCCCAGGGAGAAACCAAAATCCAAGGATGAGAAGTGATACATTGAAAATATTTCTGTTATCTTGAAATCGTTTTATTGTACTCCCCGATACCTATGCCATAATTACCTCTTAAGGCAATAGGTCTATCCCACGACTGGTGACTAGGAATTATAATGGTACACTGTCACTTGCAAATTGCTGAGAGAATAGAGCTGAGGCATTCTCACCAGAAAAAAGAGTATGGGGTAAATATATTAATTGGCTTGACCTGGTCATTTCATAATCTAGACATACACCAAAACATTGTGTCACACACAATCAATATATATAATTATTTGTGACTCAAAAAATAATAAACAGGTAAGTAAAACTTAAAACTGTTAAAAACAAAAAGAAGACTACAGGTGACAATGGTCTGGAATGCACATTTCTGATTTGGCTGAATTGCCCACATTTCTAGGAAGGGTGTAGGTGTGACCATTGGCCAACGTCAGCAAACAGTTTTAGGTGCCTACTATGTGTAAAAATGCTTTGGACCAAAAACTCCTGCAAGCTCCAGGAAAGCCCTGTTTTCTTATATTCTCATCTTCAGAGGTGCAAATAGAGACTCAGAATAAGAAAGATTATGGTATTGACACTGGAGATCTGAGGAGACTGTGGCAGGTGGCTGTTCCTCTTGTGCTATATGACCAGAATCACTCCTGAAAGCTGACCTGGCAGGTCCAAGGGGACTCAGCTTCCCTCTTGCAGGTACCCTAGCTGAATTTGGGGATCTCCTCTGCCCCCTGCCTCTTAGTGTCTGGCTGAACTTTTCCCATCAAGACAGCCCAGAACAAATGGGACTCATTCACACAGCCCAGTACTGTTCATCTTTGGCTCTATCCTCTGAGCCCGGGTCATGGAGTCACTGGCTCACGGGATGCTCTCGCTCATGGGTCTTTCCTGAAATGTTTATCCCCCAACATGCAAATTGGAGTATCTCTTGTACTGCCCTGAGCTCCCATACAGCAGGAGACAGAAGATGCCTAAGCTGAGAAAACCCATGAGACAGGTGCTGAACAGACACACCTTCAGTGCTGATGCCTCCCACTTCCTCTTCTTTATTTGGATCCCAAGTGATGGCCAAAGACTGCTCTTCTTGCTTTAAAGACTAATAATAATTAAGTACCTGCAGGGGCCTGAGAAGGAACTGTCTTAAATGACTTTTCTTCCACCAACTGCAAGGGGAGCTTCTGGGGATGGAGGTCACTAGGCATCCACTTTGCCAGGAAACTTACCTCTCACAGCCTGCACTTGTCATCACACCCTTTAGAAAATTCTGGACCTTAAGACTTTTATAAATGACTCACTTTGAAACATTTTAATTAAATTAAGAAGTAGGCTGACCTGTCTTCTGACCCCCTTGCCAAGGCCGCTTTCACCAACCTTCATAACAGCATTCTGTATGCATTATAGGTTTTTTTTTAAAAAAGATTTATTAAGTATACAGTGTTCCGTCTGCAGGTATGCCTGAAGGCCAGAAGAAGACACCAGATTTCATTGTGGATGGTTGTGAGCCCCAAGGTAGTTGCTGGGAATTGAACTCAGAACCCCTGGAAGAGCAGTCAGTGCTCTTAACATCTGAGCCATCTCTCCAGCCCACATTATCCTTTCTAATCCCCTCAATCAGCCTGGCAGCAAACTCTCTGACCAGTAACACTTTTCAGCAACCTCCAGGGCAAGGACGGGCTGCCTGCCTAGTACTATGGGCCACTTCAGTAACTGCTACCACCCACCGTGGCCCCTCAGTAGCCAGAAGGAAGGGGATGTCAGCCAGAGGGGCAGTTAATGGTCTGATCTCTCAATGTCTTATGAAGTTGCATCTCTAGTGGCCGCTTCCAAGAGCTGATCCAAGAGCTACAGTGTCCCCAGCCTTGTGCTGAGGCCAGGAGGCTTCTTGTAGACACTGACGTTAGATTGCAGGAGAATTGTCAGTCTGCTCCACCCACTTCCCAGTTCTCATTACTGCAAACATCAGATGCTGGAGTGCACAATACAGTGTGCCTGGAGATCAGTCCAAGGTGGAAGGGGTAGAGAGTGAGCAGTGTCTGTGAATGCATCGCTTACGGCCACTGACACCGCCCTGTCTCCCATGTGCTTTGTACTGCACCCGCCTCGGTTCCATAAGGCACCACCTCACAGGCACCCCGCACAATGAACATTGCCCCAAGTGAAGGAACGTGCATGCAGGCAAAAGAGGAAGCTCTCACCTTTGTGTTCACCCCATAGCTCCAGGTGGCCCAAATATTAATCAGAAATTCCATGAGTTTGACCTTCAGGAGCACAGCCCCTCAATTGTGTGCAGGCTGAGTAATGCATTGGCCCTCAGTTATCCTGCACAAGCTCTAGGAAGATGGGGGTCGCAAAGGCCCTCAAACCCCAACTCAAAACCCTGCCTCTCCAAAGCCGACCATAAAACTAAAAATATTGGGTGGAAAATCTCAGTAGGTAAAAAGTACTTTTCGCCTGGCCTGATTACCTGAGCTCAGTCCCTGGAACCTGCATCATTAAAGGAGAGAAGTGGCACACACTCATTCAAGGCATGTGTGTGTGTGTGTGTGTGTGTGTGTGTGTGTGTGTGTGTGTGTGTGTACATAAATACAAACACGCACAGAGTATATGAGTGTGAAAAATTAAACTCTGATGATGTTGTCATCATTTCCTCTGACTTTCTGAGTCATCCATAATACAGTTCTTTGCCATACAATGCTTGATCGTAGGTTCCAAGACCTCCCACTCCAGAATAGTACTGCCTCCCACTCTGAAGGAAAGAGCACTGTCCAGAGAGGTCACAGATGGCCTGGACAGACAGCCTCCCTGGGTTACCCCAACTCAGCCTGATACTGTTAGATTCCATTCTTTTCCTTCAATCATGTATCTATATAGTTGCACATAGTTCACCAAAAGCAATGATAATAATCTGTTCATTATAAATCTTTGGGCTTTAAATCTGAAGACTCTTGTCTAAGTTAGGGTGTTGTTGCTGTGAAAGACTCCATGACCATGGCAATGTTTATAAAGGAAAACATTTAATTGGAGCTGGCTTATGGTTTCAGAGATTTGGTCCATTATCATCATGGTGGAAAACATGGCATTGAGCAGGCACAACATGGTGTTGGAGAAACAGAGAGTTCTACATCTTGATCTGCAGGTAGTAGAAGGACACTTTATCACTGGGCATGGCCTCAGCATGTATGAGACCTCAAAGCCTTCCTCTACAATGACACACTTCCTCCAACAAGGCCACACCTCCTAATAGTGTCACTCCCTATGGGCCAAACATTCACATACATGAGTCATTGGGGGCCATTACTATTCAAACCACCACAACTCTTATGTCATGGAAAACAATGTTAGGTAGATTTGTTATTAATACCCCCCCCCCAAAAAAAAGGAGAAGAAAAGAATGGGAGGGAAGGAGAGAGGGATAAAAGTAAGGGAAGAGAAGGAAGGAAGGAAGGAAGGAAGGAAGGAAGGAAGGAAGGAAGGAAGGAAGGAAGGAAGGAAAGAAGCCAGACCAGATAAATGCCTCAGGACTCATCTTCTACCTCAGGCTGTGCTGACCAGAGCTGGTTTTCTGAGTGACATGTGCACTGCCATGTTGTCACCCACTGCATAAAACAACCACAGAAAAGTTCTTCAGACAGTGACCAATAGTCCTACTGACGTGTCTTCCAACTGACAAAAGTTGTGTGCACCAAGGTGTGCTGACATACGCATATGCTGTGCAGAATCACTCTAAAATCAGGCTATTTAACCTGGGTATTGCCCACACATACTTATGGGGGTTAGTAACACTTAAAAAGAGAAGTCTTTAACAATTTTCAAGTATTAAACCCCTTCTTGTAACCATGAGGTACAGCAGGGGCCCTGACCTTCCTTCTGTTGACTGAAACTTTGTCTCTTCAGCCATGTCCCAAGCCATCAGCGAACTGCCCTTTCACTGTATTTGAAACTATGACACTTTAGATTCCATGTACAAGTAAGATCTTACAGCATGTATCTGCCTGCATCCAAATTCTCTGAATATAAATGTCTTCCAGATTCATCCATGTCTTCATAAATGACAGAATCACTACCTTAAGAATGAATAATATTCCATTGTACATACAAAGTGCCTTTCCTCTAGCTGTTTACCTGTAGGTGGACACGTAGAGGTTGATTCTAAAGCTTGGCTCTTGTGAGTAGAGCTGCAATCAACATGGAGTGCAGAGATCTCTCCAGCATACTGATGTCTGTTCTTTAACCCATACACTCGGTAGTGGGATTGCTGGCTCTTGTTGTAGTTCCATTGTTAAACTATGGAGAGCCCCATTAGTGCCCACTACAGTGACTACGCTCTCCTAATCATTCTTCCTCTTTCAGATCCCCATTTCCCAGACAACTAAGCAGGTTTCCCCAGAACTGTGCCAAGTTCTCTCACCTATGAGAGAAACCTTGGGCTCTGATACCTTTTCATCATCAAAGTGACTGAAGAGCCTCATGCCCTTCCTTCTGAGACACACTTCAGTCCTGGAAGCAAGAGGTTAAGCTGCTTCTCATAATGTCATCTTGGTACAAAGCCAAAAGGGAATTGTACTCCTATGGAGAATTAATGATCCATCCAACAGCGTGCACAGCTTAGGGATTTCATATAACATTCAGCTCAGATATGAGTAAAGAAGTAACTCGTATTTCAAAGACTTTAGCCACAATGAAGTACAAATGAGCCCGAATGACTTTTAGCTGTGGCAGCCAGGCCCCCTGCTGTCTGCCTCACAGGAAGAGCAAGCCCTTCTGCATTACCTCAGGCAGGACCTTGAGAAATGCATCCAGCATTCATTCCCATCTTTAGAAAGAGTCAGCATCAATTTGAGAGCTCCATTTAAAAGGAATTCCTAAAATAAAATTACGATTGTGAAACGATTATTAAACATGCAGTAACAAAGTTACCTAAGTGGCAATAATCAGTGAATGATTAACTAGCAACTAGATGCTCCAGATAACAAGCCCTAAGGCTCTAGGAAGTGGAGCTGTGGAAGAGATTAGGTTAGCTCACAGACCAGATACAATGATGGGTAGCCCCCAGGGTGAGTCTGACAAGTCTGACAAGCAGCATTGCTTCTTTTTCTCATATTTAGTCCTAAAGGTTGCCTTGGTACCTGAAGTCTGACCACCTCAATAGATCTGTGCTGCTCCAATTGTGATTGTGGCCAGTTCTCAGGAACCACATTCATTCTGACATTTCCCGGATTCTTTGGTGCCCCATCGCCTCCAGCAAAGCTGCCTGGAACTGAAGCGTGACTCAGGGTTCTGGTTAACTGAGCCTCCACCTTTCCTGGCCATTCAGATGCCACTGTCAAACAGCACCCAGAGCCACCCCCAACTTCTTCTCATTCAGCCCTGGGCAGAAGTGTATGGATTGCCCTTAGGGTGACCACCAAGATAGAGCTCGGTGTCCTGGAAGGGCATCCAGCCTTCACATAAATCCAGCTCAGTGTAGAGAATGAGGACAGAAAAGGGAACCAAGAGAGGGTGTGGGAGGTTGGAGAAGGCTTCCAGGATGAGGTAGTGATGGAAATGAGTCTTGAAAAGCCAATGAAGGGGAGAAATGGATAGTAATACTAGTCAGTTTTTCATCACTCTGACAAATAGCTGGGATCTTCTATTTAAAAGGAAGAAAAGTTTCTCCGTGGCTCAGTTTCAGAAGTTTCAGACCATGGTCCTTGGCCCTGTGTCTCTGGGCCTATGGTGGCACAGCGCATATGGCAGGGATATATGGCATGGATTTGATCATCTCATGATGAGAAGCAAAAGAAGGTAGGAAGGGGCTGGTGTCACAATATTCCCTTCAAGGATACTTCTCTGGTGACCTTAATACTTCCCATTAGACTTACCTCCTAGATGTTCCATGCCTCACTGTGGTGTGAACTTGATACAAGCTAGAGTCATCAGAGAGGAGGGAGCCTTAATTGGGAGAATGCCTCCCTATGATCTAGCTGTACATTTTCTTAATTAGTCGTTGATGGGAGAGGGCAGTCCCGAGTTCTATAAGATAGCAGGCTGAGCAAGCCATGAGGAGCAAGCCAGTAAGCAGCACCCCTCTATGGCCTCCTGCCTCCAGCTTCCTGCCCTGTTTGAGTTCCTGCTTTGGCTTCCCCAGTGCACTGTGATATGTGAGCCAAACAAATACTTTCCTCCCCAGGTTCCTTTTGGTTTGGGCAGTTCATCAGCATAATAATAATATCCCTAAGACACAATAGTGCCACAGACTAGAGACCAAACTCTTGAACATGGGCCTTTGGGGAAACATTTGCAATGTAAATTATACTAGACTCTAGAGAAGAGAGGGTGGAATGACAGGGTGTAAGGGCCAGGGTATAAGAAGTGGGAACTTGGGGGTGTGCAGGGCTCTTTGTTACAGTGATTGTTGTGTTACAGAGAATTTCTAGTTGTTAAGTCTTTGATAGCTCGAGGTTGGGCTATTTTAGGAGGATTTATGCTACTTGGCCAATGCTACAAACTGGGGTTTTAAACTTAATGGAGGACCTGCATAGCGCTTGACCTTGGATGTGAAGAACCAAACTCAGTTTGGCGATTTGAAGGAAATGGGCTCGTGGCCACAAGTACCAGGACTTTGTGCTAAGGATGCTGGACTCTTCTCGTGACTCCACGGATGGATTAGGCCTTCAGGAAGGGACGAAGCCAAGCACTTGGACACCATCCAGATTGCTGGCTTCCAGTTTCGCTTTCTTCTATCCCTTCTCTGACTCTATGCCAGTTTTTTACATTTTGTTTTGTCCTCTCCACTCATCTCGTTTTTCTCTCTCAGTAGCATCTCTGGGTCAGTTAGTCAGAAACAAGGCTGCTAAGGGCCTTAAGTTTTAACTATGGCACCTCGATCTCCTGAAGAAGACTTACCTTCCTTTTCTATTTACATGATCTAGAGGATTGCTATTCACTCCTTTTATCCTGGTGCTCTTTTTTGGATGGCCTAGGGCCACAGTGGGAGGTGTGATGGGCCAACCCCACAGTGGACGGTGTAATCAGGAAGTGGACTTCTGGTCCTTCGTTGGTCAAGTGCCCATCCTGAACATGTCAGCTGTGGCCAGTGGTGGTTACATGAATACTAAAGCTTATAGTTAGCCCTGGATTTGTGGGGGAGAAGGATGGCACTTCCCAGAGGAAACAAAGTCCTGGGCAGAAAGACAATTAGGTACCAACCTGGAGAAGAGTGGCAGGGAGCCAAGCCCACAAGGCGGGTGGTGTGAGCTGTGCCCAGGGGACGCACTGGGGAGGTGTGTCAAGATCATGTTTCTGTTGTGGGTTGCCATGGCTCTGTTGTTGGGGATGAGTACAGACGTAACAATAACGAGCCAGACTTGATGTGATGGCAGCTGCTCCCAGCCGGGCCCAAGTATAGTCATCTCATCTTGGCCTCCTGCTTACGGTGCTGACCTGGGTTTCCTTCCTTTCTTGTGGCTGACTTCATCCTGTTGCTATTCATCCCTTTCTTTTCCTGGTCACTTTGCAAGTGTTAGGTGTGCTCCTGGTAACTGTCCTCCACCCAAAGTCACATGATGCAAACTCTATGCACATATACACAAGGTGCCTTTGACCCCTCAGTGGCACCTCCCTTAATAACATGGGGGTCTTTCTGCTGCCTTTGCTTCCCAGCTTCAACCTTCAGGACGTTTCCTTCCAGCAACTCCGTGCACTGACTTTAGTGCATGTTGCTCTGTTTTGGACAAAAAAAGCAGCATTTCACAGTGGCGGGAATATCAAACAACAAGAGGTAGAAAGGGTTGAAAGGAGGACTGGAGAGAGGTAGGGGCAGGCCCAGGGGTCAGGGCCTAACTAAGGATGAGCTCTGTGGGGAAGAAGAGGCAAAGATCAAACAAGCTGGAGACTCTAGAGAAGAGCTGGAGTGGGGAGGGAGAGTAGGCTAGAATTGCATCTTTTTTCTTTTTTCCTTTTTTTTTTTTGCTGTTGGATTGTATTTGCACCCTGAATGACCCTTCTGGAGCTCCAGATATATACAGGTTATTATATAATATTAACATAATATATTATAATATATAAAATTATTATATAATTTGATAAGCCCAATTTTAAAAGTTATTGTTTAAAAACCATTGAGAGGAGTTTCGGATCTTTGCTTATAATATCTATATAGAAATGAATACCAAAGTGGCTGAGGCTGCGGGCAATGGTGGAGCATGTGCTGAGTATGCAGAAGACCCTGGGTTCTATCCCCAACACTGCTCCAGTAAAGAATGTTAAATAATTTTAAGAAGCAGGCTTCATATTGCGTGCTTGGAATCACAGTGTTTGTAGGTGGAGGCAGGAGGATCAGGTGCTCAGGGCCAACTTCAGCCTCATAGTGAGTTTGAGGCCAGCTTACGCTATGTGAGATGTAGCGTAAATAATAATAATAATAATAATAATAATAATAATAATAATAATAATTGTGGACTGGAACAGGCACAGCTCAGTGGCTAAAGCACTTGCAACACAGTCATGAAGATTGGATCGGAGATCCCCAGAAACTATATAAAAACTAGGCAGACGCGATGTTCACCTGTTATCCCAGCACTCGAGAGGCAGAGATGGGGAATCCCTTGGACAAGTTGGCTACCTACACTAGCCAGAGTTGGCAAGGTCAGTCCAATGAGAGACCCCTCTTCAATAGATTAAATGGAGAGCAATCAAGGAGGACACCCGATGTCAATTTTGTTAAACACATGTACCCGTTTACATGTGCACACACACACACACACATGAACATGCAAACATTCATGCAGGCATATACACATACCACAGTAAACAGTTCAATGGACTTTTAGAAGCTGGGCAGTTAGGACCCACATCCAGGAATGAAATGTTCCTGGTACCCAGGATGATCCCCTAACAATCCCTCTTTGTTACTGCTAACCTACAGAGCCCTCATTTCTAACAAGGGGAATCAGCTGTGGGGCTTCCTATTCTGCATGTATAGACACACCAGTGTGGTATATTCTCTTTGGGTCCAGCTATTTGGCTCAGCATCATACATATGCAATACTCATCACACTGACTATGGAAGCTATGGCTCATTCTCACTAGTGCAGAGAAGTCCGCTGGATGTGCACACGGGAACTGACCCCCTCTGTGCACATGCACTACAGTGTTTCCAGCAGGGAGAAACTTTGAGTAGTGCCGCTGTGATATACTCAGTTGATAAATTGAAAACCAGGGCTAACCTCCTTATTCCCTGAACCATCCAATTATCTGGCATCAGGCCACAGAGCAAACTTAGCAGGCCTGAGGTTAGCCAGCCCAGTCATGGATCAGAGGATTATGAAGCCATATGACAAGAAAGACAGAGAGAAACTGATGAAGGGGAGAAAAATAAGATAAAATATCCCCCTGTGATAGACAGAATTCAGACGTCATCACAACACTACAGTACACTTCAATCTTCCTGGGATTCCTTCCACACACTGATTCTCTGTGCCAGCCTGACAGAGGGACATTAGAACAATGGGATGCTTCGTGTAACCCCTGGCCAACATGCTGCTGTCATGTGACCCTCAGTATTTCTAGTTTTTGTTACAAGACAAACCGGAAACCTACTCACTTTATGGAGAGAGGCACTGTCCTGTTTTCAATTACCTCTGCCCTTGCTTATCCATTTGTTCTTTTTATCTCAGTGTCTCTGCTTTTCAGAAGGAATTGAACCATTCATTATGCAGGAAGTAAGACACCATGAGCTCAGAGAAGCCAGCCTACCCCTCCACCTGGTTCCTAGTTGGAAACACAGTGTCTGCTGTAAGAATTTTTACTTTATTAGAGTTGACATTTATTCCTGCATTTGAATTGCAGAAAACCACTCTCCCAAAATAAACTCTCAGAGCCCTGATGACCTTGCCATCTGCATGAATTATGTGGTAGTAAATGTTACTACAGTCCCATTCATGGCTCTGCCTAATGATCAGACTCCCTGATTCCTATGTGACATAAAAGAGGGAGGGCGGTTTGGGGAAGCAAGGAGAGGGGATACGCAAGAGTGGACATTGCAATAGTTACTAACTGAATCCTGGCTATGACATCCTCAGCAGGCATGGGTAAGAAGTGTATGGGAACATTTATAATTTGCAGGAAATACTGTCAACCCTGTCCGTTGACTCAATGTATATAAATACTGTGTCTTGGAAAAGAACTGGGCAGGAAAATAGTCAGTAGTCCTAAATAGTCCTACATCATTGGTCAGTTCTTCATTTGGAAGATAAATGTTGGCTTGAACAGCTTTGTGTTTTAACTCAGGAAAGAACAAAGCATCAAGAGCCCAAAGGCCTGTCACTGCCCTGTGTGTAGTGTGTCCATTACAACCCTGGTCCTTGCCACAGGGCAGCACAAGGTTTTCCTTAGGTAAACCAACCTGACTGCTATCATGGCCATTCACAACACAGACGTTTGTCCTCTGCGTTTTTGTTCTTTCATATTCTGTCTGCAGATTCCGGTGCTGTGAGGAAGGGCCACACGTATGGACAGGTGAACCACCTGGACACTACAGACAATGTTTGGTTTATCCCCATGACGGCCTTGGCTTCATCACTCCCGACCTTGAGCATGTAAAAGTGGGGTTGTTGGCAAGCAGAAGGAAGGAGATCTGGGCTTCAAGATCAGGTTTTAAATTAAGCTATGAATTGGAAAGCAAAATTCATCTTTTCTAGATGCAGTGACCCCCTGGGGCACATCATCCACATCGATATAGAGGGAAGGCCTCTTCTGAGAGCCTTTGGGGGAACCTAGGAAGCCTTTTTGCTGTAAAAGATCCTGTAGCCACCAAGTCCTCAAAGTTCTAGCTTCAAAGCTTTCTAGTCAAATGGGACCCCATGGAGACGAGTTTAATACTAAATGTGATAGGTAGGCAAATATCAAGTCAGTTTTCTAGGGTCATTCATGGCTGACCTTGGATGCCATAGAATGGATGTGCAAACAGAGAGAGGGGAAGCATGCCCTTTGCAGCAAGCAGACTCAGCACTCAGTGCTGAGGATGAAGACACAGTGTCTGTCTTTAGGCCAGGCAGTCTGGTGACAACCCAGCTAATGGTAACGAAGGTGGAACGCACAGGATATGGAAATCAGTGAACTGAAGGGCCCAATATTTTCCGTCCACACATGAGGGGAGAGAGGGAGAAGGAGAGAGAGAGAGGGAGGGAGGAGAGAGAGAGAGAGAGAGAGAGAGAGAGAGAGAGAGAGAGAGAGCGAGCCCACAGAGAGGATAAATTGGTTGACTGAGTTAACCTGGCTCCCACCTCAGACTCAGGTTCTTTTTTTACCAGCTCCTTTACAAACCTTTCCTAGAAGGGCTGCTGCTAAATACAGTAGCTTGAGGGTCTGTGAGTCTACGTGACTTAATCCTGGTTACAGCTTGGATGTGGTTTGTGACCTAAACATTTATGTACTAGAAGCTTGGTCCCCTGTTAGTTGGCATTAAGAGGTGATAGAACCTTTAAAAAAGTGGTTCCTACTGAGAGGTAATTGGGTCATTAGGAGGGTCACTCTTGGAAGAGACCAGTGTGAGTCCTGAAGGAATAGGTTAGGTTTCTAAGGCTGAATTGATTACTTAGGGTGGTTGTTACACGGCGAGCCTTGCCTCTTTGCCTCATGCTCTCTGGTTTTCTTTTACCTTGTGATCTCTATGTCTCTGTCTCTCTCTGTCTGTCTATCTCGGTCTCTCTCTGTCTCTCTCTCTCTCTCTCTCTCTCTCTCTGTCTTTCACTCTCATATGCTCTTAGCATATGCTGCCATCTCTCAGGAGACAGTGCAGCCTGAGGCCCTCACCAGAGGCTCTGGAGACCAGTTCTGTTGTGGTGTCTCCTGTCTGTATCAGTTCCAACAACCTACGCTTCTATCTGTCAGTAACAAGAGAGAGATCAGTGCAAGACTCATCAGCTGTGGAAGTTCCTTAGTCACATCTATGGCATTCTACTAACTGGGACAATTGTAATGTGACCCCAATCCTCAGTTGCAACAGAAGGAAACTCAGACTCCATCTCTTGGTTCAGAAGTTAGTGGCTGGGAATAGTGTGTGTGTGTGTTTCTAAGACCATTGTTTTCAGAACAATACATCCAGCCACAAGGATACCTGTGATCTTGTGAACTCTCTTAATGGGGGTTTCTTCTTTTTCTTTCTCATTGTCAGGATAATATGCAAGTCCCAAACCTCATTTGTCTTTCTCTACATGTTCAAATTAAAACAAAGTTCTCAATATTTGCAGAAAAGAGAGCAAATTCTTATGATTTCATAAAATTAATTTATTATTTGTGCCACAGGTGAGCACAATCTTAGATTGGTAGGATACTCTTTCAAGAGTTTTCAAAATAAATCTTGCTCTTGCTACCTGTACACCCATCTTTGTGGTTGACAGGATGACAGCCCAGCTGTCTCTGAGGTCACTGGGAGGCAGATTTTTTTTTTGTATCATGATAAAGGCTTCCACTGGGCAAAATGGCCAGTAATTGGACGGAAGGGTTTCTGTGCGTTCCAGCTGGCTAAGTCCACGGAGAAAGGAGTGGCATTTTATCATGGCTCATAGCTGCAATGGAGCAGAGGAAAGCTTGGGACTCAGAGAGGGGCTCAGTGACCTTATTTTGCATGTGGCTGTCCTTGGGCTCCAACGCCAGCACAGAAAGAACACTTCCACAGCAAGGAAACCCAAGCTAATTAACCTAACCGACATACTCAGGATTGGCCAGCACTGTTGGATTTGGCTTAAAAAAAATAAGCTCAGAACTTTTCTCTGCTTTGAAGGTTCACTGTGAAATTGGAAGTTTGGGTCACTCGAATGCTTTCAGCTAACTAACTCATCTCACTGATCCGGCTCGTTAACCTTCACTCTTCAGCCCTTGCACCACTGTCTCACGCCTCCACCCTGGTTCTGGCACATGAAATCAACGGTTGGCCTTCCTGTCTCCTCTTCCAACCTGCCCTCTGGCCACGATGGTCTCTAGTTTGAGAGCCTTCAGTGGCTGTGGGGTTACATTTACATTTCTTCATCCTGCCCCAGCCTCATCCAGCATCATTTCCTGTTACTTCCCTTCATGGAAACTTTCCTTCAGAATGAGCCAGTGAGATCTTCCAACAGAGTCCGTGGAGTACCCTCTTGCCAGCCTGTCCAAATCCTACCTATTTTTTAGGATCTAACTCAATTGCTCCATGCAGCCTCCCATAATCCCTGTGACTGATGGGGATTTATCCCTGCTCAGCACTCTCAGATCACTTCATCATTACCCTTCTTGTTACTCCAGTTTCTATTTTCTGCCTTGGATTTTGGTTACTTAAGACTGTCCTAATTATCTCCTCAGACCAGGAGTTTCCCATGGATAGAGGGTATATGCATTGCGTGATCTCTCTCTCTCTCTCTCTCTCTCTCTCTCTCTCTCTCTCTCTCTCTCTCTCTCTCCCTCCCTCCCTCCTACCCCTGTATCTCTCCATGGTCTCACTATGTAGCTCTGGCTTTCCTGTAAGTCACTATGTAGACCAGAATGACCTCCAACTCACAGAGACTGGCCTGCCTCTGCCTCCTGAGTGATGAGATCAAAGGTGTGGACCACCACGCCTGGCTGATTTATCTTTGAAACTGACAAAAGGATCTAGCTAGCATTTGACAGCTGGGGCTCAAATTCAAAATTTATCACATGCATATTTATCTGCATCCCTCCAACTCTGTCTGCTTGACTTCTGCATCCTATTAATAAAGCCATTTTCTTTCCATATAGTAGCACTATTTTCTCCCCCAAGCCCAAACTCCTTCCTGTTCACTTCTGTTTTACAATTCTCTGTACCTATTTAAAATTGCATCCATTCCCCATCCCACTGCCACTTCCCTGTTCTACTTTCTTACAGCCTGAGCTTTTGTGAAGTATGCTGAACTTCAACATCTCTCACATCAAATTCACCTGACCAAAACACCACCAGCTTAGAATCACAATAGGGTCACCCAGGTGAGTGTCCTCCCTTCTCAGGACACCCCGTGTGAATGTCCTCCCTTTTCCGGAGTTGTGGATTACCCTGATTATCCTCTATTTGTCTGCACAGCCTAACTGGACACTGGAGAGTCCTCCTAAGTCTCAAGCTTTCCTGCTTGGCTTCATTCCCACCTCCCTGTAGAAATAATTAATTAAGCTATTTCCAGTATTTATATTATCGTTAAAGGGTCGGCAGTGTTAATCTTTAACCTGCCATTATAAACAAACAGACGCCTGATGGATCTTAACAAGTGTTAGCCTGGATTGTGCAACTTTGGCTCAACTAGGCTAACTTGTAATTCTAATCCCCAAATATGACTCCAATATATACATATGTCCCCTCAGGCTGTTACTTTCCACACTATGACAATGTTCCAAGCCATGTGAAGATATGATTCTTCTATTTACCCATGGTATGTCTCCTCCTTCCTCCTCCTGGCTGCTTCTTCCCATGATTTTCTGCTCCTCAAAAGCCTGCCAACCTTTGCCCCACCTACCTCTCTCTATGCCCAGTCACAGGCCTAAGCATTTATTCAACCAGAGACAATGGTACTTATGGCCCATACAGCAAGCAAGCCTCAGGGAGCAGGCTAATTAACATTTAGACTCTCTAACAGATCTCTGCATCACCTCCCAACTTCCATCTTTGCCCTAAGGAGTCTCAACCCTCTTTAGTCCTGGGCCACATCCAGTAGCCTCAGGGGGCCTTGTATCTACTAACCAGAACTTATCTCTGGATGAACCAGTGCAACCTGCTCTAAGGGTTCTTGTCCCTTGGCTCTCAGGCCCATGCTTTTCTGTGTTCAGGGTTTCAAAATAAGTTTGTAGGAACAGTTCTGGAAGGCAGCCAGAACTTATTCATTTTTATTATAGTCTGTGACTAACAAGTTCAACTTTTATGGATAAGATTATTAAAACATATGATTTTAATAAATCATTTCTAAAT
The DNA here is from genome assembly GCA_907164525.1 of Lophiomys imhausi. Lineage (NCBI taxonomy): Eukaryota > Metazoa > Chordata > Mammalia > Rodentia > Muridae > Lophiomys > Lophiomys imhausi. Next base: position 2,014,721 of record CAJQZJ010004750.1, on the reverse strand, counting down.
ATGCATTTTGTCCTTTCTCATAAATCTTATTTTCACTTGCCATGGAACATTTGCTACCAACTAGTTTAGGAAACTTTTCTGATGGCCTCACCCATTTCCTTGGCACCATCCCAATCAGCGGGGACTCTGCCAACTTCCTGGACAAGATGTTCATCTCTGCCTGAGGGGCTGGAACAACAATGGTGAATTAGTGCAGCCTTGGAGCAACCCTCAGCCAGCCACTAGCTCCTCAGGTTTGTCCAGTTAACCAGAATTACCTGGGAATGGAGCTTCATGCCTTCCCAGAGGTCCCAGACCTGACGACACACTATCTATGAGCTACTTCCCTTCCCTATCCCATGCCATCCCTGCCCTCTCCCTCCTGAAGCCTTCTGCTCCTTCCAGTCAACCACCTGACATGAATCACTGACTCCGGGTCCCTACAAACTAGGACTTAACATGTCAGAGCCAGGGTCTCTCTTCTTAGAAAGTGAATCCTGGGAGGGAGTAATATTCACAGTCCAGTTTAACATGAAAACAGATTTACCTGGCTTCCTCACAGACAAACTGTGTGTCTACTTCATACTGGACCTTCTCCATCTCTGGCCTTTGCCCCCATTGGCTTATGTTTGGCATATAACCTAGACAATAGGGCTGTCTATTCCCACTTCTTGCTTAGAGCTTCTCCCCTCTAAAGATTGATTTCTACAAAGCTCCCAACCTTGGTCCCGTTCCCTCTACCCACGCTGTTCCTGTGGGACACAGGCCAGGCTCCCAGTAAGGTCTCCTTCCTGCCCTTCCCTCTGTCCCTCTGACCATGGGGATAAGACAGCTTTCTCTCCTCCACCCCTCTACGCTGCTCATTCCACCTTGAAGGGCCTTCTCCCACATCCTTTGTCCCAGAGAAGGCAAGCACTCATCTCGAGGCTGCTGAGCTGAAACTCTTGAGAAGTATCTGCTAGCACTGAGGGTCAGAGATAGGACTTTCTCTTCCACAAACACAGCTCTGTAGTAACCAGCCCAACTTTCTTGCTCTCCTATCTTATCCTCTCTACTACCGCTGAAGAAAGGTCACGCCCATCAGAGGAGAGGCCACACCCATCGAAGGAAATACAAGGCACAGAGGTCTCTGTGACTGCTGGGGATGTACCAGGTGGGAAATAGCTTACTGCAGCAAGCATGTCCTAGACTGGATTCCACTCCCACACTCCCACCCGCAGCCACACCCAAACCGTGCATGGGTTTGGAGCTAGACAGAGTTTAAATACCAGCTCTGTCATCATTTAGCAGCCACATAAGCTCAGACAAATGCCTAGGCTCTTTGTTCCCATTTTCCCCTCCTGAAAGGATCTGTACTAAACCTAACTCAGAAGGTTTGCCTGAGGGTTTAAAACGGGTTGAGGGGTAGAGAGAAGGCTCTGCGGTTAAGAGTGTGTGCGCACTGCTCTTGAAGGGGACCAAAATTCAGCTCTCAGCACCCACGTCAGGCAGCTCACAAAAACCTGCAACTCTAGTTTCTAGGGTAATACAATGCCTTTGGCCTCCATGGGCACCTGCGCTCGCAGGCACAAAACCATACATAGTCAAAAAAATAAAATAAAGTAAAACCTTTTGATAAACGGGTTGAAAACGGTACACCATTAAAAAGTATCTCCCACACAGATAGCACTTGATAAATATTAACTATTTAGGAATCACAGTGTTCTCAGTACTAATATTTTTTTTTTTTTTTGTCTACATGTCATAGCAGGGGCACCCTAGGTGGGGAATATACCTTTGTCAAGGCTGAAAGTAGATCTCTCTGGCCACTCCAAACCAGTCGCATCAGACTGTCTTGGGATGCAGATTGGGTGAGGTCAAGAACCCGGGAAAACTTAATGCAGTGTAGGATCCTAGACTATGGTGAAGACACACATGCTGCAATTTACAAAATATAAATTAGCCCCATAGGTGGATTAATAGTGTCATGCTAATGCTAGTGTCCTGGTTTTAGTAAGTGTGCCATGGAGGCTTATTTGGAGAACTCTGGGTAACGGATACTGCATATGCTATTTTTGCAAGTAATTTATAAGTCTAAAGTTAATGCAAAATAGATTTTTTTAAATTCACCGGGGCAAAGCATGTGTATCACCAAGATTTTCTACTGAGGAGTGAATTTGATGTGCACCTTCTCCCATCAGACTGCTACAGCACAGCTGGGTCCCCGCTCCAGTCGGTGAACTGAACTGACATAGAGATGGGAGGGAATATATTTACTTGAAGCTAGCCTTTCAGATAATAGAGGCTTTCCTGTTTCAAAGCTCCATCTTGGAGTACAGGGAATTTAGGGCTATAGAGAGAGTTACAGAGAGATGCTGGGTAGGAAATCCTCACTGGGGCTCAGAACTTTCCAGATTGCCATCTCACATGGCCACATCTGCATTTTCTTATCAGACAAACACATTACGTTTCTGTAGGGGCTGAGACGATGGCTGAGCCATTAAGAATGCTTGCTGCTCTTGCAGAAAACCTGAGTTTTGTTTCTAGTACCTGTGTGATGGTTTACTACTACCTACAACTCCAGTTCCATGGAATCCAACATCCTCTGAACTTCTTGGACATCTACATTCACATGTGCCCTTACACACACACTTAAAAATAAATCTTTTTACAATTTATTTTTACTTTACATGTTCTTTAGTGTTTTGCCTGCATGTATGTCAGAGTGAGGGAGTCAGAAGCCCTGGAACTGGTTCTCTTAACCATCCTTAAAAAACAAGTCTTAAAAAAAAAAAATCCATGTGAGGTTAGGGAAGGAGGAGCCCAGACCCATGCTTCTCAGACTTTAGCTCCCATGTGGGAGAAATGGCTGTTAAGACAACGAGGAAAAGCACCAGGGAGGGAGAGCAGAGGTTACAGCTCCCCTCTTCCTGTGAACACATTAGGATTTACTAGATGTGCCTTTGGTGATTATTTAATGCTATGTGTCCCTTTGGCCACCTTCCCTGTGAATTTACAAGCACCCTATAAACATGACCATTAAAATTCTTTGCTGGCCCACAGGACCTAACACATTTCCACTGCAGACCCAGCAATGTACAGCTTTTTTTTTTTTTTTAATTAAATACAATCAGCACTTCCTCTATATGTTCCCAGAAACCATCTAGTAGACTTCCGAGGAGTACAGACCTCTTTCTAACTCTGTTGAGTTCCTTAAGTTTATTATTCCACCTCAGAGTACTAATGACAATTCTTATACTCACTCTCTACCAAGTTTACGTGTCTCACTTTGAGAGGTTTCTGGAAGTAAAAAGTTTTCAATCTAAGTTTCTTTCAAATGCTGCAATTTATCATAATCTCAGTGAAAAGCATGTGGTGTTATCTTTAGGAAAAAAAAACCTACTGATTTAATATGGAGAAGTGTAAATGTAAAGCACAACTGTCACTTCAACGAGAGCAGAGATAGCGTATTTTTGAGTCACATATGATGACTGTGATGTGGGACAGGCACTGGGTATGATAATTACATACTCCACAATGGGAGTGATTATGTGAGCTGTCAGTAGTAATAGAGTGAAAGCAAGCCATAAATCAAGTTACCAGATAGATTGGTGGGGGGACACAGGTAGGCCAGTTACAGCTAATCAGAGAAAATATCTGCTATAGATGTTGGGTGCTATCTGATGACATTCTTGGCTTTGGGGATTGATGGGGTAGTGTTAAGCATTCTAAATGTTAACTGGCCCTGTTTGCTGTCTGTTACATTGACTCTGATTGGTTAAATAAATGCTGAGGCCTGAGATTGGGCAAAGACAGAGAAAGGTGGGACTTCCTGAGATTAGAACAGGAAGCCTGTGCTTTAGACAGAGGATTAATATATTCCAGGATCAGGAAGAAAGAGGACACACACCATGGGGTAGATGAAAGAACCTCATTCTACATGGCCAAGAACATCAGCTTAGCGTGGAGAATGGCAGTCCAAGGGGATGTATGTGTATATATGGGGTCATATTTGGGTTAATAGAATTATGAGCTAGCTTAGATAGGATTGGATTGCTCAATTCAGGCCAAGGCTTGTTAAAATCCATGTGGTATCTGTGTGTATTCATTTATAATGGCTGCTTAAAGGTTAACAACCACCCAACCAATTAAATATAATATATACTAGTAAATAATTTAGAGCTATTTTTCTAAAAATGGCTCCCAACATAATTTAATTAATTTTTTTAAAAGGGGATTGGCAGAAAAATAGTGATCTGCTAAGAATACATTACAAAAGTTTGACTGATAATCAAAGAGATATTAGGCCAGACACCGGTGGCTATAAGGGAACTAAGGACAGCCCAAAATAATTTGGCTCTGGATCTGCAATATTCTAACCTTCTACAATCAAGAAAGAGACTTCTAATCAGTCATTTCGCCTCATAGGATATTTGATGCAAGTGTTGCCCCTAGACCCTGGTTTTCAGATTCAGAAAATTCTGAAATCCCATCTTCCAAGGGCTTGAAACATTACCTCATGTGTGGGAATCACCCAGGAGGGATGTGAAAAAAAATGGCACTCTTTGCTGAGCCCCACATAGGTCAGCCCAAGGCAGCTATCATATCCTGTTCACATAGGCATGGAGGCAGGAGGATGGACCCTCTCCAAGTAGGGCTAACTTCAGGTTTGCTTTGTCACACAAATTCACAGAAATAGAAAAGATATGGAGAACTACATCAAGCTATGTGAAATCATGTTCATAGTTGCCCTTCACATGCCACCACCCAACAAGTCTGATTACAACCTGATCAGCATCCCCAGCCCTTGCCTGACATGGTGACTTGGGTTCTTTGCAGCAAAGAATGAGTGCTTATTCTTCAGAGTGTATTTGCTTTTGTCAACAATAGATGTTTCAATAACAAACCACTGGGGAAAAGACAAGAGACTTGAAAAACATTCCAATAAGTTTTCTTTAAAATCAAGATGAATCCATCCATGTTCTTGAATTCTACTTGCCAAACCAGTACAAGTTCAAGGTACATACCTCTAGAGACAGGTTGGAGGGACCAAGGGAAGGGAGGAGGACAGAGTCATGGAGGAAGAGAGGAGTTGACAGAAAGAGGGAGGGGGAGGAAGAGAAAGAAAGAGAGAAAGAGAGACAGAGGGGGAGATGGAGAAAGGGCAATGGAGAAAGGAAGAGAGGGATAGGGAAGAGAAGAAAGAAGAAACACACACAGATATAGAGATCAGAGAGAGAGGGGAGAGGAAAAGCAGGAGAGATGATGGCGAGATAGAGAAAGGGCAAAGGAGAGAAGGAGAGAGGAGGGAGAGGAGAGAGGGAAAGAGGGAGGGAGAGACACTCAGATATAAATAGAAATGTGTGTGTGAGAGAGAGAGAGAGAGAGAGAGAGAGAGGATAATATCGTGCTCTTAACTGCAGGATCATATCCAGCTCCAACATCTTGACTTTCACTTGGCTTAGGCCAGAAGAACACTACATATGGGAAGACCCTCGAGTCCAGATCTGTCACTACAGCACTTTTGTCTCTGTCTGGTCTCCACTCCAACATACTGACAGCTCTTCTTCTTCTTCTTCTTCTTCTTCTTCTTCTTCTTCTTCTTCTTCTTCTTCTTCTTCTACTTCTCCTCCTCCTCCTCCTTCTTCTTTTTGTTTTGTTTTTGTTGTTGTTTTTGGTTTTTCGAGACAGGGTTTCTCTGTGTGACAGCCCTGGCTGTCCTGGAACTTGCTCTGTAGACCAGGCTGGTCTCGAACTCAGAGATCCACCTGCCTCTGCCTCCCTGGGTGCTGGGTTTAAAGGTGTGCACCACTATGCCATGCCTAACAGCTATTCTTTACCCCTGTGATTATACAAAGATAAATATAGCTCAGGGTTTATTGTAATAAATTCATTATTATACTGATGCCTCCTCCTATTTATTTCTGAGATAGCCTCACTATGAATTAGCCTCCTGCCTCCACCTCCCAAGTACTGAGATTACAATCGTGCACTACCATACCTCACCTTTCCATTTGATGTTTAAAGAAGTGAAAAAAACAAAAACTAAAACTAAAACAAAACCCTGTAGTCCTCAGAAAGTCTCCTGGGCCTTAGGCACCACATAGAGAAGCCTACTGTCTTTCACAATCCAGCGAGGTGGCCTGGAACATAAGCCTACCTCCTCATGTACAAAGCTATTCTGCTTGCTCCTCAGCCAGTGGGAACAGGACATGGGAACTTGCTGCTCTGTGCAGCATCCAGCCAAGCAGGACGTCCACATGGGGACAAGACATCTCTCTGGAGTGGGACAGAACCAACAGGAACACTCCTCATTCCAGATGGGGATCAGGGTGGCCGGGTCTGTTCACAGACACCTGCCACAGCAGTCACCAGGACCCAGTAGACCATGGTGTGCCTACTGGAGCAGAGCTGTAGGTGTTCGTGCAACTTAGGTGGTCTGGGTATATACTGCCAGGCCCACAGATTCCACAGTGCGGTTTGCAAACAACCTCAACCTTCGGGTTCACATCTGCTTGTCTCATTCCAAGAGTCCTCTCTCTCTAATTTTTGATCCCTTCCTTTGTCACCTCCCCTCCCTTCCCTTTGTCTTTTCTTTTGGCCTCTGTTTTTCCACACTCTAAGTTCTCAACCCATGTCTTTGTACTTGTGTTACCGTTCACACTGGTGCTCTTGGATTGGCTTTCAGTAGGGTAGTGAGCCTTGAAGCCACCTCTCCCAGGGCCAATAGGTGTCAAGAGTGTTGTTATTCTGGCAGGCAAGTCCTTGGCCCTTCTCTATGCCAAGACCTTTCAGGATGAGACCAGACAAAGAGGTGACAGTTGAGTGTAGGTGTAGCTGGCAGGTGGATTGGTATCCTTGCAGTGAGCAGCAGGGCTCAGCAGCCACCTTACACCCTAGTATTAGACAGTAGTCATACAGAGAGGACAATGGAACAGCAAGCAGCTGTAAGAGAGAGAGAGACAGAGAGACAGAGAGAGACAGAGAGACAGAGAGAGAAAGGAAGATCTTAAAAAAAACGAAATGGAGCACTTCCAAGGTCACAGAATCAAGAGAAACAAAAGCAGAGGGAAACAGAGTGTATAAAGCAGGACCGTTTATAGATGAGAAAGGCCCCATCTTCCTCTGCAAGAGAAACTTGAAGACCAGCAGGAAACGAATATGTTTGTTAATAAGGAGGTGTGTTGGTGTGGAACACCTGGGCAAGTGAGCAGGGTAGAAAGACGGTAAGGGAAGAAGGACACTTTGCTGAGTTTATTGTTTGTGTAGTTCAGAATTTCTGAGCATTTCATATATTCAAAAACTAATAAGTGAAACCCTCAAGGTCAAGAGTCGGTTGGGGGGGGCAGTTCAAAATGAAATACAAACAGAGACAAATGGCCCTATTTTACTGCAAACAAAAGAATGATTACACTTAAAAGAGTGAGGCCCAAAGCAAATAAGATTACCTGTTTTTGAATAACTGTAGACATAATAGACCACTGGTTCTCAGCCTGTGGGTTGCAACCCCAACAGGGGTAATATATCAGATGTTCTGCATACCAGATATTTACAATAAGATTCATAACAGTAGCAAAATTGTAGTTATGAGGTAGCAATGAAATAACATCATGGTTGGGGTTCACTATAATGTGAGGAACTGTATTAAAGGGTCACAGCATTAGCAAGGTTGAGAGCCACTGTAATAGACTCTGTGCTGTGACCGTGTTTCTGAAGTGGTATGGGTTTCCATTGTCAGCACACTGTAGTCTGTTTTGGAAAGGTGTGGACTTCAATTCAGTTGAGGTCAATACTCATTCTCAAGCATCTCAGAAATAACCGTGTGTGTATAGGCATGTGTGAAGTGCATGTGCAGATAGAAAGGATGATTAAACAAGGATAGAAAATATGAGAGAATCTTTGTGCCATGTTATTTAAGTCTAAAATTATTTCAGAATAGTTTTAAAATGTAACGTAAGTACTAGTTCCCATTAACAATGAAGGCACCTTTAAAAAATTTCCATTCAAACTGTTGCAATGCAGTTTCTAAACTGACAAACATCACATGGCTTTAGAACTAGGGTATAATGTGCTTTACTCTGCACCATTTTGACAGTTAAAAAATTCTTAATGGTAAGCCATAAAATGCTCCTGTCAGTCAAAGAACCATCGATGCTCATTGCTGAAAGGGACTGAGAACAATTCGTCCAACTTCTCTTTTTCTGTAATTGCTTCCAGACTCATTTATGAATAACTGACACCAACCACAGCTTATTAAAAATATAAAATAAAAAGAGGGTAAAGGAACCTGCAAAAACCCAGAAGCCTATCCCAGATGGCAAGAGGGGACACAATAAGACTCTGCAGCATCACAACCACCGGAACCAAGCGCTGGCAAGATGTTTGACGCAGGGTGGTCTGTCTCTGAGGCCACATGTCTCCAGGTCCTGTTCATTCCACTTTTCTCCCTGCAGGTGGGTGGTGCCATGGCTGCCATCCCTAGGGCAGCCTCACAGCTCCAGGGCTGCACGCCCCAGGGCTTTCTCGCTCAGAGACTGATGGGAACTTGCTTATTCTCATGCTTTAATTTACACAAGGCAGCAGCTAATTGGCCAAGATGGCTCAGGTGGCTACCTCAAGTCCAATGAACTCTTTTTGTTCTCCAAATTGGACCCTTTCTGAAGAAAGGTTAATGTAAGTGTAATTTTTGCACATAATTCCAAGGTGCTTAAGAGTCTAAAGCCGTGGACTCCAGGAGAAGAAGCTGGCTGGAAGTCGTTTGGTTTTGCTGTTGTGGTTGGCTAGCTTCCCTGCTCTTCGCTTCTCTTATATTTGAAAGGTACAGGGAAGTGAGTCATGAACATTTGCACAGTGTAAACCTGTGTTCATATCCCAGCAGCATGCCTTATACCCTGATTGTAAGCAAAATGCTCCTTGGATACAAGCAAAGCAACAGCAATTATGTTTTGTTTCTAATTTCCAGTTGACGGCAGCAGCCAGGTGTCCTCACGATCCACTCCTGCACACACCTCGCAGCACAGTGCCCACCTGCAGTGGCAGCAAATAATGTTTCCGTGGATTGCTTAGCTGTATCAATTGCTGCTGCCTCTGCACTCACCACCCACATCGGCCTCTTAAGATGTATGCAGACTCTAATCTCTCTTCCCTTCCTATTTCCCACCTGGATGCTGTGACATCAAAACAACTTCTCAGCCACGCTTTTCCAAGTTTCAAATAGCCTTCTCCCACACCACCCCAAGTCCCATGCCTTGGTCAGGATTCTGAGTCACGAAAGCAAATAAGCAACAGAAATAGAAACTCCAATTGACTTGAAAGAGAGAGACTTGCTAGCTGATTGAATAAGTATTAGCTTATAAAACTGGAACAGTCCCAGGGACTGGCGTTAGAGACAACTACATTGATGGACTCAAAATAGCTCATCCAGACCAAGCCCACAGCCAGCTTTCTTCTCATCAATCCCACGGCTTATCTCAGACAGAACCAGTCTACAGTGCTGGCCTCCTAGCAGATCTGGTTCTCATGCACTGTTTAGCATCCCTACAAGAGAGAACACCTCTCTGCTCCAATGGTTAGAAGAATTGTAATCTCAGGTGAACCCCCAAGACAATCCGTGTGACTGGGGAGACTGAAGGTACTCATTGCCCAGGCAGGTCACATAGATACCTGGGAACTTGTCAGCACAACTGCCTATTTCCTGCCTAGTATTGCAGGAGGCCCATCCACACAGCTAGAACTATGGCATTGACTGAGCAATGGCTCCTCGGTGACGCACCTGATCTCCTATCAGAAGGGAGGGATAAGAGCAGACACTGAGAAACAGAGCAGCTCTCAGTTATAACTGCTACTCCATTTTCTTCTTAGACTTTTAGTTTTGTGGCAGCTTCTCACACCCCAAAGCAAAGGCAGCAACATTAGCTACCCTCCCTCTTTCAGCACCACCCTTATCTCGTGTCAAGTATGTCTTCTCAGAGGGAATATGACAGAATGGGAATTTATCTTAACAGTGTACATAGCCCACAGCAGGGACAAGGACATAGATGGATTCGCCAGTTTGGTGTTACTACTAGTGGGTATTCACTATCATGTTAACATTAATTTGTTTATAACTTCGAGAGATAGTCCCATCTATTGTACGTGGATTTTATAGTTTGTGAGTCAGGAAGCAAGGCCATCTGCTCATAATTAAAGGTAATTAGAAGGAATAGTGATGTGACCTAGAATTTTTTTTCTAGAATCTCACAAAAGGGATTCTTACATTCTATTCTTTTTTTTTTCAATTGAACAATAGCCAATGCTGCTGAGCTACATCACTCCTTTTGAAGAGTCTTAAAAGAAAATAATTGAACTTGCCTTCCAAACTCTATTAAGTGTTATAACTTGCCCTGCCTGCTTATAATAGGTCCATCAAGCAAATGAGATAATGTGTGTGCATGCACTTTAAAAATTACAACTCAAAAGCAAGCTGATATGATAGGATTATTAAACAACAATTAAAGCCATTTACTAAGTCATCCAACAATTATTTACAAAATATTGTTCTCAAGCATCGTGGCATTTGTAAGGGCTACAAAAACAAATAGCATGGTTTCTAAAGCAGTGCCCTGCCAACAGACTATGTAAACCATTACAGCAATGGGGGGCTAGCAGCTATGTGGATCACAGCTGACGATCGCCCTGAGATTGTGACCACAGAAGAGGAGGGTATTTCAGACAGGCCTCCGAGAATGGGTGCTGCACTGTCCAATGGATCAGGGGGAAAAGGACGTGCCTTACTAGACAGAGAGAATGCTGGCAAAGCCACGAGGCTTCCAAGTGACTTCCTGACACCCCACTCACCCATCTTTGTCCATGAGTGTCCACATCCATCATTCTCAGCTTCTCAGTCTTTATTGGATTTGCTGCCATTTTGAAGAACATATGACTAAATGTCTTTGTCACCTAATAACATTTGGTGTCATATATCTTTCCTTCACTTCTTTCCTCATTTGATTTTCAATTTCCCTTTCTCTTTCATCTGAAATTATAACCACTTCATCTAGTTGTCTAGAATAGAAAGACCTAGTTTTGGAAACTTAGCAAAGCTAAATAAAGCATACCTCCCTCAACAATTGTTATCTTTATATTAGCAACTCGAGTCAGAACTTTCCAAATTGTGCTTTTTTTAAAAAAAAAAATGAAATTAACTTCATATAGGATTTTCTCCTCAAAGTAGGACAGAGAAATATTCCATACAAACAACTACACTATATTTTTTATTTTCAGGTCTGGAAAGAGGGCTCAGCAGTTAAGAGCACTTACTGCCCCTGCAAAGGACCCAGGCTCAGTTCCCAGCACCTCATATCAGGCGGCTAACAATGACTTGTAACTCCAGTTCCAGGGAATCCAACACCCTATTCTGGCCTCCTCAGGTACCTGCATGTACTTGGTGTACATAAACTCATGTAGGCACACATATACATATAAGTAATATTTTAGAAGCTTTAAAAAATCCACAGTAACAACTTAATCCCCCTAACTATGTGGACTCTTTTGGTATTTATCATGACCTCTCCAGCTTCCTGCTTATGGTTTCTCAGTTGTGCAACCTCAGGTTCATGTCAACCATGTTGTTCAGAAGAAATTCTCTATGCTTCTGTTCTCTTCAACCCAGGTGTGAATTCTTTGTCATTCTCTCCATCCCCAAAACAGGATGAGCCAATCCTCACTATTATTATGAAAGTACAGAATAAGTGACGTTTTGTAAGTAAAGGGAGGGGACTAGATAGACAGACAGACAGAAACAAAGAGCAGAGAGAGAGAGAGAGATTGAGATTGAGATTCAGCTTGGAGACAAACTACATTACTTTTATTTAAGAGCTGGGCAGCTGCAACATATGTTTCTGGCCAGGTCTGGTGATGTCTGGAGCACATTTTCAGTGTGCTGGAAAAAAGTCATAGTCAGATTCCCATTCTGTATCAGGTTATTCTTTTGGGTACAGAAAAATGAATGAAAAAAAAATGAGGCTTTGATTCAGGAAGCAGAAGCATCCTCTGCCAAGCTGCAATCTGGACAGAGAGAATTGATTCTGTCCTCTTCACAGCAATCTGCACTCATTAGGAATGAATAAAACCATTAAATCACTAAGTGCTTTATTTAATCACTACTGAAGAAGAGGATAAAAAAATAAATTTCAAAAGTGAGTGTCCTCTTCCCTCCATTACTCATCACTAGTGGAGCAGTTTTCTAAAACTACACAGCTAGTGTCTACTGCTTATAATGACACTTTAATGGCTCTTCATTCAGATAGCTTTCTTTGGAATAGTGGGAGTCTGTCAAGTTCAGACATGCTGGTTCTGTAATGGGGAAGATCCTCAGGGCTTTAGGAGGACATGAGGGGCTGAGCTTGTCTCCGGAACTGGACCAACAAGACATGCAACCCTGTGTCCTCCATCGATCAGCTCACTAGCGCTGCTCGCTGTCTCGTTGCACATAGAAAGTGATGAGATCCTGGCTTGACAGCAACTCTGGGAGACAAGCAATTGATGATGAGCAGGGCAAGGTGACTGTCCTGTGCAGGAGCTGCAGCCACGATCCATTCAAGGCTGGTTCTCATTGATCCATTCCCTTGTATCTCAACAAGTAGTTATTGGGAGCTTATTGAAAGATATACTATAGCAAGATGAGAGTGAGAGCCAAAAATGGGACCATCCCCCCAGGTAACAAGTGATCCAGGAAGACAGGCTGCAAGAGTGCCCCAATTGGTGGTTGTTACAGCATGGACCTTAAATGGCTCCTAAAGGCTCATGTGTTAAAGGCTTGGTCTACAGCTTTAGATGCTGCTGGGAGTTAGTGTCTTTGGGTGGTGGAGTCTAATGGAATGTCTTTAGGTCATTGGGGCTGTCCCCTTACGTGGAACCACTGGACTTTGGCATCTTCTTTTCATCTTCTTTCTCATTGAACTATAGAGTGAACAGTTCTAGTCTACCATGCCACCCCTATCATGCCACCCCCATCATACCCCCCCCCCATCCCCCCCCCCACTATGCCACCCCACACCATGCCACCCCACCACCATGCCATTCCCCCAACTGTGATATGCTGGTATATGTGCAAGGAAACAGGGCCAATTATCAGGTATTGGAAACTTCTATACCTGTGAACCAAACAAACCTTCCCTCGTTTTAAGTAAATTTGTCTCAGGTATTTGTTACAGTGATAGAAAGCTGATGGGTACAGTGAAGAAGGGAGATCCCAGATGCCAACAGACCAACCGTTTGAAACTGGAGACAGTAAGAAAGAGAAGCCTGTGTGCTTTGAATATTCAGTCACATACACAACTGGGAGAGAGTTTATAGGCAAGCCAGCAAGAAATTTCCTAAAAAGTAAGCAAAACAGAATGCTCACCTTAGGAACAGACTACGAAAAGTTATATCTCAAAGGAAATATAAACAGTTCAGCTGTGAACATGATAACAATGTAAGCCGTAGGTATAGAGAAGATCAATATTGCATAAATATATCCAGAAGTTGTAGAGGACAGAGGCCAACCTGAGAAGGAAGCAACAGAGGCTTAAATTCTCACCCCACTCACCAGAAGGAAGTCTACACATAAATGTCTGAAGCTGAGGAACAAGACATCACTGTACAGGTGTGACTTAGAAAAATTGAGCTGCCTATCTCCTCACAGAAAAAATAGGTTTAGAGAAGCTAAAAATGGTTGCTTTGGGACTGGGAAATGGAGCAAGGGAATAACTGAAGTAGAGTTTTAAAGGAAGCTGTGTGGAACTGCTTTACCACCTCAGTTTTATGCACATAAACATGGCTTTAAAAACCTGCTAAGCAAACAAAAGCAGCCTCAAGTGTCTCAGTGTTGTTTTTAATCATATCTCAGGGTGCTAGAAAAAAATACAGAAATCCCAGTTGAATTTGAGAGTGTGCTCTCTCTCTCTCTCTCTCTCTCTCTCTCTCTCTCTCTCTCTGTGCTGTGCGTGAGTGTGCGTGCGTGTGTGCGTGTGATGGAACGTAGGGTCTCACACCTGGTAAGCAATTACTTTGCTACTGAGCCATGCTGTGTGAGGCTGGATCTTGAATTATATAAACATCAAGTAGTTTTTAAGTAGCTTATATTCCAAATATTGCATGTGATATGGTTTTATTAAAAAAATAAGTGTTGATTTGAAATTCAAATTTAGCTAGTGCTGTGTACTTTTATTTGCTCAACCTGACACCCATAAATCATAGGAATACATGTCACTAGATATTTTGTTTGCCATATTACAGAGGCCACTTTCCAAACAGTGGAGAAATCAGTCTTAGTTGCAGTCTGAAGTATGTTATCTCTGGAGCAATGAGTTCTTTTTTCCCCTTCTAAACAGTCTGGACCATGCAAAGAAATTGATAAAAACTGAAGAACCGTCATCAAAGGTGTCATTATGATGCCCTCTTACCCCCCTACCCCCATCTAAATTTGGTAGAGGCACCCAAAGGGAGCACTGAGACAATGAGCACAATGCTTCGTAACCCAAACATCAAAAACTAAAACACAGCGAAGAGAAAACAACAAATAAAGTCCCATGTGGTTTTCCAAGCCAACCTTTTTCTGACAGCCCCAGAAAAAATATTCTGAGCTGGCTGGCTGGCTGGTTGATGTCCCCAGGGACCAAGCCTGGAGTCCACATCATTCAGGTGGCACAGAACTGTGTCTGAGAATAAGACCTTTCCCCTCGCTTGCTTCGCAAGATGAATATTAGTCAGGACACCTGGGAAGGCCACTTATTAGGATGCTGAGTTTTGCTTTTCTGGGCACCATGGGAAGAGATTGTCTGTCATAGGGAGGTGCTAGCCTCAGCTTCTGGAGAAGGGAATAAATTATCCCTTACTCGGTGGCACCCTTGCTAGTTCATTAGCATCACTGATAACTGCTCAAAAGCACTGAGAGGGGGGACTCTAAAGCAAAAAGAACACACCAAAAATCCACTTGCAGGCTGCCACTGGGCTTTGGAGCAATTGGCCAGGACCCTTGTAGTATGGAAGGAAGTCTTCTGCCTTGCTCAATTCCCACAGGGCAGAGCAAAAGGAAGCACACTGTTCTTGCAGTATTCACAGCCACATAGTTCTGCTCTGGCTTCTTCTAGCCAGGAATGGCATCAAGAAGTGTGTTGGCCTGATGTGTGTGTCTGGGAAGTCCCTTGGAAACTTAGAGGGCACAGGGGAGGAAGGAAGAGCCTGGAATGAGAAGGTTCTGACACCTAAGACCTGACTGTATCACTTACTTACGGGTTCACAGTGAGTAAGCTGCTGCCTCAAGTATTTGTGTCCTCATCTGAAAAATGGGTTCAACAAGCCTATCTTCCTCCCAAATGGCACAGAGAAAAATCCCAACAGAATGTCCTTATTAACCTGAAAACCCAGCCCTTTGAGCCAGGAAGCACTCCTGGCAGCCATTCCATCATGGGGTCTCATTAGAGCCACTGAGGGTAACTAGATCAAATTTTGACTCTGGACCAAAGCTGATGGGTGGACAGTGTCTGTCACAGTGGGAATATAAGATTCGTAGTATGATGGGAAGTCTCTGTATGGGTGGAGTCCAATAGTGGAATCACCAATGGAGCTGCTGGTCAGGGTACCAGGAAACATCTACCTTCCAAAATGTTCCCGGTAGCACACAAGTGTGTACTTCCTTCCTGAATCAGTGAGTAGCATGCTCATCGTGGGATCTAACAAGGAATTAAAGTCTCACTGAGCACTTGGCACAGTTTTTCCAAGACATGTGGTGGGAGGTGGTACTGGGGTTCAATTACTGATTAGGGAAGGACAGTTTATTCTTATGGGCCCTGAGTCAGAGGAAACAGAAAAGGAAGACTTACCCCAAGATCCCTGTGGTTACCCAGTTCTACTTTACATTGACTCATAGCAATATAATCACCTGTGACCTGTTTCTTTGGGTGGTACACAATGATTTCTAGAAAAATGACTGCTCACTTACTTCACGGACCATTTCTCCCTTCTGCCTTATTGATAAGATCACCAATCCTTTTTAAACTACATATTTACTCTATGTGTATGTGTGAGACATGTGTGTATGCACATATGTGTGAAGGTATGGAGGCCAGGGGTTGATGTTAGGTGTTTTGTGCTATTATTGGGCATCTTATTTGAGACACAGCCTCTCACTGAACATGGAGCTCCCCATTTCAGATAGATTGGTGGTCAACAAGCTCCCAGAAGCTGCCTGTCTCCCCCTGCACCTGTCCAGTGAAGCATCAGTAGTAAGGTTACAGATGTGTGCTGTTGCACCTGACTTCTACACAGGTTGGGGGGTGGGGGGTTGCAACACAATCATGCTTGCACAGGAAGCAACTATGCCCACTGAGCCATCTCTCCAGTCCAGGGCTTATTCCTTTTTATGGGCCAATTTTACTATCTATGTATGTTCATCATACACGTTTGAACCTAATTCTTCAAACAGACACATCTGCTAAATAAGAATAATTGGAATCATTAGAAAGGACTGTTAGAGCAAGCCGATCCCAATGGAAAGGAGTCTGGGGGTGACTGTAGGGCCAGACACTTTCAACCCAGACTTTCGGGAAAGAAACTTTTAATTTTTGTGTCTCCATTCAGATCATTAGATAACCCCCCCCCCGCGAGCCCCCCACCCCCGTCTTTCTATTTTATTTCTGAAAAAGGTTTGCTGTGCGCCTGGGGATGGACTTGCTTTGCAGTTTTCTTTTGATCCTTGTAATTGCGTCAGCATGAAGGACTTCTCATAGCTTTCATCTATATTTAAATTGAAGACTTTTTGGATCTTCTGCCTCAGTGGTCCGTGTGGCACCGGTGTCCTGTACTGTCCCTCACGGCACTCTATGGAAGGCAGACTATGCAGCTTGCCCAGCCCGTTCCGGCTGGTTACTGTAGTACCTTGTCTGCAGCTGCCTCCAGCTAATCACCAGTGCCAGAGAAATCCGCTCATGCTGCCACGCTGAGGCTCTTTTGGTTTATGTGGGCTGTTTTTCACAGCTGGCATCTGCTAATGCCAGTCTCCAACAGATGATTTAGCACGCTCATCCCAGTTATGAGCATTAGTCTGTGTCTCACATCCTGAATCTCCAGGAAATCAAGGCAGGACCATAGGAAGCAGAGCTATTACCCAACTTAGGCTTTGTGTCTTCTTATATTTGGATTTCATGGGGACAGTGACTCTGGAAGCCATGTGGCTTCACATCTCCAACACATCCGGCACAGCTGAGTCACAGCTCAGGGCTTTAGAATGAGGGGACATGACCACTGTGTTTGCCAAGCTCTGTGATGGCAAGAATCATTGAATTAACCCCGGATCCCTCTTGCCTGTCTAGAAGGCCCAAATCAGAATCTCAGGTGAGCAGTCTGGGAAGTCATAGCTGGAAGAATCCTGGGTCAGTTAGGGAATTACAATCTAGCTCTCTGTGAGGGC
This sequence comes from Lophiomys imhausi, assembly GCA_907164525.1. Taxonomy (NCBI): domain Eukaryota; kingdom Metazoa; phylum Chordata; class Mammalia; order Rodentia; family Muridae; genus Lophiomys; species Lophiomys imhausi. Next base: position 1,997,332 of record CAJQZJ010004750.1, on the reverse strand, counting down.
ATAGTAGTCTTGCCAAGGGAACCAAAGGGGCCAGTGGCCATGGAGACAGACAGACCTAATTACCTACTGTCCTGGACAAGGATGTTACTTCTTAGAACCTCAACATCATTTTCTGTAAAATGGGGATAATAGGTCCCATTTCTCCACCCCATGCTGACAACTGCAAATTAATATATGCAGACACTTGGTGCCTAACATGAGCTCAGCCAGTGGTGGCCATTAGCACTATTGCTGCAATGATGTTCATGAACTCAAAGAGGTCTCTTTTATAGTCAAGGATGGAGATGCTGAACAGCATACAGGAGATTCCTCAGTCTCCCTTTGGCACCACTAGGAATCGGGTCTGCAGAAAGAGCCCCCCAAGGCAGACTGCACACACCCAGCTCACACAGGGAAGAGGCAGAAGACACAGACATTCCATGACAGTCAAGTGTGAGAGGCTGGGCAAACCTTTAGCAGCTGAGGGATCCTCTCAGAGTTTTCTAAGTATTAGGCAGATGGCTTCTTTATGAGGGTGAGGGAGGTAATCAGAGGGTAGTCCTTAAAGCACCAATAATAAATCCATAAGAACCAATTCTCTGGAATCTTAAACCTGGCTCAGAAATCTTGAGTGATGTTGTTTGTCCTAAATCATCTTAGATGTTCTATATGGTCTTTACTGGTACCAGGCCACTGGTGGTTGTACAGACCTGGCCTAAAATCCCTCTTTACTTGGGCCAATCCAAACCCCCTCCTCCCTGTGTAGTGAGGCCTGAGTTGGGATCTAGATTCAGTGTGTTGGCAAACTCTGAAACTCCTTGGAATGACATGAGGGCAAACATTGTTCCATCAATTGTCTGAACTTTCTGACACTGGTTTGGACAATAAACAGTGTAACTGTTTAACAGAAAGAAAAGATAACCAGAAAGGAACATGAGGCACAGTGTGACCCACCACTCCCCCACTGCACAACCAAAACAGTAAAATGAAGAGCTGGATGTAGGGTGATGACAATCTCCAAAATTCTAGACATACTGAACATTATGTCATTTAATCTCCAGAGCTGACTCACGAAGTGGGTATTAGTCTATCTGTCCATTTGATGGATGAGAAGATGGACATGCTTTCTAGTAATCCTGTAGAACTTTGAACAGACTGCTTCACATATCATGACAATAATGTCTAACTTAAAGTCTTGTAAAAATGAAAATTATTTCGAATAAGGAAGATAGGTGGCACTTACACAGGAACTATTTTGAGAAATGAAGGTAGATTAAAAGTTCCCTATCCTAACCCAAGAAGTTTGCTTTTTATTCTTTCCTTTCCCTTAGATGTAGCCTCTGGGGAGTTCGTAGTTTCTGTGTTTTGGGAAGTTTCTTTCATGGCTAAAGTGGGGGAAAGTAATGTATTTTCTACCTAAATTTTTTTAATAGACCAGGTGGATTAACATATGATACATTGTACAGGCAATAGACCACAATCCCACGTGTCTGGGGAGGCCTACTCCTCAGTTAAACAAGTTGTACAAAGTCACATATCTCAGAAAAAAGATGCACACATCAGCCCTCACTTCATTAATGGTAGAAGATGCGTCCTTGGCTTCTAGAGTTAGTCACAGGCTCTAGGTTTCCAGAACCGGGCAATTTCATCTTCCACTCACTATCATCAGCACTACATGATAGTAGTACCAAACATGCCGCGAGGATGCACTTGAGACAGCCTACTAGACCAAGGCGCCTTGAAGGAATTGGAGTTGAAGGAAAGGCTGCGAGATGCCACAGTCAGGACCCTCCAGTTCTTTAGAAACCTTCTTTCCTCCTGGCCTCCCACCTGCCAGTTAGTCTCTTCTGCGCTCCCTATGTCCCCTGCACAAAGGCAGTTTCCCCAGAGCTGCCTTTCTCAACAACACACAAGGAATTCAAGAAGACACAAACAATCCGCCCTAGCCTTAGGTCTCGCCATTTATCCTGCAGACCCACCCCCAGCACTGCAGAGGTGAGTCTGGTTACAACTCTGCTAGCGTGTGGAGAATCCATCCTTTCCACGTAATGCCAGGATTTCTGAGAAGGGCGGATCAGGGCGGATCCCTGGGACTGGGACCAACCAGATAGTTCTGAGCTCTCAACCAAAGTGAGGAAGGGTTGGCAGAGCCCGGAAGGGGGCGCTGACCCATGGACTGGGTATGAGAGGGCGGAGCGCTGGTCCTCAGGAGAGCAAGGCCAGAGGGGTCCACCGAGCAAGGCTCACCAGCTTGGAGCCAGGAGCTCTGGGCTCCTAGCGAACACCCAGAGAAAAAGTGAACACCCAGAGAAAAAGTCCAGCCCTGGACAGCCTCTGACGCTACTATGAGTGAGCCCTGCGACTTCCTGGCAGGCTGGGTATAGCTTGGTCGCCTTGACCACCAGAGGGAGAAACCTTGGGAACTTGTGCTTAGGACGCTGTGCCCTGGAGTGACACCCACACCCCGGTCTGCTGCCTTGCAGTCACACTTCCTGACCTGGGGATTCAGGAGCATGCTTGCCCACAGCCCTAGAAGTGCCCCTTCGCCCACACCACACCTTACTGTTCTAAATACATATCTTAAGCCAATGTTGCTGACAAGGTTGGAGAAACGGGTAAAAAGGAAGACAGTGGTGGCGCTGAAGGAGCTGAGCCAGCAAATCCAAGACACTAAATGCCGGCGGGAAAGGCTGCTGAAGGACAGCAGGCAACTACTGGAGGAAAAATACCGTGTACAGGCTGAAAACCAGTTTTTCATGGAATACCTGCTTAAAAATAATGAACAGTGTGAAAAGAAGCAGGAGGCGCTGCAGAAGCAATGGGTTCAAGAATGTGGTGAGATAGAACGAAGGCGACAAGAATTCGCGGCCAGACACACCCAGAGAAATGCAGCCCTTCGAACCCAGCTCCTGCAGGGCAGAAAGATCCAGAAGGATTTGAAGCAGCAGTTGCAGACACTGAAATCAGTTTACATGGTAAAGGGGAGGCAGGACATGAAAATACAGTCCTTGGAGAAGGAGAAAGAGAAAATCCGAGGTGAGACAGTGATCAAGGACCAGGAGGCACACTTCCAGTTCCTGCGGGAAAAGGCACTGATGGAGAAGGAGCTGGAGGAACTGCACTTGATGGAGCTGGGGCAGATCAGCACCCCGGGGCTTGCGAGGAAGTACAGAGCCTTGAAGCAGGAAGCCAAGCAGGCTCATTCTGAGTTCCGTGGCAGCCTCCATAGAGAGAACCAGCAGCTACGGGAGGAGCTTCAGCAACTGAGTCAAGAGTACCACAAAGTGGAAGCTGTGAGGAGCCAGCTGGAGCAGCAGCAGCGGCTGATGACAGAGGAGCGGTGGTATCTAGAAGCCTTGATCAGAGGGCGGCAGCGGCTGCAGGCAGAACGTGAGAGCCGCCGTGGTCACAATCCGCGCCTCAAGGAACAGAGTGCTTCAAAGACCCCGCTGAGCACCAAATCAAGAACAAATCCAAAGTAGCAGCTACCAAAATTGATTAAAGAATTGGAGCACAGGTGATAATCTACAATCCCAGAAGTATCCATCGTGGAGAATAGAATCGCACTTTCATGAAGGAGCAGTTGTTGCAATATGGTGTTGTGCTCCTAGCCTCGAACCCAGATCCTGGCTGTCTGCTTCCCTGGGGTTGTTGTGGATTCCAGAGACTTGGAACATTTGGAAAACGTTTTAATAAGTTGTACCACCCATTTTTATAGCAGCATTTGACATTCTCAGATTACCTATTTAGAGCATGTACTTTAGTTCTACCACACACTTATTTTCTTAATGTGTACATTGCAGTCCACAAAGTGCGGTGTATAATTCATATGTTCTATGTATTTTTTGTCCATTTGGAACAACTAGGAATCTTATTTTAAGTTGTAGGGTTTTGTTTGTTTAGAGGGGCTGTTTGTTTGCATTTGTGATGGGCTGGTCATTTGTTCAACTGTGGGTTCTGGACTGGGAGAACCGCCTTGGATTTTGGCAATGCCCTGGCATGGGAAAACGTAGTCAGCCTCATGTTTCTCAGAAATTATTGGCAATGAAAACTTCGAAGTCACTGTCTAGAATTTTCAGCTTTATTTGTATGTAAAATACATTCATATAAACTAGAATTAAAAGGAGATTAGCTTTTCAATGTGCCTTATCACGTAACTTTTAACGTTGCTGGCAAAATGTGCACCTTTGCCATTAAACAGTGTTGTTAAAAACAAAACCTACTTGTGATTATTTCTTAACCTTCCTCAAAGCTTTGTAAATGTAGTAGAAATACTACATTTCTCAATTTTTTATGATACTATTATCACCCTTTTCGTGAAGTGATAGAACATTTATTTGATGAGATAAAATAGGAAAATGATGTTAGCGTTCATGACTCAGGGTTAGGTCACTACATTAGGGCTACTTTGACACCAAAGTTTTAATAGTCCATCTGTAAGCGTAGATAGCTACTGAGTGACTAACAGGTGGGAAGTGTATACAACATGGATACACTGGGGAAAGATGATTTGTGACCCTTATGTGATGCTAGCATGGTACAAAATTTCACCAAGCTACTCAGACACACAAAATATATGAATTGTTTCTTTATAGAATTTTCCGATTGATTTTAGATGGAAATTAAACATGGATAACTGAAAAGTAGGGAAGGAAGCCATGGGTAAGGGGAGTCACCACAGTGCCAATCCAGACCTACCATCCTGCCCACTGTTTGTAAAGAAGAAAAGAAGCCCACAGACCAAAGACTGTTTTTAAAGTATTTATGCACTTCATTTCTTTTCTCATGGAATAAAGATTATAAGCTCACCTTGAGTTTAAAGACTAACTGTGGATCTTTTTCCTTTGTGGCTTGGCCATTTTTATGTTGTCTAACTGGTGGGCTGGCTTGATGGGCTGCTGACAGGTTGCTTCTGGCCTCTAGAGCTGAGATAGCCAATCTTTTTCCTAAAGGCCCGGAGAATACACATATAAGGCCTTGTGATTCCTGTGGATTCTGAGGTGTACCAGTCCAACCCCACAGGGTAAAACAGCCTCTAGAAACATAAAGACGGGACGGTCATATTACTGTAAGATTTTATTTACAGGAGCAGCCACAATTTGCCAATCTCTGCTTAGAAGAATAAAGGTTTGTTTCCCACTGTTTGCCCAGCTCCTTCCTGCACCAAAAAGTGCAGCGTTGACTATGAACATGCAGCCATGCAAGGCAGATGTTAGCTGAGCATGCAGCCATGCAAGGCAGATGTTAGCTGAAGTATTGATCCTAAAGTGAAGCCACACTTCCGGGCAAGCCTCTTAGGAAGTAAAGGTATCTCCTCTACTCCAGTCCATTATTTAGGGATCTTCCTACTCTGCTTTTTCCCATCCATGTTCTACACCAACTAGATCGATCCTAATGCCTGTTCCCTGAACCATGAGCACTCATGTAACACATACATAGTCCCATCCAATCATATAAGAAAGATGTGAGGAAGATACCCTCCAAGAAAAATGAGTTCTGGGCTTACACTGAAACAATCCAAGCTACTTCATATTAAATACGTGGTCTTCATTCTCAGAATTCCTGCGACTTCTCTTTAAGTTCTAGTCTCCCAACATACTGCTTGGCTTGGCTTCCTGTCTTCTAGTAATTTCTATCACTTTGTTAGGAAGAGCAACCGAACCATCATCTCAAGGCATCCCTGTGCCAATTTCTGCACAGTTGTTGGGAGATGCACCACCTTCTCTTCTTTCCTCCTCCCCCAGCTGCTTCAAGAGAAAGGGGGCAACTCAGAACCATGTCCCCATATGCCTAAAACCACTCTCCCTTCTCAACTCAAAGCAAAATTTTGATTTTACTTTTAAATAACATTTTTTCTTCCATGACATACTTGTTAAGATTTTGTTTTGTAAGCTCTAGTGCAAACATGAAGAGCGAGAGATAAGAAAAGAGGGAGCAGAATGCTGGGGCAATCACTCAGCAAGGCAGAGGGGATGGCCATGGCCAGCACTTCTGTGGCAGGAGCACTGATTGTTTATCTAGGGTGACATCACTGTATGTGATGCAAGTGGTCTCCATCCTGGGGTGTGTTTGTTCTAGAACAGATGCTAAAGAATGGAGTTCATAGTGCTGACAAGAGCAGCCCCATCAGAATAGACATATTTGTTGAGCAATTTCCCTAATGAGAATTTCTATACCATTCTCAAAATATTTTTTTAAAAAAAAAGCAAAAACAAAAACCTCAAAACCAAAACCAGTTGCCCATTCTACTGTGTTGTCAAACACTTTCAGGCAGAGATTACTCAGACAGAATTATTGTCGGAATACTCGAGAGAGAAGTATAAGGAGATCAAAGTTTTACTGTTGAGGAAGAGAAAAAGTTTGATTTGCTTACAGTTTTGGTGGTTTTAGTCTGTCATGCCTTGGTCCCATTGCTTTTAAGCCTGTGGCAGAGAGTTGCATCATGGAGGCAGCATGAGGCACAGCAAAGTTACTCTAGAGACTGAGACAGGACAGGGTAAGGAAGAGGCTAAGGTCCTTCTGTCCCCTTCAAGCCTCCCCTTCTCTGAGTGATGAGAAGACCTCTTTTAAAGGTCCACTGCTTCTTATAGGTCTATGGACTAGGAGCCACAGCTCTAGCTCACGGCTCTCAAGGTCACTGGTTATCATAGAATTTGATGTCTGTCACTTCCTCAGCCAACTAAGGCAGTAAACCTTGCCTGAGGCATAGGTGACCCCATGCCCACCCCTATCTCCCACCCCCACCTCCCACCCTCATGCACAGAAATTTTGGCCTTCGTGCGACTAGAAAGAAATCTGCCCAGGTTCTCTGCTTCAGTTTCCTCAGGAAAGCCCCCACACCCTCTGTCTTTGTTGTTTGGAGGAAGATACTAGAACATCCCAGATGACACAGGTCTTCCCTGCTGAGCTGAACAGCTGGTGTGGTCAGATGCCACACCAGAGTGCATGAAGTCTGGAAGAACAGCTGTGGGGGCTTCTTAGTCACAGTTTGATGTCCCCCGAATCAAGAGGACTCAGAAGATTTTTTTAAAATTGTGATAAATCAAAATGTCCATCAAGACATCATGTAGCCACTTCATGGCTACTCTCATCTCCAGCTCTTTTGCTATGTCATCTTGAGAATAAAAGAAAAAAATTAAAATACAATTTTCATATTAAATTATGCAGTTCAAAATTTGGAGGAAACCCTACATACCAGAGTACTCCAAGTATGAACTGTGGTTACTATTCTGAAGGTAAGGAAAAGTGAGGAGATAGGTCTCAAGGCCAGGAGGTGTAATATTCATTCACACTTTTGCCATTGGGTTCCTAGTCTGTAAGGGGCAAGTTCACGCTTTAAAATCAAATAGACTCAGGGTACACATTTTGGTCTTTCTATTCTAAGTCTTGTACAAGTTACTTAATATTTCCCAGCCTCTGTTCTCTCATTTTCAAAATAATACAGTTACTCAAAGTTAAATGAGATAATGCATGGAAAGTGGCAGGCAAATTCTTGCCTAATAGACATTCCTCTTCCCTCTGTGGAATTAAGATAAATAAGATTCCTATTTGTAGCCGGGCGGTGGTGGCGCACGCCTTTAATCCCAGCACTTGGGAGGCAGAGGCAGGCGGATCTTTGTGAGTTCGAGGCCAGCCTGGTCTACAAAGCGAGTCCAGGACAACCAGAGATATTCAGAGAAACCCTGTCTCGAAAAACCAAAAAAAAAAAAAAAAAAGAAAATTCCTATTTGTTCAGTAAGCTAGCTTGGATATATTGGTATAATTTTACATATTAACTACTTTATGCAAGCCTTTTAAATATTGCTATGAAAAAGCACCAATAATTATTTTAATAAGAATCTTAAATGAAATTATTTTGTTACAAAGAACTTTTGTTTTAAATGGAAAGCATAAACACTATTCAACGGGTTTTATTATAGCTAACCGATAGTGTTTGGTTTCAGGGTTTGAAGAGATGGAGGTAAACTGCCTTTTGCAGGGCCATGTGTCTGCCATTAGGTTAAATGTTTTATGTTAAATTTTTACCATGCCCAGTAAGAATGTTATTTTGCCAATATGGAAGCAAGAGGCTAAGGAATATTAAAAGATACCACCCTGAAACTGAAACTTTATTAACAAATATATTTATTAATAACTATAAACTGTTACATTAGGTTGGCGGAGCAGCTGGTGGGGCCTGGCAGGAGGCTGGCAGGACTGGCTCCCCTTAGCTGGCAGCCTGACCTGTCCTGATAAAGCCTGGGACCAAGGGAAACCTTTTTCCCAATAATTAAACACACCAAAACCTTTCTTTTAACGTTTCCATGCTTAGGCCTTAGCCGACTCTCAACTAGCTCATCTGAATTAACCTGACTAACTATTCTCAATTGGCCTTGTGGCTTGCTATACTTTCAGAGCTCTCACTGAGACATCCTTCCGCTTCAGTCTCCTGACAGAAAAGAGGGAGAGTTCCCTCTGTATTTTCCCAGGATTCCTTAGTTAGTCCCAGGAAGTTCTACCTTCCTACTTTCTCACTGCTCAGCTAAGTGGCCATCAGAAACTTTTATTATCCAATTAGAGAGTGCTTCAGAAAGTGTGCTACAAGACCTTTCTTCAACACGATCCCATAATAAAAGTCTGCCAAACATGAAACTCACACTCACACTATAGTCATGAACTTCTCTAATATGCCTGGGTTCTGGATATCATGAGAAAACAAAATGGGTGCAGCAAAGTGTAATTGGTGCCCAAATAGAAGCTGTGGCAACTGTTGGGTTACCTGTCCTCATTTCCTAGACCTTCTCAGTGAGGAGAACACAAGGTCTGTAGATTTAGAGGCTATTCACAGCACAACAGAGAGTGTAAAGTTCATGTGGCATCAGATCCCTCTTGTCCTCCAAGCCTATGGTGGTGAAGAGGAAACAGGCAGACACCATGCACCATGACATAACACCTCTGAGGATCACTGAGCTTAAGTAACCCCATGTTTGTTATAAGGGCACCACTGGGAACTTGTCATTCTCTCTTCAAGAGGCCACTGCCATCATTACTCTGAAATGTAAAGAAGTCTTCCTAAGCAGAGGAAGTCCGTGTCTTCCCTGTCCTGCCTGCTGGACTCTTGCAATGGGAATGAACTGAAGTAAACTTGCCATCAAGGCCCATATGTGAATAAACTGAGAGTCTCAGAGAGGATCATCTTCCAATCCCAAACCATGATGAAATGATAGTACAGCACCTTCATTGTCTGTTTTCTTCACCTTCATTGAACATGCATCTCCTCATTTATCTGCTCACTCAGAATTAATTCACTGAAAATGAAATCATCAGGAGGTGTTGGTCCCTACTGGAGAAGTCTTTCAAGTAAGGAGATGGTGCTGTGTGGAGCTAAGGATGCGAGGGGTTGAAGATTTTTCCTTAGGAAACATGATCTCAGACAAAAGATCCTTCCAATGCCATAACAATTACCGAGTCTGTTTCTTTACTGAAAAATATTGAATGTTTTGTTATATACTAAAATGATATGTTTACTATAAAATTATTTGAACCCATGCAAACATTTTTAAAGGAGTTAATTACCGCTATGGTTTGGGTAACTGGCCTTCACAGGTCTATTTTGTTGCCACCAAAACACTACTTGGAGATGGTGGGACCTTTAAGAGGTGGAACCTAGTAGCCAGATAGGGTAACACATGTTATTACACAGGTAATGCCTGTAATCCCAACACTCAGGAGGCAAAGGAAGGAGGAGTGAGTTAATTAGAGGGCTGCACAGCAAAACAAAGTTTCTTTCACCATAATATATATGTATACATTATATGTATATTATATATTATATATGTATACACCATAATATATATATATATATGTAATGTTGAAAATAGGGACCTTATAGTCTCTCACATTTTTGGGCACTTGAATACTTAGTGCCAAGCTGGTGCAACTGCTTGGGTAGGTTTAGGAGGTACGGCTTGCTAGAAGAACTGCATCACTGGGGCTGGGGTGGGCTTTGAGGTTGCACAGCCATGCACCATTCTGAGCTCCCCCCCTCACTTCCTGCTTGTGGTTTTAAGATGAGAGCTCTCCACTTGCTGATCCTGCACCAGTGATGGAAATCTCAGCATCTCCATGGTGATGGTGATGGACTCCTCTCCCTCTGGAACAGTAAGCCCAAATAAACCCTTCCTTCTAGAAATTGGCTTGGCACTTCATCACAGCAACAGAAAATGAACTAACACAGACCTACTGGAAAGCCTTTGGTTCCCTGGCAGGCATGTCTTCAAAGGAGATTGAAGGACCATAGTCTTTTCTTTATGCTCTGCTTCCTGCTGTGGTGTGAGCAGTTTGAACAATCGTGTTCTCTTGAATTGATGTGCTTCTCTGCAATGGGCCCCGAAACAAAGAGAACAATTGATTGTGCCCTGGATCCTCCCAAACTGTGACCAAAATACCTCTTTCTCCTTCAAGGTTGATCACCTCAGGAATGTGTCTTGGTAATCCAAAACCAACCAACACTAGCATAGTGGACTATTATTACGCCACCCAGACTAAATCACTGCTAACTCTCTGGGTTTTGCTTCTTTGCGAACCAATAGTTACAATACATCTGTAGGAATTTTGTGTATCTTTTACTTAATTTCAGTCCTGCTGTGTTTGACTTGATTTACTGACCTGTTGCCACTGAACATTCATGACACAAAAATAATTTTAATGTTTACTCATTGGTTTATCATACATATACATAGTAATTTACTTGGCTAGCTCTTTCTTATCCTGTGGTTTTAATTTTCACTATGATAAGTAGCTTTGTGATCAGCATACGGTTCATACTTCTTTCCTCACATATCTTTGTTCATTTTATTATGATTGATTGACAACAGAAAGATTATTAGAGGATATAAATATATTGCTGAATTGCCCTCTGTGCTATTTTACAGTCTGCACCAGGCTGTGGAGAGCCAGATGGTAATTAGAGGGAAGGGTAGAATGGGGGCAGGGCGCAAGAGGACTAGACAGAAATGTAGTGTAGACAGCGCCCAGCTGAACTACTCATTAGAAACCTGGAACCTTGTTTCTCTTCAATCACTTGTCAGTGAAGGTGCTGGCCAGTTGTATACACTTGGTTTCCAGGCACAAGTGCCCACTAAACAGTGCTTCTGAGTCTCCCACTAAGGCTGCCTGGGCTTGAATAAGTGTACCCCAAAGGCCCGTGTGCTGGCGTCTTGGGGCCCAGGAGAATGGTGCTACTGGGAGATGGTGGCAGTTTTAAGTGAAAGGAGGTTCTTAGGCCAATGTGGACCTACCTACAAGGGGATTGTGGGATTACAGTCTCTTCCTCTTTTTCTCTTTAATTCCTAGTTGATGAGAGCAGTTTTCTCTCAGCGTGTGCCCCCCATGATGCATTGCTTCTCCAGAGGGCAAATGCTATGATGCTGCCATCATGAAACTGTAGAACTCTGAGCCAAATAAAACGGTTGCGTCTGTCAGTCACTCATCTCAGCCAGCTCCGTGGTGATAGAAACCTGTCTGACTGGGAGTGGGAGTTCCTATCTGAACTCTCAGAGAGTCTAACAGTATAGAAAAATCACAAGTCGAGCCTTCATGTTTAGAACCTAAAGGGATTCTTTTCCTCTTTTGAAAAGGTGAGAGGTGTCATAATTTCTGTCATATTGCCTAAAATCAGTCATTAAATGATTTTCACATTACAAAAGTCACAGGCTTTCCTTGTTTTTCCTTCCCTGAATTTATGTTCTTTTATTTTAAAATATCCCATACTGTATTTCCAAACATTGGAAACGGAGGAAAGATTAGTGATACATCAAGCCGTGTCATCACAAACATAGCCGTTGGCAATGCTGTCTTTCCAGACTTTCCTTTACATATGTGGTCAGGTTTTCTGTTTGTGTTTTTGTTTTTCCTACACAGCAGTAAACACACAATTAGATTAGCTGAACATATGTTAATCCAAATCTCTGCAGCCTTCCTCTTAGTAGCCCATTGGGAAAGTTTCCTTCTAAAAGCAAATTATGCCGATACATTTATGAATAAAGTTTATTTCATAGGTCCCTTTGAACTCAACAGGTTTTTAGATATAGAACTGTTAGGTAATTACAATATACTGAGTGCTTACTTTCCTCAGTAACTTTACATGCATTACACAACAATTCACAACTCTTCAAGGCAAATAGTATTCCCATTTTGTAGCTGAGGGAGCTGATAGGCAGAGAGATTCATTTTCTTTTAGATGCAAAATAAATCCAACGATTAAACCTAAAACCCCACTGTTCAAAAAACTCCCTAGATTTTCTTCAGACAGTACCAGCATGACACTGCACCAAGCAGAACACATACTTAAGTGACTTCCACACACAGTGTATCTCATTACTTCTGTCATATTGGTCTCTATTTGGAATGTTTTAATTGTGTACATTTATGCCTATTGGAGTAGCAGCTTATACTTGCCATGCGCTAGTCTTTCCCTCTGTTCTAGGCTTTGAAGGTTGGTAAATATCCTTGACTCTTTTTTTCTATTTTTTCTGTAGTTTGTCTTTAAAAGCATGCAACTTCTTATTTTATGAAAATGTGCTTTAATATATTGAATTTAATAAGTGTAATGATATAAATTTCTTCTCAAGTTCCTGACCATTCACCTTAAATTCATTTCTTGAAGATAGGATGGACAAAGATCTGATTTTTATATGCAATAGCATGTTTATATCAATCTAGAGCTTGCTGCTTGCAAGATACTCATCCAAATTAAATCAATATTTTAAAATTATAATATTCTTAACTGCTATGAAGGATATAGAGTGTTATGAAAGTTCATAGCCCAAGTGAAAATAGAAATGATGTTAACACCTTAAGAAGATATTTAATTGAGCAACATATTACTCAGTTATATAAAACAATTCAATTTCAAATTCAACGTCTTCACCCAAATGTGACAACTTATACATACCTAACCTAGCACTGAGAGGATCTTGAGTTTAAGGCAAGTTTGGACCAAACAGAGAGACCCTGTCTCAAAACCCCCAAATCAAATCTCTCTCTCTCTCATACACACACACACACCCCAAGGGGGAGATCAAAATCTAACTTATTTGGTAACTCTGCGTCTTGTTTTATAATTCTCTAACAATTTTGTATTTTTCTTTTTTTTAATAATTTATTTTTTACTTCTTCAAGTTATATCTCAATCACATCCCCTCCCTACTCCCCCCTCCAGTCCCACCCTTATACCCTCCTCCCCCTCAACCCCCCATCCTCTTCCCTTTTTTTTTTTTTAGTTCAAGGTATTTCTTTTTCCCCCCAACAGCTCTCCCTTTCAGTCCAAAAAATTGTTCTTTTTCTTATAACTATAAATATAATACAAAACAACAGAAATAAATAGGCCACAATTATAAGAGTTATATGGCTTAGCATACATTCCCAATGTCCAGTCCATATGTATTTGGCACCTGACTTTAACATTCTACTATCTAACCATCTCCATGAGTTTAAAGTTCTATATCTAACTCAGCTTTCATACTAACTTGCCTCAAAAATTTAAAAATATCTTCTTAGATACAGAATACCCTCTTGATTCCTAAACAACTCAAAATTTAACTATGAGACTCTAGCTATCTATTCTTCAACCACCTCAGAGACCTGAGAGGGATAAATATATCTGATTATAT
>CAJQZJ010004750.1:1846758-1948523 GCA_907164525.1 Lophiomys imhausi | reverse complement strand
GGAGGCCAGCGCCATCTTTAGGGCGCGGCACTTCGCAGCTCTCTACATCAGGCTATCACTGGGACAGTACCACTCTAGAAATGAAAACTCCTTGGTTCAGCTGCGAGTCTGGGTTTACTGGCCATTTCAGTCGAGTTTACTGCAGGATCCAAGGTTGGTAGTTAAAGAATATGCTTTATTCTAAATGGGAGATGTGCAAAGAGAAAATATCACAGACATTGCAGAAAGCAATATTCTCAAGGCTTCAATCAGTGAAACCCACATCCTGCCCACTCCCTTCATCACCATATCATTCAGGATTCTGTTAACTGTACCAGCTTTGACTGCACAGGCACCATCTCCTCAGTGTGTCCTGACAACCCTGGGCTCCAGCTTTGAAAAAACAGAAATGGGCTTGGCCTAAGGACAGAGCAAGGTGAACTTAACCCTACTCCTGTCCGAGAGGCCACTGGGCAACTCTGTAGGGTCTCAGGACCAAGGGTTAGTGTTATCTTGGAGGACAGACCATCTTGGCCACCCCTTGAGTGACTCTGCACTCCTCTGGAGCTCTGCCCAACCACACTGCCCCAAGCCGCACACCAGGATGAATCCATGGGATGGAGATTTTGGCTCTGTGTCCCTTGATTTCTTTGACCCTTCACTGTTGACACTGCTCTGAGGAAAAAGCCTGGAGGCAATTTCCTTGCTGAAACCACCTCTTCCCAAATGGTTTAATGGTTGATGCTCATAATTGTGAGAAGGAATCCTCCGACAGATGTTAACGGCATCCAGAGGAAAGGGGTTCAGGTGCTCTCAAAGGGAGGTGGTAACCCTGACTTTCATAAAATCACAGCACATGTCCATGCAGGAAATGGACCCCTGCACACACATATAAACATCATATAGCCCTTGGCTTCTGGGTCATAGCAGCATGAGCATAAGATGGGATTCTTGGGCAGACTAGCCATCAGAACAGTGGTTCTCAACCTGTGGATTGTGACCCTCACAGGGGTTTTTGTATCAGATATCCTGCATATCAGATATTTACATTATGATTCATAACAGTAGCAGAATTACACTTATGAAGTAGCAACAAAATAGCTTTATTGTTGGGGGTCACCACAACATGAGAAAGGTGGAAAACCACTGCATCAGAACAACAACAACAACAATAATAGTAATAATAATAATGCCATCCACTGAGTGCTGTCCAGATACAAAGCTTCATGAGCATCATTTCAGTTTTCCCAACACCTCTTTCATTTTTGACTGCCAACATGTAATTCACACTAAAGAGGACCTGGAAACTTCAGGGTCAGGTATGCCAGAGCCACGGCCACATCCATGGCCACATCCTCTAAGCACCAAAGCACTCGGGACACTCGGGTCACCCTAGTGGCATACGTCTTCTCAGGACCAACTTTGACACATCATCTCCCACATCACTTGGGGAGGGGGCAGTTAGTAGAAGGCCTCACCACTTCAAGATGAGCCAGAACTTCTGCCCAACTGTCAACTTTAACAAAGTATAGACTCTACTCAGCGAACACACACACCTAAATGTTTCAAAACAAACAAACAAATTTTAAAAAACTGGATGGTGCTTTATCATTGATGTGGTGTGGTCAGGCTGTTACCAAGTTATGGTAAGTTGTCTGTCATGGTGAGGGACAAATTCTTCAGCAAAAACACTGAGGGGAAAAGCAAGGATGGCTTAGGTTATCCTGTGTCCAGGTGGCTTGAAGCAGCAAAGAGGGAGATTCATTAAATACTAAGATTTTTTTTTAATCATTTCCAAACTCTTATGAAGGTTGGCATAATTTTGCCCATTTTATGGATAAAGAAACTGTGTTAGTTTTGCATTACTGTAACAAAATGCAAAGGAAACTAACTTCTCAAGGGACAAGTACCACTTGAGTTGGAGGTTCTTTAAGTTCCAGACCAAGATCAGATGGCCCCATTTCTCTCTGGGCCTCTGCCCAGAAAACCATCAGGGCAGGGGCCTGTGATAGGTCAAAAATGCTTACGTCACAGGCCAAGAAGCAATAAGGAAGAAGGAAAGACAGGGGTTTCATGTGCCCATGCCCTGAGGACCCTCTGAAAGTCCACTTCATCCCCTCCCCTAGGGACCAAGCCTTTACACTTCAAGAGCCTTAAGAGAACAACTATGTTGAGACCCAAAGACAACCTGAGGAGGTTAAGGAATTCCCTGACACCACACAGCTAGCAAGTGGCAGAACCAAGATTGAACCTCAGCTCCAGGTCGGAAGCTGACATCAGGTATCTTCCTTAACCATTCTCTACTTTAATTTTCAACAGAGTCTGTTACAGACATGGGGATTTACCAATTTAGATGGACCTGCTGGTCAGAAAACCCAGGGATCCTCCTGTCTCCACCTCCTAGGTCTGAAATTACAGGTGTGCGCAGACACGTGTGACACTCTACATGAGGTCTAGGGATCTGAACTCAGGGACTTACACTTACACGGCAAGCACCTTATTGACTAAGCCATCTCAGGTCCTGAACACCTCCTTCTGATGCCCACAAGAGACCCTGCTCACCTAGCTATCCTGTACTGACATCTGGAACCCACACTGTAGTCTTCCAGCCCAGCTGGCTTTAGGCAATCCAGTCATTTGACCAGCTGCAGTACCACCTGGGATATCTCCTTTGGTTCAGACCATTTTCTAAAAATTTCAATATAAAGCTACAAACCAGCCTCAGTTGTTCTCCCCAGGACTCTCTGGAAACCCAAATTCTTGAAATGGAAGATGTGAGCTCAGTGCCTTAATCCTAGTGAGTGGTTCAGGACACAAATTGCTCTCATCCTGTGACAACCTTCCTTTCAAGTGTGCACATGAAAATA
Organism: Lophiomys imhausi; assembly: GCA_907164525.1. Classification (NCBI taxonomy): domain Eukaryota; kingdom Metazoa; phylum Chordata; class Mammalia; order Rodentia; family Muridae; genus Lophiomys; species Lophiomys imhausi. The sequence continues at coordinate 1,945,677 of CAJQZJ010004750.1, read as the reverse complement.
GCATTTAAAGTAGTAAACGCTCATCCTCAGTGAAGTTGTGAATTATTCAGAGCCAGAGTAATAATCCTTTAAATAGAATCACGGGTCTGCCTCTGCCATCATGCCTTTATCTTAAAAAACCAAGGGCCAACATCTTTACCAGCTGGACTTTTTGCAGTTATTTCTAGTACAATGAATGAAATATACATATTATTTTATGATTAGTACAGCTGTCTATAGCAATGGGTAGAGGGGTAGTGCTGGAAACCATAATAAAATCCAGAGTCTCTGAAGCTCATTTCAAGTCAGGCTTGGTAGCCAACACCATCATCCATCCCATCACTTGGCAAGTGAAGGCAGGAGGGTCAAAGGTCAAGGATAACTCTATCTATATAGCAAGTTTGAGGTCAGCTTGAGCCATGTGAGACTGATTCTGCTTCCCCCCCCCCCCAAAAAAAAACAATCCCTCTAAATAAATAAATAAAGGCTGAAGATATAGTCAAGCCAATAAAGTACTTGGTGGACAATCATGAGGACATGAGTTTGGATCCCCAGTTCACGGGTAAAACAAGGCAGAGACAGAAGGATTTGCCAGCCAAATGGTCTTGTCAAACTGATGTGCTCCAGGTTCACTGAGAGATTTCTGTCTCAAAGAATAAGGTGAAGAGTAATAGAGACACATGATGGTGACATCTGGCTTCCACGTGCATACATATCCATGTGCACATATGAACACACACACATACAACACACACATGCACAGATGCATGTACGAGTAACAAAAGTCTTCAAATAAATAAACAACAAATAAAACTAATTTCCCTGGGCTCAGGGCTCAGACATGCCCAAGAGCCAGACTCAGCAGTCATGTGGTTCATTCCCCTGCCCTGTACTTTCTCACCTGCAGCTTGCCTGTGGGATTATCGTGAGGTTTACTGAAAAAATCCAAGTGAAGCACTAGACCTGGTGTCATGCAGGCGGAAATGTGTAAATGTAATTAAAACCATTCAATTAAAAAAAATGACGCCCAAGAGATTTGTCCCTGGAAAAGTGAGCTCTGTCTGTGCCAACTCCAGCCTCTTTAGCTGTCAGAATGGACTTGGTCAGCCTTGCTGAAGTGGAGAACTATGTAAATATGGACCTTTCTGGGATGGGGGAAGTGTTCCAGGACCCCAGCAGATATCCAAATCCTGGATACCCAAGTCTGCATAGGATCCCTACAACCATAACAAAAAGGACATAAATAAATGAAATGACAACACATTTATTTATAAACTGCACATGTGCACACACAAGCCCTCATCTCTAGCTGACTTATAGTCCCTAACATGATGTAAATGCATGCTAATAGTTGTTGCACTGCATTGCTTAAGAATTCATAACGAGAAGCTTGCATACGTTCAGTGCAACCTTTTTCCCCTAAATACTTTCTGTTCGCAGTTGGTTGAACCCAGGGATGCAGAGTCAGTCCATGGATCTGAGAGGCCAATTGTAAGTCGGCTGTGTGTGTATAGATGGAAAGGATGGGGTCAGAGTGGCCTCCTGGTGCACTGGGATGTAAACATTGCTTCCTTGCTACACTGTTGCCTTCCTTGTCCTCATGCACTGGACTTACAGCTCTCTTTCTCTCTCTTCATTCCTGAAATGACCCTCAGGCCTGGTGGTACAGTGATATAGCTATGACAGGATTCTCCTCAAACCATTCAGGTCACATGGCCTTGGATAAACTCTCTTGGGTCTACTCATTTCTTAGACTGCCCCTACTTGGGGTTATGCTCTTGTATCTGGGCAGAGATACAGGAGACACATCTGCACCTGGGCTAGAATGAGCCTTGGAACCAAGATGGGCAAGTCTCCAACAAGGTCTTCTGGGCCCCAGTTTTCCCAGGAAACCATCAGTCTTAGCAGCAAGTGTGCTACCCCAGGGGAATCCTGCTGGGCCCTCAGAGGTGGTGCCTACACAGCAGAATTAAAAGTCAGGAGTAAGGAACAGCGCAACTGTTTGCTCACCTCAGCCTAGTTACTTACTTAAAGCCTGCGGCTGTGTAAGGGCTTTGATGTACATGAGGATCCTTTCATCCCGCCCCCGCCCCCCTCCCCGTTTTCTGCAGATTGCATGCTCCCCCACCCCACCCCCCAGCTCCATATCGAAGTCTCCTGTTCTACTTGGATCTCCTGGCCCCAGGTTGCAATCAGAGGACATGAGACTCCAGAGGTTTTTTACTCCTCTGCAAGGTGGAGTTTCTGTCTTGACAATACAGGCGGGAGTGTCTTTGGGGCCAGAGCCACAAGTATCTGACCTTGGCTGAGGCCAAATACTCATCAGGCATGCACACCCAGTTTAACATGGGCTCCTCAAAGGGGGAGGGGGTGAGATTCAAGGCAGAAAAATGTCCAACATGAGGTGAAGCCAAGTCAGAGTGGTGGGGGGCTTCCAGCAGAACCCCACCATATCATCCTCCTACATGTCGGGGCTCCTTATGGACCACCCCTGAAGCTGCATAGTAGTCCTGCGTTATCAGAACCAGGCTCCCTTGAGACACCTTCCCAGCTCCCCTGAATGCCTCACAAGCCACCCCATCAGCTCCTGGCATAGACAATGATCACACCACACAATTTTACATTCAGTGACACTCTTGTTCCTTTTTATGTGTGAATTTTCTTTTCCTAACAACACTTCCAGATCTTTTAGGAACAAGAAGCCTGTCTTACTTACATTTTTTAAAATGCCTCACAACAGCTGTTAGGGTGTCAGAGAGCTAAAAGTACTCAATAAATACCATCACAGGACAAGGGGTGAGTCCTGAGCAGGCTATCATCCAGCACGAAGCTTGCACACCAAAGCTCAACATTTTGATTGGATAAGTTAATGAATGAATGAATGAACAAACGAACAAATGAATGAACACTCTTTTATCTCCTACTTTATTACTACATTCCTCTTCACCAGTGTGGTTTTCTGAGAAACAAGAATATAAAAAGAATGAGACAAAAATATGACAAGGTGGGATGACTTTATTTGGTAGATAGAGATAGATCTACTTCTTGGGGGCTGGGGGTCTGGAGAGTGAGTCCTGGCTCCTTGTCCTCTCCTTTGCTGGCAGGGAGAGAGACATGCATTTAGAAAACACATTCCAAACAAAAGGTCCCAGCATGGGACCTTTACTTGCATCTTTTTTTTCACACACCCCTGCTTCTCCAGTAGCCCTGAAGCAAGCCACAGGACTGCAAATTTTAATATAAAAAATCCAAAGCATACATTTAAACTGCTGGTACTCAGAGAGAAAAGTCTCTCACAATAATTTAAATGCTTTTAGCTCCGAGCTGCACCCCGCACAAGTAGATTTCTGTTTACTAATGGTGGCAATTAAGGTGAAGTTTTAGGCCTCACAAAGTTACTGCTTACTCTAGCAGATAGGCTAATCAATTTTCCTGCCACGCATAATTTTTAACTCCAGCTTAGTCTGTTTTATGTGTCATAACCCGGGACTAGGCAGCCCCTGCTTTGTGATATACCACTTCTTGGGCATATCCAAACCCTGCTGGGCAGTGACCACTGAAACTCTGGGTGATATCTGAAGTGACTAGCACAGAAATGCTAGCCATGTAACTGTTACACATCACCTCTTCCTTCATTTTCCAAAAAAAAAAAAAAAGAGGGGGGGAGGCAGACGATTCTGCACTTGAGTGTACTTGTTTGTATAAGGCATTTAGCACATTCTGTAGATGAAAAACTGCTCAACAAAGGCTCATCACATTCTAATACACACATTATGGTGTTGGGTGAAACACAGCATGGCTGTACAAGGCCATGAACACCAGAAGAAGGAAAGAGACCAAAGAAACCATAAATCTTTGCCTTCTCCCTCCTGGCTCCTCTGGGGTTTGCTCTCCAGGTGCTTACAGAATTGGCTGGTGCCTACAAGCAAATGTCTGTCATAACCAGATTCCAAGAGGTCCTTCAGTGACATTGTTTTCCTGGACACCATGTCCACATACAGACACCCCACCTCCAAGGCTAGAGATCCTAAAATGCGTCGTGATTTCTCCCTCCCTCTCTTGGATCTTTCTGGTGGAAGCTATGACCATGCTCTGAAGAAACACAGAAGCCTCCTGCTGACACCTGTAAGGGGAGCCACCATGGAGGCAAGTGCCATCCCAGGCAAGATGTCAGATGACTGTGGCTTGCCAACATCTGAGTGACCTTAAGAGAGGGCCTGTGCCAGAACCTCCCAGGGGAGCCACTCCAGATCCCTGGCACAGAAACTGGCACCATGAATGTTCACTGTGGTATGCAACTGAGTTGCAGTGTAATTTACTGCACAGCAATAGATTCTAATGGAAGCCCCTTTGGTTAACCTTGATTGACAACATTCTGCAGTCTATGCAAGCAGGCCAGGATACTTACTCTAGAAACATTAGCATAAAATGTAGAAAAGAGACCCACACTTGGAGGCACAGGCCTATAATTCTAGTTACTAGGGAGGCTGAGGCAAGGGCTACATAATGAGCCCATGGCAGGCATAGCAACTCAGAATGACCCTGTTTTAAGATACAAATCACAAAAGAACTGGGAATGAGGCTCAGTGGTAGGACATTTGCCTACCATTGGCCCAGGGTTCCATCCCCAGTACCGCACACATATAACCCACGCCCCACACCCATACAAAGGCAAATGAAAGATACACAAACAAAATTCTAATTTTTAGTGCTCCCTTATTTTTCCTCCAGTTTATAAAGACCGGCCCCAGGCTTTAGGTATGTTGTAATATCCTCTGACTGTCAGTCATCCTCAGTAACCTTCCCATCTCTCCACATGTGCCTGAAGACACGAGTTTTAGCACAGGTAAATTATGCAAACGGAAATTCTGTATTTTCTTTCCCCATCTCCTTTTGGGAAAGTTTTCTCAGAAACCTTAACTCACTAACTCAGGGTAAGAAGTGAGCCTCTGGGACCCGTTTTATTCAGTACAAGGTGTGGGGCGCCAAGTGTGAGGGGGAATGTGATCACTCATGCAAATTTGTCTCTGGAGAAGAAACACAACCAACAGGCATGAGGGAGAGAGGGGAGGAGGATTAAAGGTCAAAGGCCCCGTGAGGAGACTCTTCCCTTTGCTCTTCCTGGCCTGCCTCTGCAATCTAAGTAACTACTAGCCCTGGAACCGAAGTGAGACATGCACATTGGAGAACAGACATAGATGAAGGAACAAACCTTTGCATCAACACCTATGCATTGGAATAAAGATGGCCTAGCAGCTCTAAGTAAGGCACAGGGTGTGGGAGACCACGAAGGAGCTATGATATTTCACAGAGCTGTAATACAGGGGACGGAGGGGCATTGAGGTCCTCACGGATATTCTGCATAGACACCGTGAGTGGATGGAAGGGTGAGATAGAGGGAGGAAGAGGAGTGAAGGGGAGAAGGAAGTAGAGAAACAGATGTGAGCTCCTTAACGGCTGGCAACAATAGCCTCCTCTTCATCTTTGCATGCTCAAGCTCATCCATAGCAGAAGTTTTGTAAACATTTACAGAATAAATGAATGAGTGAATAAATGTGAGTGAATAAACAGATCAATTAATTTGTAAGTAACAATCTGATGTTAAGTGCTCTAACTCTCCACTCAGGCTGTGGTGAGCCTGAGATGTGTGGCTTTATTTCATGAGCTTCCTACCCATTTTGTTGTTGCATAGATGTCTATCAGCTTATACACTGTCCATAACACAATGCTTTACTGCTTACAAAAACACATGATCTCTCCTCCCGGTCTACCAGATAAACATTTGCATTCTGTTTTCACTTCCTGCCGTCCCTCTAGGGGCAGTGAGTGGGCTGCGTGGAAGAATGGGTATCACAAACAAATGCATGCCTCCATCTCCAGGATAGCAGAGCTCAGAGGCTTCCAAGGATCTTGCTTGTGAGACTGACGGACGCATCACAGTTTCCTTCCAAAATTGCTCCAGGATTCTGGAACCAAACAGGCTATTCAGTTCTGCGTATCTGAGCTGCTCTGCCATCGGTGGGGTGTTTGAGTCTTCTACTCATGAAGTACCACATCAGCCACAAAGACTACAGATGCTAGACTGGGCAGCATAGAGCACCGTGGGGCCCTTCTGCAGATTAACTCAAGCTGACTGTCTTTCTTCCTAATCATGTGGAGAATTTCAATAAAAAGGAGATCACTCCAACAGCAGCTGTCATTCTGATGCAATCTAGTAATTACCACCTTGGCAGACCTTGAAATCCCCCTGCAGCCCTTGTCACAGTGCTGAGTCCATCTGAATATATGAATTATTTGCAAAGATAATGAAAGCCATCAGACTACTTTTCAACTATATTCTAAATGAAATTAATCAGCAAGAAGACCATTAGGCAAATATTCTCTCATCCTTAAAATAGCAGACTGCCTCCCCTTCTCTTTACCTAGGCTCTTCAGTTAGACCAGCACCTCCTTTCCCTCTTCACTGGAGTCTCAGAAAGACAGCAAACTGGAGAAGCCATCCCATTAGGTGTACATGTTTATAAGAATACACACATGTCTGAGCATGTATGTACATGCATACATACATATGTATATGTGTGCTTGTGTATGCATATATGTGCATATTTATGTGTGTACATACATCTATGCATGTATTATATTATATACATGTATATGCACATGTGTCATGTGTATATGTAGTGTGTGTACATGCACATATATGCACATACATATTTTGTGGGTACATGTACATATGTGTGCACATGCATATATATTGCCCTCGTTTCTTTTCTCACCATTATGACAAAACATCTTACAATTTAAGGGAGACTCAAAATTTTATTTGGGCTCAGAGATTGAGAGGAAATTTAGTTTATCATGTCAGGCAGGCATGGCAGCCGAAGCCGCTAAGCCCATGGTGATATATGGCAGAGATCCTCAAAGGTGGCTGACAAGGAAGCAGAAACAACAGTCCAAAGAGGGTTTAACCTTAAAAATCTCACTCTTTAGTGACTTATTCTGCCAGCCATGTCCCACCTCCTAAAGGTCCCATGGCCTCTCAAAACAGTACAATCAGCTGGGGAGTAGGTATTTAAATACATGTAGGTATGGGGGACATTTCAAATGTGAGTATGTGCACATACAAGTGTGTATGTGTGTGGTTAAACTATTCATTCTGGATTTGAGGAGGGTAAAGGGGTTAAAATTGGATTTCACTTTTTATTCCAGGCTGGCTTGGAACTTACTGTGTAGCTTAGGTTCACCTGAAACTCATGGCAATCATCCTGCCTCGGTTTCCCTTGTGCAGTGGTTTCAAGCACAAGCCTCCATGATCACCTAACAAGCTGCTTATTCAAATCAAGGGGAATGGTATGTAACGTGTTCCTGCTCAGTCTCTCCCCCTTTCAATATCCACTACCGAGGGCGACATTCTGGAACCAACCTTGAAAACTAAACAAAAAAGCTATTATGAAACTAGGGTTACTGTTGGTCTCCTCCTTTCTTTCCATTTCTCATCTAGAAGGTGGTTTATAAATGTGACTGTAGCCTTCTCAAAATCCTCTCCTATCTTTTAAACATCTCAGTGGCCAAATGACATTCAAATCCAATGTATCTGTGGTGAAAAATGCTACACGTTCACCAAAGCCTACCTGGACTACATTTCCCACCCTGCTGTGTGAGTGATCATGGTCTCACAACTGAATTCTGAGAGAGAGAGAGAGAGAAACATGTCTATTCCCAGCTCATCCAAACCCTGCCACAGGAACACCTAACTCTGCTCCTTCTTGTTGCTTATTGAAGAGAATTCTATAGACCTTGGGGACAGAGAGGGCTAATAAATAGGAGGAACCTGGGTCTCTGCTTGACTGGAAACTCACACATAAGTCACACACTCTACTGAGTTTGGGTTTTGCCTGGTACCATGATTGGCCTCCATGGTATGGAGGCTGAACCAAACCTGATCCATATTGTGGTTTCTATGCTGAGATTGAGGAGGCCACTCCTACACCATTGGCGTGTGTGAGAGAGGCTCACTGTTCACACATAGAAACTCTCAAGAAGGCAGGGAGGCCCTCAGGCAGGCTTAAAGATGACTCAGAAGGCAAAGAAGATGCTACAGTCTGCTTCTGTTTTGCCTAGTGGTGGGTAGAGCAAGGCACGGAGTCCACACACAGCTTCAAGCTCTGTGTTTTTTTTTCTCAGTGGTATCAGAGAAAAAGTAGCAAGGGTGATGGAGCATGAAAGCTGCCAATCATCAGGAATATAGGAAAGTCTAGAGCAGTGGTTTTCAACCTCCTAATGCTACAGCCCTTTAACACAGTTCCTCGTGTTGTGCTGACCCCCAACCATATTTTTATTGCTACTTCATAACTGATTTTTACTACTGTTATGAATTGTAATATAAATATCTGTTTTCTGGTGGTCTTAGGTGACCCCTATGAAAGGGTCATGAGACCTTCAATGACCCACAGGTTGAGAGTTGCTGCCCTTTTAAATAATTTATCTTTCTAAGGAAATAACCACATCACATAGCCACTGGTAGGCTTCCCATGCCCCCAACCCATGCACATATGGGTAGCACCAATTGAACTCAGGGAGTGTTCTAGTTTGCTTCCTGTTGCTATGATAAAAGACCATGACTAAAATCAACTTGGGAGGAAAAGGTTTATTTAATCTTACAATTCCTGGATCACAAGTCTATCACCAAGGGAAGTCAGGGCAGGAACTGAAGGCAGGATCCTGGAGGCAAGAATAGCAGAGACCATGGAGAAAGGCTGCTTGTTGGTTGGTTCCCTCTGACTTGCTCAGCTACTTATGTAATCCAGACCTACCTGCCTAGGAATGGCACCACTCACAGTAGGCTGGGACTTCCTACATCAATTAGCAATTCAGAAAATGCCTCAACGACAAGGGCACAGGCCAATCTGACCAAGGTAATTCTTCAGTTGAGGTATCCTCATCCCAAGTGACTCTAGCTTTGTGTTAAGTTTCCACCTGACATATGACTGGATTTATTAATAACCAAAAATAACAGGATATGAAGTTGGGACGGAGAAAGGGTGATGGGCAGTAGGGGGAGCTATAGGAGGCAGTGGTGGGTGGATATGATCAAAATACATCTGCATAAATAAATGTAATTTCCAAGAACTAAAAAATATTACTTTAAAAAAGAAATAGCTCCCAAACCCACCAAAAACATCTCCTTTCAGTCAAGCTCCACAGTTTCTTATCATAGTAGTCTTCAAACTTTTCCTTTCTATCCCTTCTTCCTTGGGCCAGATAAACGCCCCAGGAACCATGGGCTCAAGACTGACGTCTCTCCACTAGAGCTGGATCCTAGACACAAATCTATCTGCCACTAATTTTTCATCTTGGAGAGTGTCTTACATGTCTGCCGTCTCCATTTCCTCATCTGTTGAACACGAATTACTGACTGTACCTACTACCTCATGGAGTGAAAGTGAGGATGCAGTAAAGCACATAAAATGTTCAGGCTACTGCATGGTGCACAGCAAGTGTTCTGTAAATGCCTGATCTGTATGCCTTTGTGTGTGTCTCTCACCGGAGTCTCTGCTCTACTTGTAACTCTCCCCCAGCCCAGCAGCCATTCTTGAGCCAGAGTGGACTTTTGAACATACAAATCTACCCTGTTTCTGGCCTTCTTCTAATGCTTCACTCATATTGGGACATTCCAGCCCTCTCGTATACTGACTCTGACATCCCTACATTGCTCCAACAAAAAGGGCCCAGTAGAATAACAAGCCAGAGATACAACCAACCCCAGCCAGGCAGCCACTGAGAAATACCCAAGCACAACAGCTAATGCTATCCATACACAAAATAAAACATATGAAATAAAAGTAAATGGCCACTCCCAAATCTAATGGTGAGTAATATTCCCAGCAGAACAAAATAAACTTGATAATGTTTAAAAACTCTTACCCATAAGACATATGAGTTATGGATTTTCTGAATAAATACTTCTGCTTGATAACCATGGAAACTATAGAATTTGATATGGATCATCATCAAAAAATAGAATTACCCTTGAGCAAAAGTTCGGCAGGCTGAAGAAGCACCCCATAATAAATCTGTTAGTTTGCATGCATTGCTATAAGACTTTGGTATTGCAAAGTCTGACTCGGGAAATTTGGACCTAGTAAAATTAGTGGCTCCACGTAAAACTCACAGTGGCAGAAGCTATAATTTTAGAAACCTGACTAATCTTCATGAATTTTGCACATAAGATAATTGATCTCAGTGAAAATAATTTTAGGAAAACGATAATGGAAATTTTAGGACTGCTTTAATGAGGCTATGAATTAAACCAGCTGAGTATAGTTCACCACAGAAATAGCTTTGTCAGTAAAGCCATCAACATGGACAAGGATCTCATTTAAGGACTCACATTTTTAGACATGGGTAAAATACTTACCTTGGGGGTACTATCAAACTACAGTGTCAGAAATATCTGTGTCCTAATTGCCTTATAGAGGATGGGATATTCTACATGCCAAGGACAACCTTTTCGTCTTCCTCTGGCCAATCCTCTCAGTCTTTCCCTCTAATAATCTATTATTTACATACTTAATTTATTGATCTATAAGCCTTCATAATATGTCTCTCACCCAAGTCTCTGCTATACTTGTAACTATCTTCCAACCCAGCTGCCACTCTAGCACCAGAGTAGATTTCTGGCCATACAGTCTACCATGTTTCTGGCCTTCTTCTAATGCTTCACTCATATTGGGACAGTCCAGCACTCCCTCCCTTATACTGTCTCTGACATCTCTACTTTGCTCCAACAAAAAGTGCCTATAAAAATTTAATTTACTCATTTTTTTTTTTTTTTGCAGTGCTGGAGATGAAGCCAGAACCTTGCCCATGCTAGGCAGGCACTCTACCATGAGCCACATCTCCAGCCCTTAGATTTATTATTGGCAATCACTGTAGAAAACTCCTGCTGTGACTACTATGTTAGCAGTTCCTCATATCTGTACTGCATAGTCCATGCTGTAAGTTGATTTCCCATAGATAATCTTACTCAGTATTCATGTCATACTCACAAAGCCATTCATTAGTGTGTGTTCCTCCCCGGCTCCCCACCTGAGTGAACTGAGACTCAGAAAGGCTAAGAAACGTGACCAACATCCCACAGCCAATGAGACGAGGAGTCAGGTCCTTCCCACATCAGGACATAAGAGTTATGTCATTCAGTGATGTAAGAGTTTGTAGATTGCCTGATCAACCACACAGCCCTGGCTGATAAGCATAAAGGAAAGTATCTGGTGATGAAGCTGGGGACCCCATCACCCCAACTGCCTTTCATCCTGGTGTCAATTCTGCGTCCTCGAAGTGCTCCAGAGCACTGTGGATGGAGAGACTTGTGGCGTTTGAATGAACTCAGGCTGCATCTCCTTACGCCTTGAGTCTACCCTTTCTCCTGCTTCCCTGATTTAGTTGATCAAGCTGATCAATCCCTCAAAAGCTGAACATGCACAAAGACGAAGAGGGGCTATCAAGGACGATAATAACGTCATTCTCTAGAACTGTCCCTGCTGCCATCTTCCTTCCCAGGGTCCCCATATCAGAGAACTGCCACTGTGGACATAGTAGGAGCCACTGAGCTTGTTAATTCCAGAGGTACCCCACAACAGCCAGCTCTGTGAATAATTCCAAGCCACTCGGTGGCACCTAGGGAATCAGGAATGAGTTTCCTGTATGTTACTCCTCAAAACATAGAGTTTGACTACCAGCCACTCTCTCTCAAGCCACTAAACACCCTAAGGCCAGATCTTCACTCAACTTGGGTCAAGGTTTCCTGAATTGTTCTGTACCTAAAAGATTAATGATAGAATTCCCCATAAGTCACGCTGGGTCGGGGTGGGGGGTCTGCTGTCTGCTCCCTTAGGTATAAGAGTCCATGTTTCAGTGACTGGGAGATTCTAGAAGGCTGTGCTGATCAAGCAGTCTTGTCCATGTACCTTGGCCTAGCTGCTACTGAACACAAGAATGTCCTTCAGTACAGGCCACAGGAGGCCCTCACATAATTGAAGTATTCTTCCTTCGCACTGGTCCATGAAATACTGATAGCCTGTGAGAACTACCTGCCCTTGCAGGTTCTCAGGGCAATCCAGAACTCAGTCCAATCCAACATGTCATGCCTCATGAGGTCAAAGGTCAGCTCTTAATACAGATGTCTGTCTTCAAATGGCCTTGAACCCCTTGAATCCAGAAATCAGCCCTTTCTACTGATTTCTGCCATAAACTTGCCAGTGCGGCCATCAGTAGCTGTCCAGTGCAGGCCTTGCCCCTCATTCTTCACGACACTCCTCTCAGTAGAAATTTTCCTTCCTAGAGCACACATTCACCCTATTGCTCAGCTACGCACTCCTAGAAGTTCTCTCCAGCCTGTCCCCAGTAGGCCTCCACTTTCCTATTCTTCGAGAAAGGCCCTACGAGCCATCCCTCTTCACATGGCCTCTGCCCATGCTTGTGATGGGGCCCTGCTGAGGGCTGAGACAGCTGCTGTAGGTGTGGTCCAGGCCTCCAACATTAACCTGCTTTTCTTGAGGCCTTGCAGAACCTTCACCAGGAATTGCCCTGCTCTCCTACTCAGAGAAGTCCAACTTCTGTTTTCTGTATTCTTGGAACCTTTGTTTGCTTGTTTGTTTGTTTGTTTTTTTGAAACCAGTCTTCCAGAGGTTTCTCTGCCCAGTCTCATGAAATAGAGACCATGCTCTAGACAGGGACACAAGTCTCAGTGTTCTGAGCTCCAGAGAGTAGAAGCTACTACACTATATGCTCAGTGTTTCCTCTCAAGCACAAAGCAGGAGTTGAACATGCTCCTCCCAGTGAGCCAGTGAAGCAAAGGACCCAGGGGACTCATTCCAGCCTTTTAATAACAGGGCCCGACTCTGCTGCACTTTGAGGCAGACAGATTGCCCTGCTAAGAGCATGAGTTGTGAGTCTATTAACACTCACCACTCAACCTGTTCACCTCACAAGCCTACCCTAGTCCTCACCCCTTTGTATTCTGCTACTACCTTTCAAGCCCAGTTTTCAGACCTTCTGTTTATGTGTTGTATTTCTTCCATCATGTCTAGGCTTCTGACATTTTTCTCAAGTCTCTTTTTCCTGGCCTGATTTAACTCCTGCCCTGCATTTATTGGCCGTCTCATCATACACAAACAATGGATGGGACAGGTCAAGGCAAGGCCCATTGAGGTCCACTCTAGAGGACCACTCACCATAGGGTGATGCTGAACCTTGAGACAGCACTCTGAGTTGCCTGTTAAGTGCCCTAGACATCCCAACGCTGCAGTGTCTCAGTCTGGCATGGGTTGACCCCCTCTTACCTGTGTCATTGAAAGCCTATGTTGAGGTTCCCAGTAACCAACCAGAACAAAGTGACACGTCTTAAATGCAAAATACAATCTGTGCTCTTTTTCTCACAGTCAGATAGGGTGAGTGACAGGGCTGCCACTGAATCTTATGGGTAATTTTTGCACTGGACTTACAACCCAGTTAGGCAAGTTCTTCTGGCTCTTGGGGCTCAGTTGTTTTTAATACAGTCTTGAAATATTCCATAAGAACAAAGGCTGGTTACTTCAGGCACAGGGCTCCATACTTTGTCATCTGGATATCTGACCCACCTTCTGGATACCTCCACTTCTTAGAGATGGCTTGATCTGTTTTACTGAGCTTAGGAGGTTACCTCAACTTGAGGTCATTTCCCACTTAGCTATAGGAAAGCTGACTAGCACCCTAAAATTTTCCCATAAGGGCAGCCAGAGGCAGAAATCCACACCGTCCCACACCAGCCTTTTACACTATCAGGCTGCCTTCACTGCAGAATCCAAACCTACCATCCTGGGCGTGGGCCAGTGACTGAGTCTCATTGCTGTTTCTTCTGTGCCTGGCATTTCACTGGGCCCTCCTCACTCTCTCTCCTGCTCTTGCTGTGGAAAAGACACACATCATCCAGCCACAAGGGTGTTGATGTTTTCAAGCCTTTCTGAAAAGGACATGGGTTTACTATTCACACTTCTGGTGATGTTTGAACAGAGACTTGGTGCTGGCATGTAAGCCTCTCTTGCTAGCTTCTAACGCAGTCAAGTTCCAGAGAACATATAATGTCCGAGACCGCTGTCTCTCCAAAACACAAGGCAGGTGTCTTCCTGAGGCACCTGGGGGTATAGAATGGATACTGCATGAGAGAGACTGCCAGTGGAGAGAGAGCAGAGCCCTGGGACCAGCTGAGAAAGAAGAAGGAGCAGCAGTGATGGAGCTTAGTTTATCTAAGTGAAAGACTTGGGTGCCTTACAGAGCTCTCTTCTCTCTGCTGGTTTGGACCACCCAGGGAAGTGCACTGACACCTACTGTGACTGTGACTGTCCTCCCAGCCAAACAACTGCCATCTTGGGAAATTCAGCGGAGCCCCTTGCAAAAGGATTGTCCCAGCTGGGCTTGTCGACTGCTTATATCCCCTGGTGGACAGTTAGGGAGGGTCAAGAGACTCTCATCTGAGTGTCCAGCCGCTTCATAACACCTATTGTGTGAAATACTGCCTTACTTGCACTTGGCCTTGGGGAGGAACTAAAGTTTAGCATAGCTGAGATGGGGTGGCGGTGGCAGGTTTCATCTATGGCTATGGGGAAGCTCCCATTCCTGATAGATAAAGGCTTCCCAGGTGTGACATTTTGTGGGTTGGCCACCCATACCCCTGTAAGTAACCCCTCATCTATGCTCTGTAAGGAAGCTCAATAAATTCATTGCTTCCTCAGAGTATACTTTGGCGAGACCTTAGGAGGAGGGTAGATATTGCTTACATCTCCCCCTGGGGAGGGATTTTAGCTACAATACCCAGCAGAATACGAATTCTATTCACCCTAGTACCCCAGGAGGAGGCAAGGACCCCACTTACATGTGAAAGGTGAAGGTCCTGGAAGTGACATGTTTCAAAAGCAGAACAAAAGTCTCAAGTTAGCTGACTAGGGTCCAAGTGTCCTAGCACCAACCCTAACCCTGCTCCCTGCCATGCTGGGCACCTTAAATGGCTGCCTTCTTGCTGCTGAACCAGACTTCCCTTTAAAGGCAGGTTTCACTATGTAGCCCAAGTGATCTTGAACTCATGGTTCCCCTACTTCTCCCTCAGAGGGCTCGGATTCTAAGCATGTGCCATCACACCAACCTGTAGTTTGGACATTAAGCGTCTTCCCAAGGTCCCCAGGTTCCCACCACTGGGAAGCAATAGAACTTTTAGGAAGAAGCCGTGAGAGCCCGATCTCTTCCTGTCCATCTGTCTTTCACTTTCTACCGTCGTGTGTCACCATAAGCCAAAGGCATGGGGCCAACTAATCACAGAGAGAAACTCCTAAACCCAGGAGACCAAAGTAATTTTTTCTCTGTAAGCTGGTAGCTATCCATCAAATTCATGGAAAGCTGGATGACACCACACACAGGATTTCTACCGGACAATAGGAGCAGCATCACTAGTTGGAGTGGACATCACGTGTGGTCATGAAGGCAGTGCCACCAGGTACCCAGACTACTGTATGCCATACTGCCTATCATATGCAATACCAAATCCACCAGCCACTACACACCCACTGCTGCGGTGAAGATGCAGCTATCATTGCATTGGTTCCTGGCTCCCACGATGTGGGCACACAGCTGTACCCAGAGTTAAGACCATGGGGCACTAATAAGGGCTTAATTAGTGCTCAGGTGGTGGGTGGGGAAGAGGTCCACTTGCCAATTTCTGTGATGTAAACTCTCTTCCATCCTGGGCAATTTCCAGCTGTGAACTTGAGGTTATGAGTGAATAGGAGCACACGGCACTCCTATTCTACCACAGATACGACAGCCCTAACTTAAAAGGAAATACTAAGATGTATGTGTTAGGAGGTAGGCTTGTAACTACACATCTCTGTCTTCCACGTAATTAATTTAAGCTTGTATAACTTCAGTTTTAACGGCGGCCGCACTTAACAACTGCCAGCAGATTCCATATAAATCAAAACAGCTGGTTCCTGTAGGCCCTGACACACAGCTCACTGGAAAAGAAGAAAACGTGGTTGCCAAGAGTCCATGTTCAAGGCCCAAAAAAGCCTCTCTGGGCCATCCTGGGATGTCAGGGAAGGACTGCATGGGGTGTGTGTAAGTGGCAGGGATGGCCACATAGTGGTCAAGGTCTGAAGTTGTTGTTTTGTTGTGGCTGTTTCTGGATTATAAGCAGCAACCAAAACCCAACCTCTGAGTCACTGAGGTCCCCTTCTAGTACTAATGGAGCTGTGGAGAATGCGCTGAACTTTCCCAACATATGCAGTTCTCTATAAGGAAAGACCATTCCTCTTCCCAAACAGGGACCCTGTCTTTCCCCAGAAATGCCCACCAGGTAGTGTCCTGAAGACGTCTGCCTTGCTTAGCTCCTTTCTCCACCCCACAGGAGAGTCCTGTTCTAAGAACAAGCTAGAATCCATCCCCCTTATGCACCTCCCATGCTTCAGTTTTGGGCTCAACCTTGGAGCAGAAGTGGTGGGAAAGATGGCGAGTTTGGCTCTTAGGAACAGGGGAGGTTCTGCAGAGTCACATGCTAGAGCACAGTATAGAACAGAACAGGCCAAAGTTCCCCCAAAGGAAAGGGCTATAAAATGGATCTGCGTGATAACACAGTGTGAGTGCAATTCATTGTTGTCAAAGTGCTTGCTGGCTGCATTCATCTCTTATGTGGGAGAATAAAACTGTCATAACGATGACAATTTTATTCAACATTTGGTGCAATTACCAAGCCTAAAAATAGGGAGCAAAAGGGGCATTTTTCTTGAGGAGGCTGAGCTGTTACCCCTGTTGCATGGCTGGGACAGTCATTCCCCCACCCCACCCCCAGGATGGAGAGAGGACAGGAAGAAAGCTGAGACTCCACAAGTATTTCTATGTGCAACTATGTATGAGGTATATCTAGTTTTCTTTTTCTACACAATCATCTGGCACAGAGGAGGGAGGAGTAGTGAGGAGAGGACCAGGGAATGAGATGTCCTGGGACAAGATTGTAGAGACAGGCTCTCTGCTGTGAACTCTCCAGACACAGTTGACTTATCACACCCATGGGAGGCGTGACAGGTGAGAAACCAAAGTCTCAGAAAAGGCAAGCACCACCAGGTTCCCCAGTCTTTCTGGGTGCAGTCAGGCACCCCAGATTGCTTGCTGTGAGTCACGTGAGGCCCCTGACCTGCCAATCATCCCCTTTCCTCTTTCTTTTCCACACCCCATCACCCTACACTGTGTCACTCTTTCGAGAATACAGACATATCAAGGTCCCAGAAGCAAAAAGACTCAGGTTGGCAACTTGGCAAGGGTGACTTTGGCTCGGGTCCTTGATCTCCGTAAGTTTTGTTACCAAGCTTTCAACTATATCAATTAAAGACAGTCATAGTTCCTGCTTCATAATGTCATTGTAAGGATTTAATGAGAGGTGTTTTGAATGGTCAGCAGGAAGCCAGGACATTGGGTAGACTGTAGATAGCATGGCAGAATTTCCTAGAGTACTCAGTCACCAGACACAGCAGACAGGAAGTCACACCATCTTTATACCATGCCAGGGCAGAGCCTGTTTTTCTTCTCCCACCTTGTGACTCTCTGTCATCCAAGTCACACACAGCCACACAGGGCCACAGAAAGGGAACAGGGTCCAAACGCCAGACCTGCTCAGGCACAGACAATGCCCCTGAAGTACCCTGACCTATGTTTGGTACATGGGTTCTAACAAAAAAAAAAAAACATTTTCTTTGGGTTCTTGAAGCTCTGGAAAATGTAAGGTATTTTTCCTGCCTTGCTCTCTCCTTCCTTCCACGAGGCATACAATGAGAAACAAAGTTAGCTGGCAGAGGCATGGTTTTAAAGTCTCGCCTCTGAGCAGCCGTGAATGTCTACAAGTGGCTCTTTTCATTTACCGAGGTACCTGGCACACGCCTGTGCTCCATCAACCGCCCCATCCTGTCTATTCTTATCAGGAAAATGAGCTTCTCCTGGGGAACTGAAAATTTGTTGTAACCTCCATGAGATCACTGGACTTACTTTCCAATCACAATTGGTGGCAGGGGAAATTTTTGAATATTTTTCTTTCACAAAGGTAAGAACTGCCCAAGAGATCTCAGCAGGTTTTAAGGATTTTAAAGGGCTCAGGGAAGAATCTCTCACACACACCCCTTAAAGAAATCCATGCACCTAAACACTTCCTCTAAAGTGCTGCGTTTTAAAATCTTTACTCATAAAAGTCAATGCTAGCCATCGAACTTTAGCAGGGCCCATGCTACAGGGGGTAGGGCGGAACAGAGAGGGTGTATGTTCTCTTAAAGTCTGACACCAGGTTCACAGGCAGGTCTTCTAAGTTCCCTTACTTTAAAACTGAGAAAACAAGGCTGTGTGGAGGGTTCGGTGCACTAGGGAAGCAATCTACAAAACGTAAAGCCCTGTAGTTTGGGCCTGTACCATTTACTGCCAAATTGATCACGCAGGGATTTGGTATGTGGTACAGACCGGTACAGACCTCCTTTGTAGGTCTGAATTTCCCGATTCCATATTAACAATCTTTGATTCTGGTGTCTCCTGTCAAAAGCTACTTCAGGCTCTTTTGGAAGAAGGGGAAGTGTCAGACAGACTTGTGGTGAGGGCTGTGCAGACCCCTTCCTTGTGTTCTCCAAGTCAGTTGGTATTTTTGCAAAATGATGATGGAGTTAGCTTTGCCCTTGCCACCCAGACTCCACTGCTTGATGGTGGTAACTAGGCATCCTGGGAATGGTACCCAGCTGAGGCCACGCAGCCTCAACACATTACCCAGCAGTAGCAAGAACTCCTGCCAAGGGAAGCATTCTCCCCAAACCCATCTGCAGAGGTTTTATACTGCTGGCCCCTCGGGGAAGCTGCATTTGGTTTTTGTTCTTTCTTGCTAATTTTATTTTTTTCCTCTCAATTTTGTTTTCTCTAGAATTTTTAGAAACACGGTGTCTTTTTAAAACTGCTTTTCTACCTACTAGTTTGCCATCCATATGGAGACACATCCAGCCTGGGATGGGTTGAAATGAGAGAGCCTGTGAGGTGAGCCACTGAAGTTGTTGCTGCATTTTAAACATAGCACACAATGTGTTACACAAACACCATTCAAAAACCTGAATCACAGGATTCAGGTGGGAGTCAGTGCATATATATATATATAGATATAGATATAGATATAGATATAGATATAGATATAGATATAGATATATATAGTGTGTGTGTGTGTGTGTGTGTGTGTGTGTGTGTGTGTGTGTGTGTGTGTAATGGTAGAAAGCAGGGAAGTTTGGGGAATCAGGTCAAAATCATTGTGCCCAATTTAAGCATCATAAAAATCTCAGCCTTGTCACTATTTACACTTCCTCATACAACTCCCATCCAAAAAAGAAGCAAAAGCCAAGTGGAAAATTCTAAATAAGCGGATGTCCCCACATTGAACTGAACACCACAAAGGCTGCGAAGCATCAACTGAAGTGATAATTATGTTGTCTCACTTCCTGGCTGTCCATACCCACACACAGAGCAGTTCTGTTTCTGGGCTTCAAACTGTTTTGCAGGTTTTTACGCTTTGGCTCATGACAGCCAGCTGATTGGCGTGTAATGACTCTGATGAGTTTTTGGTGCAGCAGCAGAATTTATCTTGGGATAGTGAAGAACTCACACCTGGGACTTGTTGGAAACATTTTAAAAATCCATGTTCTCACACTGCCCTCCCCAGTTCACACTGGACATGACTTGCTGCCAACATGCTGCCCACACCCAGCTTAGGATACCACTGCTCAGGTTCCTGGACATAGAGTCTAAAAGTAACATTAGGCTCAGGGCAGGCCTTGCACTGAGCAAAGCATGTGACCACAGCTCTGGAAAAAAAAAATATAACAAGAGTCTTGGGCAGCCCATGGCTGTGTCCTCGAAGGTTTCAACCATCCCTGAAGATCTAGCCTTGGCCCTGAGCCATTCTGTCCCTTAGTTGACACCTTCCAGCTTCTGGCCTCACTCAGCATCCAGGCAGGCACTCCGTGTGAACTTGCAAGGTGCTGCTGCTCAGCGAAGTGGATGAAGGAAGCAGGAACTGCATCTCCAAAGACTGAGCGTTTCATCAGCTACAAGCTGGTACCCCAATGCTCAGAGGGGCTCATGTGGGATATGAACGGGGAAGACAGCAACACACGCAGCAACAGCAGACACACGTAGGTAACATGGCCCTGTCTACTGTGTGTGACTCCAGTCCCTTCCATTCAGTCTCTGCCAGCTGGGTCTCTCCATCAACCCCCATCCGGTCCTTCTCTAGCCACAGCTGTAGTAGTTCCCAGCCTTGGCCTCTCCATCAGCAGGGTCTGACTTAGGAGCTCACCAAGGTGTAGATCATGCTGAATGCAAACAGAAATAGGAAAACAGATGTCAGCAGGAGCCTGTGGCTCTCAACAGCCCCTTTTCCAAGGCTGGAGCCTGTGGATTCACCTCATTCCTGTCTCTGTGGTCTCCGACTCACCTACTGAGGCTTCGCTACAGCCCACAATGCAGAAACGAATAATGTCTGTTAGGATGGCATACCACATCCCCCATGAAAGGTAGGCTGTCTCCAGATGCCTGTCAGCACACTCACTGGGATGACCACCGTGGCTCACCCCTTTTCCTGCAGTCACAGGCCAGCTACCTATGGGGTACGTGCACAGAAGATTCTTCATCCCACCAGCTGCTGCCACGTCTTTACATAATGGCTGTCCAGGGGCCCCCGGTTGATGCTACATAATGGGCCAGTTCTGGGGATCAGGATGAAGATCATTGTCACCAATACCAGTGTGGATGCATGGACACAGGCCTCGGGGGCAAATGACATAAGTGAATCCTAACTGGGTATAGGTCCCCCAACTTCCTGCTTTAGGGGATTAGAGGTGACCAATTAGAGGGACCTGCATTCCTGTGGCCTGACAAGGACTTCAGGCTAATTCTGCAAGGCTGATGAGTTGGCCAGAACTACAATCTACTACTCTGTCTATTTAGAAAAGGAAATAGTTTTTTTTTAACATTAGAGACCCTACCCCCTAACTCTAACAAGATGGCTAAGAAGAAGCAGAACCAAATAAAAGAACCTAAACTATCTTTCTTTTAATCCCTGCACAGCTGGGAACCACCGAGCCCCTCTGAGTGGCTGGAATGCCCTTTCTAGAGCCAGACACAGCACATGCAGCCAGGCCCCACTGCTCAGGTCTGGAGCTAGACAGATGCATTCTCATCGTACAGCTCATGACAGATCAACCACCTTCTAACCAAGGCCAGTCCTCTTTTCATTGTGGACTGAGCCTAATTGTGGATAACCCTGTTTAATACACTGTAATTCTTTTATCCAGTATTAATTGAACACCTGCCATGTACCAAGCACTATTCTCATTATCAGGGAGATAATGGTATGTAGCCTGAGCCCTTGTCATGAAGGAATATGCAGCTAAGCTGTGACAAAGAAGCATCATGGATGCCTACTATGTGCTATGCACTGGGCAGGGCACTGCAGAGAGAGGGGGGAGAGAGAGGAGAGAGAGGTGAAGGAAACAGATGAGTTCTCTGCCATCTGGAGGCAAGTAACCCATGAACAACATGAGTATAGACTGGGAAAACGCAGACAAGGAGAGACCAGTGCGGCCCAATGTAATGGGCCACAGGATGGGTTGCAGCGTCAGTGAATAATGTGGGCCAGGGTTACACTCGTAATTCTTCCATCCAGGCCTGGTGGCTCAGACCTGTAATGCCAGCTACTCAATAGACTGAGGCAGAAGATTCACATTTAAGGGTAGCTCAGGCAAGTCAGCAAGACTAGGTCTCAAAATAAGAAGTAGAAATGATAGAATGTTGTCCGAAATGTAGCATTCTGTCTACAGTTGAAGCTTTTTCTTGCCCAGTGGCTAGCTTGCCACTAATGCAGCCATCTCCAAATGGAGATTCTTCGATGCTCAGGTGGAGATTCATCATCTACCTGAAGTAGAATTCTGTCCGAAATGGACAAAACTTGGAAGCAGGTAAGTTGACAGCCTAGCTCTGTCAAGACAGGATGGGAAAGTCCTTCACAATTCCTGCTTTACAATTAATATTTGTCAGAGATACTGGGCCAAAAGGCTGAATGTAGATGTTCTGATGTTATAGAGAGAAATTGGGGACTGTCCAGGCAGCCAGTTGTCCGTCATTTCTTAATTTTGGAAGCTGCTGGCTCTGCACTTCCTGTTTATTCAGGTATATTTATCCTTCTGAGGTCTCTGATGTGGTTGAAGACTAGATAGTTATAGTCTCACACTTAAGTTTTAAGTTGCTTAGGAATTAAAAGGATGTTCTAGGTCTAAGAAGATGTTTTTAAGTTGGTAATGCAAGTTAGGATGGAAATTGAGTTAGGTATAGAACTTTAAACTCATCAAGATAGATAGATAATAGAATATTATTATTAGTTGCCAAATATATATGGACTGAACATTGGGAATCTATGTTATACCTTATAATTTTCATAATTATTCCCTATTTGTTCTTATTGTTTTGTATTGTATTTATTGTTATAAGAAACAGAACCTTTTATTGGGCTAAAAGGGGGAGATGTTGGGGGGAATATATATATTAAAAAAGAGAAGTAGAAAAGAGCTGAGGGCACATAACATGGTGGCAGATTGCTTGTCTAGCATGGGATCCTAGGTTTGCTCTCCAGGACAAGGAAAGAGGACAGAAGAGCAGAGGAGAGGGGAGGGAAGGAAAGCAGAGAGGAGGACAGGGGAAGGCAAGGAGAATGGGGAGAGGATAGAAAAGGGTAGGAGAAAGGAGAAACAAAAGAAAAGGAAGGAAGGATGGAAAGTGGGAGGAGAGAGAGAAAAGGTCTTTCTACTGAGTGGACAGACTGTCTACTCTGGACTCACCAGGTTTACTTTAGCCTCATCTGGATCACACATAACCCGTAAACATCACCTGTACCACAACACACTCTGAGAAGAGCCCAGTGGTGGGAATCACGTGGTTATCATAGTACAGTAGAACGAGGCTTATTACAAGGGCTTGGAGACAACTCTTAGCCTCTCTGAGGCCCTCAGGAACTACACCCTCACTGTCCTGTGGTCCTCTGCTTCATGAGTCTCAAGTGCCACATACCTCTGTGGGTACCCACTCTGTGGGTACAAATCACCCCTCCCTTTGTAAGGCCCAGGCTAACATTCTGCACTCTCTGCCAGTTCTGGGTCTGAGTTTGGCAATTCCTGGGGTAGAAGAAACAGGGTCTTCAGGAGACATGAGAGGCACGTTGATATTGGGTTCTTTGAAGAATTCTGGCACAGTGAGCTGATGTGTGAGCTCTAGGAAGGCAGAGGACTCCTGGTATACAGCTACGGTTTGAAGACAAAGCCATGAGTATTCTATGAATGCCATGGCAAACTGTGGCTGAGACTAAGACAGAAAGTTCAGTGGACTACAGGGGACTAAGTTATAGAATGACCACTCCTAGATAAGGGCCCAGAGCCCCTAACACTGTCCATGCTATCCCTCTTGCTCCATGACCCAGCAGAAAGTAGTGTTGCTACCTTTGGCTCCAACAGCTCAAACCCAAAAGAAAGGGTCCTGTTTCAGTTTCCCAAACTAAAGTGGATCCCAGGGTAAGGGGCCGGGAGTCAGTGAATGCCTAGCCATGTTCTACTTGTTTTAAAGAGGAGTGCTGCTATCTGGGGACAGGTTACTTGGCCTACTACTGCAGGTGGCCTGTAGCCTCATGGAGAAAGTGAGGCTGAGTTCACTCCAGAAAAGAAAGTCCACCTGAAAACTCTCCAAGGAGTGGCCTCTGCCTTCCTTCAGACAAGCTTTTTCCACCATCTGCTGCCTCCCAGGACAGCAACCAGCTGGAGCTGCTTAGCCAAAAGGACTTGGGTGAACTACTGGTCACCTCAGCTTCTCCAGGGAGGCTCCGAGGACCCTGAGAGCTCTACAGCTGAGGGCAGGAAACATCCAGACCCTTCATGAAGGATAAAACTCTGTGGTTTTATCCTGTGACCCCCCCCCCCAACTCCCCACTACTGACTCGAACCCTGAGACTACACCTCCCTTACCTCTGCAAATGCTGACCCTGGGGATGGAAAAGGGACGTGGGATCAAGCCAACCTTCCAGAGTGTTAGGTCCCACCTCAGATACAGGTAACAGCATTGTGTGGAGCTCATGTGAAGTGTAGGAGTCTGGACAATAGATCTACTCCTCCTGAAGGGTCTGGGAGCCATCAGCCAACGGCACTGTAACAAGCCGTCTGCTTCTATCCCTTGGCCTCTTGCTTTGATAAAGACTTGTCTAGGGTTCTGTAGGCAGTTTGAAGTTCAGTCTTTGAGTCATACTTGGTGTGGCCATTAGCTGTGACCTTGGGAAATGTTTCTACCTTCACAGATTCAGGTTCCTCATTTTACATGTGTAGGTAAGGACAGAATTTATCTCATAAATTCACCAATGCATATGGAGTTTATTTTTGGATGTTGGGCAATATAGCCACTTCTCAGCCCGTTATGTCCAATCTGAACCCAGCGATGGCTGTGAAGTTAGCACCCCAACCTTCCTCTGGTCAGGAAAAGGCCCCAGAAATGAGTACAAAAGGGAACAGGAGACATATCCAGAACAAGCAGCCTCCAGAGTGCAGACCACAGGATGACAGCTCACAGCTCTCTGCTGAGCTAGGGCGTTCAACTGGGGAGGTGAAGAGAGGGACCCGGAAGCAGAGCTGCAACGTCGGCAGAATTTGCTCAATTAGGACAGTGTTATGAAACTCGGAAGAAGTGCAGCATAAGCACTTAATGACCCAATGTGCCCCTCTGTGGGGTGTGACTGCCACTGTGGGGGGATAAAGGCTACTATTATGGTACCCAAGAATCTTCACAAGCAGGCTAAGGGCGAGGGTAATGATGCCGGGTCCCCTGGTCCATTGACACCCTGATGAGTTGAGACACTGACCTCTGAGGGGACAGAGAGCCCTGATAGGAAGAAGCTGGTGATGATCCCTCAGCTGCCTCCTACGAGATGTTAGCAGATGTTTCCCTGAGTTGCTGAGGATGTGAAAAGAGGCATCTTCCTTTCCCAGAAACCCTTGCTCCTGGGTCAGGGTCAGACAACTGGGATCAGATTCAACTGGCCGTTTTCTCCTGTCAGCAGCCGCCTCTCAAAAAGCTACCTCTCCTACACCAGCCTCAAACCCCCGTCCATTTGCTGCCGAGGCCAAAGCCGGATGGAGGGTAGGACTCACCAGTACAGGTAGTAGAAGAAGGACAGGAGATAGAAGACCAGCTTACACCAGGCTTCCTTCTGACAGTAGCTCAAGGTGTCGGCGTTCATGACGACCGGTGGGTCGTAGGCTAGTTCTGAGCTGTCTGCTGGACAGTGGAAATACCTGCAGGGAAGGGGCATGACATGGATGTCTCTGGGGCTCATGGCTCCCCCTTTCCTCTAAAGATCTGTGCCTCCTGCTAAAGTCAGATTCCAACCATTGCCACGGTGCAGCTCGGCTACAACCGTGCAGCATGTGTTTAAGCCCTCCAGCAGCTAGATCCCTGGTATCATATAAAGGTGTTCTGGCAGAAGAAAACATGTCACCCAGGATTATATTTTGAATGTGAACTCTCCCCCATAGGCTCATGTGAGGGTACACTTGGTGCCAAGTTGGTAGCTCTGTTTAGGGAGGTTATGGAACCTTCAGGGGGTAGGGCCTCACTGGAGGAAGTGGGGAATGTTATGGGGCAGCCCCATTTCTTGTTCCAGCCCTCTCCTTCCACCTACCAAGAAGTAACAAGTAACGCTGAAAGTTTCTGCTGTTGCAGACAGAGCCTTTTCCACCATGGTGGGCTGTATTTCCTTAAACTATGAGCCCCCAAAATTCCTTCTTGCTTGAGGTTGATTCTGATAGCCTGGTGTCCCCTGGGAGGCACCAAGAGCTCCCTTTGGGTGTAGACATGTGTGGAAGTATGGTCTCACCACCTTCTCAGTGTCTAGATTTTGCCTTGAATAAGTAAGTGCCTTGGGCTATTGCCACTACCCAGACTCTCATTTAAACTCCTGAATATCATGGAAAGACATTATAGAGTCATTTTTAAGGGTATGGGCTGTTTTGTTGTTTGTTTGTTTGTTTGTTTGATAGAGGGGCCCAGAAAAGCAAACAGAACATTGGCCATCTTTGGGGAACCTGAGAAAGAGAACTATAGATAGAGGAGAAATCCTCATAAAAGCCTACAGCCACATCAACTCCACAGCTGCTGCCCAAGGTCAGGAGGGCTCACGTGACAACGGGGGCTCTTGCAAGTGTCTGCAGCTCTTAGCTCATGCAGTCCCACCAGCATCTTCAGGGTGCAGCTTCCCCACGGAGCCCAGGATCCCAGGGCAGCTGGAATGGCCTAGTGCTGCTTTTTGGTCACTGTAGGGAAGGATCCTTGGGAGGCAGGCGTACAGTAGCATTTCTCCATCCTGAAGAAGCACCAGGCATGGGCCTGACCTGAAGACTTCCGTGATGGCACACACCTGCAGGGGTGGCATCTCAGACACCTCTTCCTTCCCCTTCAGAGAATTGCACTGGCATTATCTGTCACCGCCACTATGCTAAGAGGACATCGGAAGACAGATTCTATGACAGCTGCCAGCTCACAGCCCTTGGGCCACTCACCTCTCCTCTTCTCCAGAGCAGATTTCAAACCTATCTTCTGTCACTGTGGCTTTGTTCCCAGGTGACCTCATTAAGAGGAACAGGGTGACCGAATGGCTTGCTGGAGAGGACTGAGCCGGACTCTTTTGCTTGCTGCTCACTGGACTGTCCTTCCTTGGGTCAGTCCTCAACCCATCCTGGGCACAGCTGTATAATGGGGATGAAAATTGCCCACCTCAAAGGACAAGTGTGATGCTGACGTGCCATGATGTCTGCGAACAGCCTCCCAAACCAGCCACTGAAAAGTGATGGCCAGGCCAGTGTCACTGAAGCAAAGTGAGTGTGAGGTAAAGGGGACTTGTTAGTGCAAGGGACCATGGCACTAACCTCACAGGAAGGAGGCAGGCAGGTCAGGGGTATCCAATCAATCTATAAAGTGCTGCAAGTGGAGGACCATGGTCCAACCCTCAGAACTCGTGTTATAATGCTGGGCTTCTGGGTGTGAGGTTGCAATTTCAAAGCTGGAGATCTGGGGACATATGGCTCCCTGGTGCTCACAGGCCAGCCAGCCTAGCCTAACTAAGTGAGTTCCAGGCCAACAAGAGACTTTGTTCCCTCCCTCCAAAAAGCAGATGGCACCCAAGGAACTACACCAGAAGCTGTCATCTAAACTCTATGCACATGCACACACATGCACACATTACATGTACCTACATATACATAAACACACACAGGGGGCAAGGCATATGGAGAAAAGGAAAAGAGAGACAACAGGGTTCTAGGAATTTAGATGTTTAAAGACTTCTCTTGTCTTTGTTCTGGTCTTTTGTGTTCTGATAACTTCTTAAGAATAATTAGACTAGGCCATCAGAGATCCAAGAGCCAAGACAAGGTCTTTAAAAGCAATGAGACCATGTCTACTCCCCACCTTCACACACTCATCCCAAGAAGGATGTGTGTAGATCCTTACAGGTGGAAGGCTGGCTCTCCTTCTCCTTCCATGGGACAAGTGCTAGCTCCGAGATTAGAGTACAAACTCGACTTTCACAAGTTGATTGCCTTTCCTTTATTTTTGTGGGGCTGGAGATAAAGCCCAAGGCTGTGAGTGTGTAGTAAAAAAGCAAGTGTCTTACCACCAAACAACCTCCCCAGCCACTGACCACATTTTGATAGGCTTCACTGACAGACCATGTCTTAAAGACCCTCAGGAAAAACTGCTCTTGTAGGGAGGAGATCCAGCCCAGGGCTGCATGTGAGGTGGAGCAGGTGCAGATGGGCTCTCACAGGTCAGGTGCACCATCACCCCCATGCCTGTCTAGCGCAGAGGCTCCCTCTCTGTCATCTACACCCAGTCACTGGCCCATGCCTGTTCAGTTTAATTCCAATTGTGTTCTCTCATAGTGCCAACTTTCACTGGCCAGGACAGTTCCCTGCCATCTCCATTTCTTCATCTGGAGTTCTGTCACATTCCTAATTAGATTTTGATTTCAACGCATCTCCTTCTGGCCCATCCTTCACACTTCTGCCAGGATCAATCAGCTTCTAAAGCTCAGATCAGGTAATGCCACTCTCCTCCGGCAGAACTTCTCATGGCTTTCCAGTCCCTACAGGTTCCAAGCTCTCTATCAGATCTTCTTGGACCCTCTGTATGAGACTGCCAGTCCTCATCAACTGCATCCTCCAAGAGCCCCCATCTAACCATGCAGAAAGACAAAAACTGTTCCCCAAACATGCCAAGTGCTCCCTCACTTCTGGGCCTTTGCTCATGCTTTCCTGGACTTTTCCACACTCTTCAGACTAATGTAAGAGTCGCTTTCTCTACATTCTGATGCATAGTCTTCATATGTCTGTTAAGAATATACTTCCTTCTGCTGCTAGGATATATCTAGGCTAAAGATTCATGGATATTTTCAGTAGGAATCCCCGCCCCCATGCCTAGCAAGTAGTGTGTGCTCCATATGTTTGCTAGTGACAGAGTGGAATGCTCTAAGTGTGGCTAAGTCAAGGCTGTATTCTTTGGGAAAGTGGCAATCACAGACCAACTGGCTTGGGGGTCCAGTGCTCTGGGATAAAAGAGATCGAGGAAGGCAACTGATCCACACAATACAATCCCCACTTCTCTAGTCTTTCCCACTTTTGTCCCATATCCATCCTACAGAAAACCCACTTCAGGTGATCCAAAGCACTATCTTATATGAGAAGAGAACATTTAGCATCATAACTGCCCATAAAATCTAGTGCAACTGGTATGTGCCTATTAAAAAATGAGACAATTTTTATATCATACAATTCCCCCTTTAAAGTGTACATACAATTCAGCGAGTTTTAGTGCATTTATAGAGTTGAAAATTTATCACTACTCTCTAACTTTAGAGCATTTTAATTATCTTTACCCTCAAAAAAAAATGAAAAAGAGAAAAAGAAAAAACCAAAACCCTGTACCCACTGGCAGTCGTTCCTATTTTCCCTAATCCTTTGGAAACTCCTAGTTTACTTTTTGTCTCTATAGATTTGACCATTCTGGGAACTTCATATTGATAGAATCATATAATGTATGACCATTGGGTGTGATACCTTTAACATATATTTTCTTGGTGGCCCATCCACATTGTAGTACATTTCAGTACTTTGTGTCTTTTTAATTTCCAAACAATGATCCATTATATGGATATACCCCATTTTTTTTTTATCCATTTATCAGCTAATAGTCATCAATGTTGTTTTCATGTTTGGCTACAGTGAATAATGTTGTAACTGCTTTTCATATTAACCTGCAGGATTGGGGTTTATTAACTGAGCCAAGAAGGACTTAGCTCCAGCTCTGGAGAATAAGTTTGTTGTAGGTATCTTTGTTGTTTGTCAACTTGATACAACCTCTAGCCTTCTCACAGGAAAGCCTCAGTTGAGGAACTACCTAGATCATTAGTGACCTATGGGCATGTCTATGAGGGACTGTATTGACCGTTGATTGGTGTAGGAAGGCCCTGCCCCTTGTAGGTAGGTGATACCATTCCCTGGTCAGGTGGGCCCGAGTTATGTAAGAAATCTAGCTGAACATGAGACTGCCAGCAAGCTCACAAAAAACAGTCTTTTGTTGTTTCTGCCTTCAAGCTTCTGCTTGAGTTTCTGCCCCTCAATAATGGGCTGTAACCTGTAAGATAAAATAAGCTTGTTCCTTCCCTAAATTGCTTTTGGTCGGAGTACTCAATCACAACAGAATTGTATCTAGAACAAAGCCTCTTCAAAAAGGGATGAAAGAAGGCACCCAGTGGCGGGTATATCTGGGCGCACTGTCATTAGGCGCAGAAGTGAAGGGGGATGGGCCAGTCCCAGACATACTTACCTCCAGAAATGATAGAAAAGTAGAGGAACGTTCAGCCCCAGGGTGAGCCACTCCTGAGCACACAGGAACATGATACAGAAGAGACTGTGGATGGAGTACTCTGGCAGCACCAGCTGGAGAGGAAGCAGGTAAGCACAGGCCTGGTTAGAGGGAGGAAGTGCTCCGCCCACTCGCTGCCTCCCATGCAAAGGCTCTCTATGCAGCATGCTCACTTCCCTGTGACTGAGCACTTTGGGAAAGTGCTCCACATTTTTGACACAATCCCAAGTGGACACAGAGCCTCTGTACTTGCCTGGAGAAAGGGGATGATGTTACCCAGCAGACTGTCTAGAGAAACTAGTAGTGTTTTCTGTCGCCTTCGACCTGTTTTTCTCATGTTGCTGGTTCCTCTGTGCCCTCCTCTAGCTAACAGGTGTGTTTGTTCCTAATACAGGAGGGTCAGGAGAACAGAAAGGCACTGGCTGACGACAGATAGGTCAAGAAGAACCCGGGAGAAAAGCCAAGTAGCAATGGTGAAGACAGGTAGCCTCTATGTGAAGGAAGAGAGATGAGCTCAGACTCAAGGTGGGGTGCAGATGGAAGAGTGGCCAGCTGGGAGATGGACACCCCTCGGGATGGTACATGTAGCATAAATGGAAACTGTAAGGTAAAGATGACTTTAAGGTAGAAGGTGGAAAGTCAGCCCCTTCTAGTAAGGAAAGATATGGAAACACACTAGCACAGACAGAATACACACACATACACACACACACATACACACACAAACCATGTGTATGTGTGGCCTGTGCATCTTACTTAGACCATGAATGCTCTGGTCTTCCAAGAAACTCTATGTTTCAAGGGCCATCTCAAGCTTGTTTCTAAAGGAGTCCCTGCCCATCCTCTCTTGCACCTCTCATCCCCATACCCGATTCCTTTTCTAAACTTACATTAAGAAGAAATACTTAAATTTTAATTCACTGACTATAGTCCAGAAGCCCCAATTAGTATGTGCCTGTGTGTGTGTGCTTGTGTGCGCATGTGCACATACATGTACATGCATGTGTGCCATAGTACACATGGGGAGGTGAGAAGACAATTTGTGGGAAGTAGTTCTCTCTTTCCACCAAGTGGGTTCCAGGGATAGAACACTGGTTATCAGACTTGGCAGCAAATGTCTTCACCTGATGAGCTGTCTCACCAACCCTGGCATAACATGCTTTCTGACCCACTCTTAGAGACCATCCTAGGAGATATTGAGCCTATCTATATAGGCTTCTCTCCCACTGCCTGACAAATGTATATATACTCAAATACTCCATAATGTGACTCAGCTAAGGTCTGTCCTATCCCAATCTCCTTTTGCAATGTGTTTTGCGTGTTGTCCAACACATGTCACCAAATGTACTGTTCTGACCAATCACATACATCTGTAGCATGGCTAGATTGCTGGTGAGATAAAGTCTGTGGTCACAGCCCTGAACTTCTATGGGTGGGAACAACTGTTTCAGACCAATCCGCTTGAGTATAGAACATGACTTTTGCCTTTCACTGTAGGCAGATGAGCTACCTGACCAGAAGATAAGGACATAGTCACACATTAAAAATAAATGTATGTACAGGCACACATGTGAGAAATGCATTTTGTGCCAGGTGTGGTGGCACATGTCTTTAATCCCAGCACTCGGGAGGCAGAGGCAGGCGGATCTCTGTGAGTTCGAGGCCAACCTGGTCTATAATTTGAGTCCAGGACAGCCAAAGCTGTTACACAGAGAAACCCTGTCTCAAAAAACCAAAAGAAAAAAAAAGAGAAATGCAATTTGTAACTGGGGGTGCATCTTTGTTCTCACCATCTGATAGACAATGAACTGCATTAACCTTAAGTTACTCAGATCAACGTGGCTCAGGGCACAAGCGCCATCCTTCCAGGGTCATGACTTCAGTGGGTGAACCAAGCACACTGCCTGTGCCTATGAATCTAATCATGTGGAAGGAGAGCACATGTCCCATCATTTCTCCTTAGAGGACCTCAAAGTTGTGCTTGCCAGCTTCATCTGTCCCCAAGCAGGGCATCACCCGGCTTCCTCCCATGCATAGAGAAAGCCCACATTCTCAGAGCTGGCATGCCAGCCCCGCTCTGCCACACACATCTCTGCATTTTGTAACTGTCACTTCCAAGCACTTATGCCAAGTAATTAACATGTTTAGAGACAGCTATTCCAGGCCTGAGTCATCCATTACAGCTCCATTCCCGTCTCCAATGCCAATGCCAGACCTCTGAACGATGACAGTTCACAATTCATGTCCCTCTATCAATCACACTGCTCCTCTTTCTCTGGGACATGGTTGATGATGGAAGCTGTGACTGGCAGGGAGGGACTATCACCCTTTCCTGTATGGAGGAAGATATGTATCAGAGATGGGCTTGCCTTTTAGGGGTGAGAATAAAAGAGCTGACATATCCTCCTGCTGTTCTGTGTGGGTCTTCCTACTGCCTCTGAGTATCTAAAGCACTGAGCAGGCCAGTCCCTTAACCCCAGGAGACTTCAAGTAGCAACAATGCCCTTGTGGTATACTTACTTACTATCCCTCCTGCTTCCCCAGGCATCCCTTGTCACACTCATGTGGACAATGTAGGGACCTTAATCCTCCCAGACCAGAGGGAGCTTTGCCAGGCTGCCTGAACTGGCCTGTACCATGGCCCCCCCCTGCACCATCCACTCCTTTACACTATTTGGCCTTTGGAACATAAGACATCATGTCCCAGATCCCAGCAGCTGGGAGGGGCCCCATGGGCTGTGAGCAGAAACTATACGAGAAGCCTGGAACACTTAACAGCCAATGAAAAATGCCCCAAAGTCCCATTTTGTTCCCTCTGACATTGAAAACAGTTATAACAGTGTGTATACTCCATCATCCTGACACCACACGTAAGGAGAGAGGCCCCCAGGCAACCTGTGATAGGTAGAGTGAGAACAAGACGTAAACTTTTGTTGTTCTGAGCTACTGAGAGTCCTGTGTTGCTTCTCACTATGACATACTTTGATCCATCTTGTCTGATATAGTCAGAGCCCTAGAATGAGAAATCAATGAGCAAAGCAAAGCTGCATTCTTCTTCCCTCTTCATCCTCCCTTGAGCGTGCTATCAGACCTTTGTTTAATGAGCCATTGAGGCTGGTGTGGCGTGCTCCTGTTACTGGCCATGTTGAGCGCCAGGTGGAAGACCACCAGAGGCAAAATGCTCATTCATTCTGGTGGGCAGCCAGCTGGGTTGCCCCCCAGCTCAGAGAGAATGATTGCTATGGAGAGATGCCCCACCCCTGAGCCTACCAAAGGAAGTATAGAAACATTGGCCGAAACTCTGACCATACCCATGGCCATTGTCATCCCTTAGCACTGGCAGACACTGTTTCCTGCAACTGAGCTGCTGAATGACTCCAATCTCTGTGATTCATTTAATGAGTTATAAATAGAAACCACCTCGTGCAGGCCACAGTCTGCTGAGACCCCATGTCCGGCTTCCTGTAGTTAAAAATAGTAAGAGTGGCCTCACTATAGGCCTCACTATAGACATTGTGGGGTTGCTGAAAAGATGACAGTTCAAGCCAGGCTTACCTGCACACACCTGTGATCCCAGGCTAAGGGGACAGGCTACATGGCAAGATCTGATCTCAAAAAATCAAGACCTAACAAGCAAAAGGCAACCATGCATGCCAACTCAAGATGAGCTGAAGGCTTTGTGATCAGGGCAGAAGCAAACACTGTTGAGGAGGAATAGACCTAAGTATGCATGGAAACCAAAGGTCAGCACGCTAGAAGTCAGGACTAGCAAAACCAAAGGGGCTGATAAGATTTCTCAGTGGTTACAGCACCTGCCTGCCCCATGAGGTTACATGTGGCACATGAGGTACACACGCATGAGGTGCAGAGCTTGGATCCCCAGAAACCCACATAGTCATGGTGGCCCACCCGTGATGCCAGTCTCAGAAGGAGGAGACAGGGTGTCTTCAGAACAAGCTGGCCAACAAGACCAGCCATAAGAGGTAAGCCCTGAGCTTGATTGAAAGATCCTGGCTTCATGACTATGAAAAAAAGAGTAATTGAGGGTCATCTGCCATCAACCTTGGCTCTCTATGTACTCATACATACATAGGCACGTATACACACACACACACACACACACACACACACACACACACACGAGATAGAAAAAGAAAAACAGCAAGAACAAAACAATAAAGTCACTGCCCTGGTTGTTCTTTCGCAAGCTACCAAAGGGGCCACTTTTTAGTAATGTATAGGTCAAGCTTGATGCCAGGTAAGACTGGAGTACCTGCCAAGCCCATTCCACTTCTGACTTCCTGCCCAGATCCTAGTAATCAGTTTCTATTTGGCGGCAAATATTCCCATCTGGATATTCCTGCGCTACTTGGAACTGAATCTTCATGTCCTCCCAGTGCAAACCTTCTCTCCCAAGCCTCTAGTCTATCCTAACAACAGCACATTTGCTTCCTCTTTCTAACCAGCCTGCATGGGGACTCTTTCCAAATCTGACACCCTCATTTCTACAGGGTTACTTCGATCAGCTCTTGTTTTTTATTTCTACTGGGCCCTGCAGGCCTGGGCCCCTGTACCTCCCCCCAAAGCTAGTATAAGAACCATCTAGCAGAGTTCTGCCCCAGTAGACAGGATCCCCCTGCTCAGCCGAGACATATCTCCTAACCCTGGCATCTGCCACGCATGGCTCGGCTCTGAGAAACAAAAACAAACAAAAAAGTTCCAGAAAGTCAGAGTGATGTCTATGTCTTATACTGAAAGTGTAGGAGTGATGTGTTAGGAGTGAAGGGGATCCCCTAAAACTATAGAATGGGACAGATGGTGAGAGGTAGCCAATCCACCATGAGTCCAATAGGGCAGGATTTCTGGGAGGAGGTGCATACACATGTGTACATGTACATGTGCGTGTGTGTGCTTGCATGTACAGGCCAGGTGGGGACATTGGTGCCCTCTATCACTCTCTCTCCTTATGCCTTGACACAAAGTCTGAAACTTGAGCTCACCTTTATTTTGTCTCCCAGCTAGGCTAGCAGGCTATAAGTCCCAGCAATCCTCCTGTCTCCACTCTGTCCAGTTGTGCACAGCCATACCCAGCCTTTTCTGTGGGGGTGGATACCTGAACTCAAGTCCTCATGCTTGCCAGATAAGTACACTCACCACTGAGCCATCTGCACAGCCTGGGGACCAGATCCCTAAAAGGAACAAACACAGCCCACAGTTGTGGAAGCCCCATGGCCACGAAAGGCCCATGGAAGATCTAGACCTGAGGTTAGCTTGAAGACTGTGGAAACTGCAATGTTTGTCTCCCCCAGCTCTGAATGTGTCCTGCTGGCTCAGACAACAAGCTTTCCAGCTATAATCACCTTGGGCTGAAATGTGGAGCATTATGTAAATTTCTCCGTGTTACATAAGGATCAACCACATGATAAGAACAGCAGCCTGCTACACCATGCCGCATTCCTCTTATCTGTAAGGCACCACACCTGCTGGTGAAGGATGCAAGCTGGACTATGAAGGACATTGAGCCAGCATCAGAGGACAATGTTCCTAAAGAAATGAGCATGATTTTCAAATTGTGAATGAGCACATCCTGGCAAATTCCCTACTTGGGAAGTAACTTGCCCTTCTTTCCTGAAATTCCTGAAACAGCCCACAGCCAGATTTGGCTTCCTACTCAATCTAGACTCCCCAGTCTTCTCTGACTGACACCAGCCTCCAGCCACCCCAGGTGGGAAGAGGAACAAGCCATGGGCCACTTAGTGGCTTGCCTACAAGGTGCTAGTCCTGTCTCTGTCCCCAGTAATCCAGTTTGTGTATCTGCCCGTGCCTCTGACCCTAGAACAGAAGTCCTCCTGGGCTACACAGAATTGGGATAACACTCTGCCAACCTGCAGCATGGAGTCCATCCCTATGTGGACTCAAATGAGCAATCCTTTGCAGCAGCCCAGGGCTCTGGTTGACTACCAGAGCAAAGGGACAGCAAGATGGTGCTATGATTTGAATGTCCCCAGAGGACTAAGTGTTAAAGGCCTTATTCCCAAGATGGCACTATTGGGAGAAGTGGGGCCTAGAGGGAGGTCTTTAGGCAACTGGAGGTGTGCTCCTGAAGGGGATTGTGGGATACCCACCCACCCACACCCACAACCGCACACACACACACACACACACACACACACACACTTTCTTTGATCTCTGCCTTGCTTCCTGGCTGTGAGGTAAGCCGCTTTGCTCTATCACACACTTGCTATGACTTGCTGCCCTTATCACAGACCCAAAATTGACAGGGATGACCAGAGAAGGACTACGTGAGCCAAAAATAAACTTTTCTTCCTTGTAAGCTGATTATCGCAAGTGTTTTGCTATGGTGCTGGGAGCACAAAGAGAAAGGTCAGCATGGTTAGGAAACTAGGGTTTTGAGGAACTGTGAGCCTGGGATGAAAGCATCTCTGTCGACTGTCAGGGATCCTTGCTCGGAGGCTGTCTGCTCTGGGGAGACCACTTCTGTTTGGTTACTCCAAGTGGTGATGGTCTTGGGGAAGGCATTTGACCACCAGGGAAGGCAGTTCACCCTTTAGCCCTGTCACCTCAGGAAGCAGGATCCCAGCCCCAGACGGTAGAAGGAGAATCAGCTGCTGAGACCAGAGCTTATGCTAACTTGAGTTTCTTCTGTTAAAGTACACTGGCTTGTTAAATGTTTTGACCTCCTGGAAGCTGCACCAGGTTTGCCAACTATTTTTAAGTGGTAAGCCAATGTCTCTAAACAACTCAGCAAAGAATTACAGCCTAGAATTATAACTGCCAATTTTATCTGCACCAGCAGCTACAGGTATGGCTCAGGGCCCATCACTGCTACAAGCTCTTCTGAATGCCCGGATCAAGCGTTGCTTTGATGTTGGGATGCCCATAGCCAAAATCAGATGTGCATGGCTGACCTCAAAAGACGGGGACAGTCTTCAAGGAAAACAAATAAATTGCCCCCCTCCTCACCCATTCCCCTGTACCAGGAACATGGCGGGAAATGTGGCACAAAGGCAAGGAAAGAGGTTGCTTGTCTGCGTGCCTCAGAGGCACAATGGTCCTCAGAGGCACGAAGACTCTGGGTGTTCTTTGGTGCCTAGAGGGACTTCCTCTTCCTGGCAGACTGTCTGGGCCTCTATCCCTCTACCACCCCAGCCCTGGGTGTGGCCTGACCCTTCTGGTGTTTCCTGCTCTTAGAGTTCTGCTCTGGAAGAATCTTAATGGCTCTGAGTGACTTGGACACCTCCAGTCCCCACTACACTGGAACCTTCGCCACCTGCTGTGCCACACACTGAGCACACTGGTCAACCATCTGCAGAAAATGTGTACTTCCCAGCCTGCCCACTGCAGAAGTTCTCCTGCTTTGACCCTCCAGAAAAAGCCCACATAATACCACAAGGAAAACTTTTCCTTCCAAAAGTGCTCCTCCTCGTGTGGGGTGGGGGTGGCTTTGTTGCTGGTGGAACAATAGGGGATGAGGTGACAGGACAGATGTGGCTCAGTGTCAGGGTAAGCCTGACCCTCCCCTGACAAAATGGGTGAGAGTTCTGTGATCTTTAGCAGCTTTCAATAGGTGCCAGGTTTCACATACTTCAGAATCATCTGGAGGTTTTTCTAAAACAGGGGGTGCCAGGTGGCCTCCTGCCCTACCTCACACCTGAGCTTCAGATTCAGCAGCTCTTGGGGGGCCTGAGTATCTGACTAACAAGTTCCCTGTGAGCCATGTGTGCTCTCTGGACCACCACTCCCCCTGCCCGCCCCCTCCGGCACTTGGCAGCTTGTTAGGAACGTAGGATTTGGGTCCCAGCCTGGATCTGCTGGAGCAGAACCTGCCTTGGAAGGTTCCCAGGTGGTTTAGATGCACATCAAGGATTGAAAAGCACTCAATACTGACTCTCAAAATAGGGTTGAGCGTCCTCAGAAGAGCACAGCGTGCCGACTTGTTACAAGTGTGGATCTCTGCGTCCCACCCTAGACCAGGCAGAAGCTCTGGTTTCAGACATTTCCCAGGTGTGTCTGTCAGAATAGTCACACCGAGGTTACATCTCAAAGGTCTCAACCAGACACACCAGCCCTCTAGTGTGGTCGGAAGCTTCTCTAGCTCTTCACTTGGGACTAACTAAGCACTCAGAACCCTCACATCACCTCTTGGGGCCTGGGGTCTGATGGGGAGCATGTACCATCAGGAGCAGATGAGTCTAGCCCCTGGCTGTTTAGCACTGCTGTAAGAGAGGACTCTCAAGGCCTCCCCAGCCCAAGGCTGGTGGCATCTGCCTGGAACGGAAGTAAGCACTCCTGTCTCCAGAGTTGCCCCTCAGACTCCCTTGTGTTCTTCCTGTAGACCACCTCTTCTCTCCCCCTCAAGAAATTTCCATCTGTCTTGCTGTCTCACCGGATTCTTTCTAGGCAAGACAGGTGGCTGGCTCCTTTTAGGATCAAACTTTGGACTCTGGTCAGGTCTTGCCCCTCCTCCAAGCCTACTGGGTCTGACTTTTTTTTTTTTTGCAGGCAGCGATGAGACACACACCTTTCTGCCAGGCTCCTCACACACTTGCTGAGTGACTGGCCCACCTAAGAACCATGTAGCAGGGAGGTGAGAGCCAAGCCGTCCCTCACACAGTACCACATTTCCAAAGGACAAAATTCTCCTACAACTTGCTGGCAATAGAGACTCCTGAAGTTAGCATTTGTAGCTAACTACCCACTCCTTTCCTTTTGCCTTTTTTTTTTTTTTTAAATCTAAGCTGGTGATGAGAAGAGGAATTGTTTCCAGACTAGAGGAAACCACTAGGAAATGCTTCTGACTGTGTGAAGGGAAGAGCAGGAACCAAAGGGAACGAATGTTCCAGAATGCGGAGGGTAGTGCAGCTAAGGGCTTTACTAGTTCAGTGCCCCAAGTTCAGAGCTCCAAGTATTACATACTCACATGTTTGCATGTTCGTACCCACGTCTACAAATAAGAAAAGTGGAAACCCAGAGACAAACATACCCAGAAATTGCATGATAGGAAAGCACAGGGGGGAGAATGATCATCGGGACTGGAGAAAGGGATCCAGGTACTTGGAGGGGATGGCCTGAGTCAAGGGCTACAGTGCTGGGTTTCTTATGAAGACAAAGGGTGTCCCTGCACTGAGATGGGAGAGAGAAGCAGTTGTGGCTGGGTCCCAGGGAAAGAAACTGCTCCATCATGTAAGCTGTCACTCACAAATCCTCCATGGTAGAGACTGAGAACGCTCCGGCTGACCTCTTTTCAAACCCAGGACACTTCCAGGAAATCATTACAACTACTGCGCCTGTACAGGGCCGCAGGTGGGAAGACGTCCTCTTCCAAGCCTGCTTTTGTTTTTCCATTTGTATATTATTCCACTGTGCGCATGTGGAGGTCAGAGAACAACTTTGCGGGGTTGCCTCTCCTTTTCCACCTTTATGTGGGTTCTGGGAATCAGGCCTGTACGGCAAGCAGCTTTACTCATTGAGCTTCTCGCCAGCTCCTTCTTCCACCTGTCTTCACACTACACAGTAGATGATGGAGAGACTCCCTGCCTGCAGCTTGCCAGTGAACACAATTACACCGGCTGCCCTCCCTTCATCCCCAGCCTCCTCCCAGTCCACAAAGGAAGAAGCCCAGCTTGGGAAAAGAGGGTATCAGACTGTAAGGCCATACCCTCCCTATCCACTGATTCCCAGTGTCCTTCCAAATGGGGTTTCTGAAGGAGAAGAATTACCCACACATGCTTCAAGTATGTGCCTTAGCAAAGTCAGTCTGGTCTTCAATAGTGCCATTGCCTTCCAAAGGAGAGCCCTTCCAGGATAAAAGCAGCTGATTATCCCACTTAATAGCTATTAAATGGTGTTAATTACCTGTTAGATTCAGCAGGTTGTTAGACTTTTGCTCCAAACAAACAGAAGAGGATGAATAGCACAACACAGGAAGAATTGGCACCAGGGAAAGGAGATCACACCCGCAGCCCTGTCTCAATTATTGCTTTGTTTATTCATTTGTTTGCTTTCTGCAGTGCCAAGAATCAAGCCCAGTACTTTGTGTGTACCAGGCAAGCCATCTACCACCGAGCAAGTCCTCCCAGTCCCTTAGTCCTATTTTTTGATACACGCTCTCACTCAAACTGTAGCCCAGGCTGTCCAGAAACTCTCCTTGCTCTAGCTCCCAAGTACTAGAATTTCAGGTATGTGGCAAGATACCCAAGACAGTGACTATTTATGGACTGGCCTAATGGCGCATGTCCAGGGAAGTGTCCTTAACCCACACCAAAATGCAAAGACGAGGTAGGTGAGCCCAGTGCCCTCCAGGACCCTGCTAGAGCAAGTGGTCCAAGCCTGAGCACCTTCCTAAGTGTTGACTCAAAATCTGGTCATATGCATTTAAGTTGGGATGTTAGTGCAACTTTATATAATTGTGTTATTTTCACAGTTTACCTCTTAACCCGGCCATCATCTAAATAATTGAGACTCTATTATATTATTTGTTAAACGGGCTTTGCAACACAAGAACCGCTCGCAGTTATTACTCTATTCTTAATCCACTAAACTAACCTGGCTTCACCCTAGTGTAAATCTCAGAGATACTTGCACTATGGCTTTTCTGCTTCAGCTGAATTTCTCCTCATCTCTCTAGCCTCTGCCTCTTCTGAATTCCCCCTTCTTCCTCCCCTTAACTTCTCCTCCCCAAGAGGGCAGAAAGTCCAACCCTGTCCTTTCCTCTGCTCAGCGATTGGCTGTAAGCTGCTTTATTAGCATATTGGGGGACAACTGGGGAGCAGTATTTACATTACATTGAGATATGAACTCCTCAGAACAAGAACTGAAACCAGATAGGGGGGGGGGGGTACAGAAATCAGCATTTGAATTACACAATAACCTTAAGCCTACATCAGGGGACCCAGATTTCCCAGGAGTCGACTTGGTAAATTTAGATTCGGTGGAAAAGACATAATAATATTTTTAACTGTTGCATGTAGAATGAGCAAGAGTGGCAGCCTCTTAGAGAAAATGACCAGATCCATTTCATATGAGTATTTAGAGTCAATGTGTGTGAAGCTCTTAAAGCTGCATGTGGCACACAAGTAACCTCCATAAATAACAGCTACTGCCTATATGATGAGGCATTTGACCTACATAATCTCCATAGAAGTTTTCAGCTCAAATATCCCAGCCACTTTGTAAAAAAAAAAGAATAAACCGATGTATCTTCCCTCTCTATTTCTAGAGCTTACAAACTGTTTAAGTCCTATTTCTCCACTACTTCCTGTCCTCCCAAATGTCAGGAGTTTGGAGGAGTCTGATCATTTGTTTAGGTGTCAGCAATAGCTATGCTGTTTTGGTTTGAAGACAGTTTGTCCCCTTGAGTTTTTGCTAGAATTTAATCCCTGGAGTCTTGTTAATGGCATTCAGAGGATGGAATCTCAACCCACTCTACTATTTAGAGCCTTTGGGGATTGATCAGGTCAGAACACTAAGCTAAGAGCTCTGTCTCAACTACTTTTCTATTATCATGACAAAACACCATGACCAAGGCAACTTATAAAATATTTAATGTGGGGCTCACAGTTCCAGAGGGTTAGTCTGTGACCCTCATTATAGGGAACAGGTGGCAGGCAAGCAGACATGGCACGGAGCAGTCATTAGCTGAGAGCTCATACCTTGATTCATAAGAAGAAGACAGAGAGAGCTAACTGGGAATGACATGGTTCTTGAAACCTCAAAGCCTACCTCTTAATGATAAGCTTTTTCTAACAAAGCTACACCAGCTAATCCTTCCCAAACAGTTCCACCAACTGGAGACCAAGCATTCAAATGTATGAGCCTATGGGAGTCATTCTCATTCAAACCACCACATATTCCATAGTTCAATGGCAGTGAGAAGGGATCATACAGAAACACACACTCACTGCAATCATGACCTCATACAAACAGGGTCTACCCCTGAGCGTGCACCAGGCTGTGCAGGGATGCCTGGAGCATTGGATGGTTCATCCTTCAGTTATACCTCCAGAAATGTGAGCCAAAATAAACCTCTCTTCTTCACTTCTTCATAAAGTAACAGAGAATGCATTAATAAAATTCAGTTAAAGCTGCAAGACCACTCCTATGCACATGCATCTGTCTCAGTGGGGTGTGTGTGTAGGGGGGGGGGGGAGAAATGTCAATGGCTATACCAGGCACTGCAGGTACCAAGACAGGTTATATGAATTACACCATAACATATTCCAGGCATCACCAGGAGCAGGTTTTTTTGTTTTTTAGCTCAAGGCTTTATCCAGTGCCTAGACCAGTGACTGGCACATGGAACAACTTTTTTGTTGAATGAATGAATAAACTGGTATCTGGATCATTCCCCAAACATACCTCTCATTGTCAAGAATACTTTTAGGTGTGAAAAATTCTACCAGCAGTCTGAAAACTGAGGCTAATCCAAGACTAAGATGGTAGTTTCAGGGTCAGTAGGTCTGGTCCTGCTTTAGTATCTGTCTGTCCCACATCCACAGGCTATTGTGGCCTTAGTTGGTCCTTTATAGGTATGTGCCACTGGGCAAGGACGAATCTGAGTAGATTCAGTGAATGTTACCTCAAGACTCCAAGCTCTGTGCACCTAAGGCACTGGCTTAGATGCACCAGGGGGCCAGGAACACATGTGACTCAAGACCTTACATAGATCAAGGAGGTTAGCTGAGCACGTAACATATCATCCAAAGAAGAATGTGGGGAAGTGCAAGACAATAAAAACATGGTATCTTCAAAGAAAAAAGACCTAACCTGGCACTGACCAGGAAACACTGTGATGGAGTAAGTGTGTCCATCCCCAAATCCATGCACTGAAATCCTAACTGCCAATGGGACAGTATTTGGAGTGAAGCCTTGGGAAATAACTAGGTCAGGACAGTGGAGCTCTTGTGAATTTAACTGACCCCCTGAAATCCTGCATCACTCCTATGGCAGGAACAGCCACTCCAAAGGGAGCCAGCAGTGAGCCATGTTGAGGCCCTACAAGAGTGAGCTACTCTTCTCCTCTCCCATCTCCACTTCTCATCCTTCTCACTGGGGCAACCACAGCAATAGCAGAGGGAGGGCTACCTAGAGACTTCCCTCCTGGCTTCACAGCTCATTATGATATGCCAAAGTTTAAACTTGGCTCTCAGAATCCCCTTCCTAAGACCTCAGGAAGCTCTTCAAATCCCAAAAGTCACTATACCGCTCCACTCACCTGCAGGCATCTACTCCTGAGAGTCCTCATGCAGCCCCGTCTCCCTCCCTGTCCCCCAGGGCTTCCATCCTGCTACAAGTTCCAGGAAGCTTGTCCTCTCTAGATCCTCCTCAGAAACCAATAACCCTGCATTCTTGGAGCTAGTGACACTGGCTTGTCTTTGGAACTCCTAGACAGAAGGGATCTGTGGTACCCAAACAAAGCTCAGGACACATGTTCACCACCTTACCTAACCCTCTTGGGATTCACTGCTCCTCCAGGTACTGTACAGGCACACCACCCAACAGTGACAAATGGTCTAGTGTAGAAACCATGCTTGAAGGGATGCTATGGGGAAGACAGGGATGCTGGGAGGCTGGAGGCTGGGACCTGGGGAACTAGGAGGCTGGGTGGCTGGGTGGCTAGGGACTAGGAGGATGGGGGCTGAGTGGTTGGGTGGCTAGGGACTGGGAGGCTGGAGGCTTGGGAGCCTGGGAGGCTGGTATTCTCTAGAAAGGCTGCATTCGCCACCTGCCAAATCAAAGCTTCAGAAGATCAAT
Source organism: Lophiomys imhausi (assembly GCA_907164525.1). NCBI lineage: Eukaryota > Metazoa > Chordata > Mammalia > Rodentia > Muridae > Lophiomys > Lophiomys imhausi. The sequence continues at coordinate 1,901,886 of CAJQZJ010004750.1, read as the reverse complement.
GCTCTGACTTCACTTGTCATTCAGAGCAGTCCATGCAAGAGATGGCAATGGTCAGGACAGTTAGCTAGAGGAAGAAGGGACAGACACACCCTGATGGAGTTGAAAAACACTTTAGAAGTCCTTATCGGTTATCTGAAAGGAAGAGGAAGGGAGAAGCGGGGAGGAACATCCAGGACTTGACTCAGCAACCTGAAGCCTGCTTGGTTGGAGTAGGTGCCTGGCTGGCTCTCACTGAAGCTTCAGCAATAGTAAGAGTAAAAACCCTTTCACACAGAAATATGTGAGGTCAGCACAGGCCAGGGGCTGAGGTACATGGATGACATACAGGCAGCGGGATGCAGAAGCCGGTCCTAGAAGAGGGCTTCGGAGGCTGTGGAAGTGGTAGTATAAATGCAGTCTTGGGCTTAGGTCTGACCTCCGGGGAGTGGAGAGCAAGAAGGCTGAGAACAACCTCAGGGCTGTGTCCTTGGTGCTACCAGTACGAGAAACAAGAAAATAAAGAAAAGCAGATGGGGACGCCAGGAAAAGACCAGCCATACAGGCAGAGGAACAGCCGAGGGCATACGGCAGGCCTTGTGCTTAAGACAAATAGATGTGGTAAGCCAGTCACTGCAAAGGAGGGCAAAGACCACAAGGAACAAAAATGTCAGGTTCTGTGACACCAAACTCGCTGCCATTTCCCACATTGTCTAGAGTGGCAAAGGCTGGTGGAAAGCAGTGGCTAGAAAGGCACAGGGATTCTCTTGTTGGATGCATGCAAGAGGACCCCAGCTGTGTGTGAGCGCATTCTATTGGGGTATCTGTCCCAATGTCACTGTCTAGGTGACATCATCCTGGGGTGAACATTATGTCTTCATTTGAAACCATCCACTTACAGGGGAGATGTCAGGATGCTAACAATGTGCTCATAAGCTCAAGAGAGCCTGCGAGTCTCGGAGGCACCCACAGGACTCAGGGCCAATGCTGTCACGGTTAGAGAGAGAGGAGGTATTCAGTACGACTCAATGAAGTGATTCACAGAAATGACCTAAGTAGTCACTTCTCCACAAAATAAAAATCATGCCTAGGTCATTGTGTCATCTACAAACTCCTCAGATGTTTTGAGAGACCTGGGCCATGTGGAATTTATGCTACCTCAGACCACAGCCCTGTGAACGATTATAAGAAACAGGTTAGGACCTAACCTCCATCCATTCACACCAGGACATGGGAAGCAAGCAGCACCCCCAGGCCCACCCCAGCTTGAGAAGTGACTAAAGAATACTTGTCCTCAGTTACTTTACCTCCACAATCTCTTGTTGTGCCCCCATCTTCCATGGTGCCCAAGGAAATTTCTGACCAAATAAGTGGATTCTCAGTAACTTAAGGAGAACAGGTGAAGTATGCCTTTGTGAGTCTCTTCTGATAGAAAACTCCAGAAATAGTAAAGATATTGCTTATGAGAGCAGCATGTGTGACTTCTACCCTTATATATGGAGCTTTCACTTCAGGGAGCCCAGGTCTAGCTGAAGCTTCTTATGAGACATATAATGTATTTTATATGTTACAGACTGATTTTCTTAATTGCATTTAAATTAGAGGAACAAAACTTAATGAGACCAGCCGGGCGGTGGTGGCACACGCCTTTAATCCCAGCACTCGGGAGGCAGAGGCAGGCGGATCTCTGTGAGTTCGAGGCCAGCCTGGTCTACAAAGCGAGTCCAGGGCAGCCAGAGCTACACAGAGAAACCCTGTCTCGAAAAAAAAAAAAAAAAAAAAAAAAACTTAATGAGACCAAAGTAACAAAACAGACATTTCATTCTGGATAGGGAACAGCTAATGCTATTGGAAGACAAGTGCAAGGCTTGTATAGAGTGAATTCAAGGCTACCCTGGGTAACTTAGTGAGACCCAATCTCAAAACAAAAGCATTTTATAAGGGCAAGGGATATAGATCAGTGGTAGAGTCCTTGCTTAGTGTTCCAGGCCCTGGGTTCAGTCCTGAGTACCAATAAAAAAGATGTTAAAGATTTTCTTCTTCCTTTCAATAAAACTGGGTTAAGGGCATATTATGTTGATAATAATAATAGCAATTATATTCAGGGCCTTTCATTGCTGAGTGTTTTCTGTGTTGTCTCCTCTAGTAAGTTAGGAGATGTTTTCATAAACCCCACATCATGTTCTAGGAGATGAAGTTCAGGGAAGTTTAAGTCTGGTTCCCAAGGGCACATAGCCCACTGACTTGATCAGGATTGACAGCTGGGCCTACAGCCTATCTAGACTGATAGAAATCAACTCTTGAGCTGGTACTCATCACATGTACAAGGGTAGGAAACCCAACAATCAAAGCAAGGCCTCAGCCATGGGCTCAGCAACAAAAATAGGAATTCGGCAAAGATTCATCTGTGACAGTCAAAACTACATGCACTTCCAGAAAGATATATGTTGTTTTTGTTTGGCTTTTCAATTAACCTAGAGACATTTTCTAAAAGTAATGGGTGCAGTGGTTATAGTTTAAATCAATGAACAGGGAAGGCCTCCCAGGCAGTGTGTATATGATTCCTGGTTCCTCAAAAGATGGTATTTTCCTGAGTCTGGACCTCAAACCAGTATGGTCAAGGAAAGCATATATAACAAGGATGCTAAGTATGCTGGGGCTTTTTTGAAAGCACTTTAGGTGACTTGGCAAAGTAATTAACATGTCTATGTGGTAGCCTTTCAGTCAGAGCACTGCTGACAAATAACGTGACAGTCGGAACCTGAGAAGTTGGGAAACTTGGGCTAAAACTCCAGCATTTTCAAGGTGGTTGCCAGAGCAACCTCAGGGACTAGTCTCTGGAAGAACTGAAGCGTTCTATTTTAGAAACACCCAGTTGATCATCAGAGCCAGAAGGAAACAACCAAATGATAAGGTACTGAAAAGTCTTATAACATCTTATATAAAGATGAATGTTTCCCCAAACTGAAAACAATTCACTCTAGCAGGAGTATTTTTGGCCCTGGAAGCAAAAGATTTCAAAATGACCCAACAGAGGTCCGATTATCACAGGATAACTATCCTACAACCCACACACCCAAATAGACAGGAACCTAGCATATCTATCCTAGGAAAAATTTTACCTACCAGTGAGTCATGGAATCTACTGCAGGTTAGTGGAACACCACACCCTAGATGGTGTGCCTTATCAAGCTCCAGTATAAGTGGAAGCTCTTGGCCGTCACATGACACAAGATCTGAGGGAGTATGATGTGTGAGGGCCCACCTTATCACTTGCATCTTACACAAAATATTAAAAGCTTCTCTTTCCATTTGAATTTCTTCTCAATCTTGACTATATCACAGGTTCCTGTGACCTTTTGAGTCTCACCTCCTCAAAAGTCTCTCCTGCATGCATGAGTTCATTTATTCCATGAACACTTGCTAAATAACTTACCTTATTACTGTATAAGTTGTCCTGCCGGTTGAAGCACAACAGAGATGAACTAATGAAACAGTCCTGCCTTTATGAAGAGTACAAAGCAACACATGGATACAAAAGACAAACACATCATCATGAGACCATGAGACCACAGCATATGACTGGAGAATTTCCCAGAGCCATTGTTTGTCAGACTCTTACCTATGAGGATCCTTTGGTAGATCATTATCAAAATGCAGATTTCCAAATACCACCTCCATGTCCAGAAAGTGGGGAGCCTGGGGCTGTATTTCAAATGCTGCATATGGAGCCTGATTGGGGTGAGAGAAAGATCTCATTCCTAGCTGAAATGGTAGCTAACAATTTCATGCAAGGAACTGGGGAGGGGCTTTCTCACCAAGAAAAAGGACAGCCCCGCAAAGGTTAGGATGTTTCCTAGCCAGCCTGGATTTATGCTAAGGAGAAGCAAGACTATGCACCACATGGGAGAGGCCATTGTAGAAGGCCATGAAGGTCTCTGGAGGACCAGAGAGAGACTTGAAGCAATAATCAGAGCCCTATGAGCCTGGGGATAACACATCACAATCTTCACAAAGGTAAGTCAGTAGGACTGTGACAAACATGGACCTCTGAGCAAAGAGCCTGCCATGTAGCAGAATGGGCAGGCTTATGGAGCCCAGAAGAGTGACAATTGTCCTGCTTGGATGCTACCCTCGATACAATGCTGTCATCATGAAGAACATTGGTGGTGGCACCTCAAACAAGCCCTAGAGCCATGCTCTGCTGGCGGGAATTGACTACCATCCCTGCAAAACAGCCAATATGGGCCTGACCGCCAAGAGGTCAAGTCTTCTGTGAAAGTTTGCAACTGCCATCACCTCATGCCCACGAGGTACTCTGTGGACACCCCCTTTGACAAAACTGTCATCAACAAGGATATTTTTTAAAACCCAGCTCTGCCTTTTATTGGACTAAAAGGGGGAGATGTTGGGGGTGGAGGGAAACATACATCTTAAATTAAAAAAGAAAAAAGAGGAAAAGAGGGAGAGGGAGAAGAGGTTAGGAGGGCGGGAACCGGAGGGGAGGAGGGAAGGGTCTGTGATTGAGATGTAACTTGAAGAAATAAATAAATACTGAAAAAAAAAAAAAAAACCCAGCTCTGAAATGCAAAAGGTTACATGAGAAATGAAAATCAAGTAGGGAAGAAATCTAAATGGGCAAGGACAAATGGTTCTTCCAGAAGCTCTGGCTTTTGATGTTTTCTCCAAGTCATTAAAAATAAGAAAGAGGGGAGAAAACAAAGGTTCCTACGAGTAGCAGAAATGAAAAGGGAAGACATGAAATATTATCAAAAAATCTCAAATAGTGCTTTGTTTTAAAGCAGGTTGTAGGAGATTCACAATGTGCAGTTAATTAGTTGTGACATATTTGTCCCTCTACAGTTATATTTAGCAAGACCAGGGATCATACTTAATTTATTTGTGCTTTAAAACATTTTTCCTCTAGATTTTCTCAATTTCTTCCTCAGAGACGATGCAGATTTATGGACAGGCACTCATAAAGCTAGGACTTCATAGCACGGTGGGGAAGCAAGGTTGAAGGAGATACAGCCTTGGACTTTAAGGGGAATATAGCCAGACACAGGGATAAAACAGGTAAACAAGACATCATCTTACAGCAAGATTGCTTTTAAAAATCCATCAAACGAGAGAAAGCCAGACACATTTCTTCAGTTATGGAAGAGAGAAGGCTTTGTGTAGGAAGGGACAGCTAAGCTGAAATGCAAAGGCTAGGGGTGCGGGTCAGTGGTACAGGCCAGTGGTAATACGCACAAAGCTCTGCATCCAAACCCCAGAAGAACTGAAAAGTAATGTGTTAGCTAAGAAGAGCATTCCAGATAACAGGATAGTGTAAGAAGTGTGCAAAGAACAGGAATCATAGCACAGAGACTGAGTCCTGTGAGTCTTTCTTGGGCAGTTGGTACACAGCAAGCTTTCAATAAATGCTGAGCGAGAAAGTGAATGTCTAAAAGCAAGCAAACACAAATGAGGTTTAAAGATAGATTAGAAAGAAGTCACAAGAGGCCCTAGAAGCAGTAAGGGTCCAGTATTGATGGTCTGTTCTCCAAACCTGGAACTGAGCGGCTCTGGATAAGAAAATCACACATAAGGTATGCAGACATCATCCTGACACCGCTACGTGGGGAAAATGAAGGAGGAGGATAAAGGGACAGACCAAAGGCCAGGAAAACTAAAGTATAGACAACAAACAACATACAGGAAATGATTATAGAGGTCCAGACAAAAGAAATAAGAGCCTGAGCCCTTTTGGCAATGGCTTGGAGGAGAGAGGCTGTCATACACAGAATGCCAGAAGGTATGGAATTAAACATGGGCGTCATGGAAGATGTGTCTCAGCCAACCAGTGAGCAGAAGAGCACAGTTGTAAAGCAATGATGAGTTCTGGCATCGGAGGGAAGGGAGAACCCTGGATCCTTCTCTTCCTTTCTTCACATGCTGGTTTCAACTCTCAAAAAAGCAATAGCCACCAACTGTCCCACATTCTGGGAAAATGACAAGAAGGAAGTCGGTGAAAACGAATGCCTCTTTGACTTCGGGACCTAACCCCATGACATACATTTTCATCCACTGCTATAGGCAGGCAGTGCATGGATGCATACAAGAAACAGATAAGACCATCAGTGTGTATCCTCCATACATGCCAGGGCAGGTGAAGCAAGCAGCACCCTCAGGCCTACCTCAGCCAGCAGCTGAATGTGCAGTCAGAGTTCAGAGCCTCCCTCTGTGGCAACATCAGCCAAGAGCCACCCTCTTTGACACTCTCTCTCTGGTACTCAAAGAGAAAAAGCCCTACTACCCACCCCCTCCATGCAGTGAACAGAATGTTCACTTAGCCTTAGTCTAAACTCTGTCCTCCATTGGGTTAGAACTCAAGCACATGGAACAGGGGGATCTACTATTGTATGTATGTATGTATGTATCTACAACTGTAAACTCCAGTGCTGTTTTTTTTTTCCTCTCAAAAGAATCTAGAAATTCTGAGTTTTCTGTAAAGTTTTCAGTCTTAAAAACATTACATGGGTCATTGGAAACCCTAAACCTAACATTGGGTTTGAGGGACGGGAAGAAAAGAGGTGAAGATTCTCCACTGATGATTAAAAACCACAGGCCTGGAGTTGCAGAGAGAGCAGGGCAGGAGGCAGAGATCTGGGACACAACCTGAAGATGGTTGTGACAGAAGCTCCACTGGTGGAGTGGATGAGAAATGGAGCCCAGAGTCATGTTGCGTCTTGAATGTCTGCTGAGCAGAGAGTGACATGGGAGAGATGACCGGAAGGACAAATGTCCCATCTCAAGAAGTTATCCTTTACACAACCCCAGTTGATCATGGTCTTGGGGAATCTACTATTGTATGTATGTATGTATGAATCTACAATTATAAAATCCAGTGCTGTTTTTTTTTTTCTCTCAAAAGGATCTAGAAATTCAGAGTTTTCTGTTAAGTTTTCAGTCTTAAAAAGATTACATGGGTCAAACAAAACAAATTGAAGGCCACACTTGACCACAGCCCATTGATTACAACTCTTAACACAAAACAAAAGAAGACAAAGTCAAGGGCAAAATATGCATGAACTGTATTTGGGAGTAAGGCAAAGGACAGAAATGAAAGCTACATGAACACATGAGAAAGAAAACCAAATCCTCTCATACCTGGGAAGCCAGAATGAACAAGGTGACAAGGGTCACACCCCCAACAGGTCAAAACAGCACTAAACAAAGGAGATGGTCTACTGGATTTGGTAATTAGAACACTGTGGGTGACCTTCAAAGCATCACTTTCAACAGAATGAAAGGGATATCCACTCCTCTGCCAGAGATCCTGAGAAGAATAGGAGGATGAGCAGGCAAGGATTGCAAATCACTCTTCCCAGCAGAACTCAGAGGCCCACAAAAGAAGGAATGTGTGGGATGGTAGCATGAGGGGTTAGCAGGTCAATGAGATTTCTTTTTTAGAACAGAAAGCCAAGCTGTGTTTGAAGATGAAGAGGAATGTGCTAGGTGCTGGCGAGAGAGAGGAGATGCTCTAGGCAGAGCGAGGTCTCTTGCCTGGCTCCCAGGAGAGTCAGAATGACAGTTTCCACAAGGGGATAAAGGGGCCTTGAGAAAGTTTGGAGAGGAGGAAGGTGCAGGGAAGGGGAAAGAAACAGGGGACTTGGCACCATACCACTTACCCAAGTACTCCATGCTGAGAAACTGGGTGATGGGGGAAGCGGAAGAGTGGAGGAAGCTTCAGATGTTAGAGGAAGTCAGCTGAGGGGGGCACTGTGACAGAAGTGGGCTGGGGTGGTTTACAGGATTGCTATATGGAGACCCTGCTTCAGGGAAAGGATGGAAGCCACATGGACTAAGGCACTCTCTGACAGTGCCTGTAGGCTAGTGTGGGACAGGCTGGGGAGGCACATCAGGAAGGCCAGGGTAAGAAGGGCAGTGTGTGCCCTTCTGTGCTTTTCTAGGGGCTACACACAGTGGGGACTCCAGGAAATGCTGAGGGTACAGGTACAGCCTGTAGACTGTATATCTGACAGCCACAGTTTGTGGTGGGCAGCCATGCTGTCCTCCCCAGAAGTTGATGTGTCAAAGGTTTACATCCCAAGCTGGCACTATTAGGAGGTGGTAGAATCTTTGGGGGGGACTTGTTGATGGTCTTTGGGTGTGCTTCCCAAAGGGATTGTCTGTTGTTGCTTCCTGGCTCATAAGGTGAGTGATTTTCTCCATGAGTTCCTGTCATGAAGTCCTGGTTCATCACAGGTCTAAACCCACAGGACCACTTAGTCTTAAACTGCCATCTACAAAACTATGAGCCAAAATAACCCTTCTCTCTTTGTAAGTTAATTGCTGTAGTAACAGAGACCTTTCTGTTATGGAAGCCCACAGAAGGAGAAAGCCCAAACAAGGGAATAGGCAAATGGCATCCCCAGCATGATATGAGCTGAGTTTAAAAGAATGGAAAAGTCCAGCCCCAAATTAAACTTTGGGGAGTAATGAATAAGAAGAGCAAAGAGTACTGAAGCATCCTGGCTGGGGAAGTCTTAGAGCCTCAGGAAGGTTCATCCTGCTCTGCAGAATTCTCAACACCCATTGATGCTGCCAAGAGAGAACCAGTTGCCACCTTTGCCCCTCGTTGGCAACATGGCCTCAAGAAGTGAGTGAGGAGGGCTCAACTCACTTACATAGATCTTACATAGTCAGCACAGAGCACACAGGAACCAGAGATCTTGTGAAAGACAGGGAAATTGGAAGCAAAGGTGCTGAGCCACCAGAAAAAAAAATATATATTGACCAGGGTGATTTGTGACTTGACAACCAGTAATAAATGCGATGGAGCTTGGCTGTGTGTAGAAGATGCACGCAAGTGTGGCTGCTCCAAAGTGGACAGTGACAGGGGAGACGGAAAGGACAGTGCTTAGCCTTGTAGTGGGCACCCTTGTTCCTTTCCCTGGGTAAATATTTACATGCAGGCTTCTCAGCCCTGCTGTGCTTGGGACCGCGGGAGGCCTGGTAACCCCCCTCCCCTCAGGGACTCTCTAAAAAGGCTACTGCCATCCAAATGGCATACACTCACTGCTATGGATTAAAGGTGACAGTGGAAACATGACAGCTTGGTAGCTTGTGTGATTCTTGATTGAACCATGGATTAAACAAGCCTTTGGGAAAATAGTAGAATATGAATAAGAGACCTAATTCAGTGGCATCTTAATTTCTTCGGTGTGATCATGATGTTTCTGTCATCATGGAGAACATAGGTAGGGATGAAAAGCCATCATGAGTACAACAAAAAGATCCAATGAACATTAAAAAAAAAATGTGTGCTGAATATGCTTGGTGTGGGGGCAGGGGAGAGCCCACAAACCAGGCGTGGCTGTTGCTAGGGTGTGACGCCTCCTGGTGAAGCAGTATCAAACTTCACCATTCCGTTCTTTCAATACTCCCTGATATTTTTCAAAAGCAAAAGTTAAGTGCGGTTCTCTAGGGGATCCAGTGTATTAGTCCTCCTATCTCCTGCCACCTACTGCAGCCTTTAGACTCTGCTGGGGAGATTAGCTCTGTAGCTACAGAGTCCTTGACAGGGCAACCCTTCTCTCCCAAGCTGCCGCTTCTAGGTGAGAGGGGGCTGTGCATTCGCTCCTCTGAGGACGTGTAGGGTCCCAGCTTCATCCGGGCCAGTGAGACCAGCTGACTCACCTGTAATAGCTGGTTGTGACTGTCAACTCGACTGGATTTTATATCATCCAGAAAACACACTTCTGGATGTGTTTATGAAATCACTTCCAGAGAGAATAAATTGAGGGATGACGACCTGTCCTCCATGTGGGTTGCAAACTTTCAGTGAGTAGCTCAGATATGAAGGGGTCCAAGGTGAGAGCCGCATGCCCCCGCCTCCCTGTCCCTTTTCTTTCTGAGTGAGTCTATCACTACTGCTGCCCCCTCTGCCAACGTCAAGCTCATCTTCTTCCACCGTCTGAAAATGACACCACAGCAGAGACTGTCCAGGGGAGTCCAGGCTTTCAGTGCCAGATCGAGGTTGCTGAGCCATCCAGCTTCGTGACCTGAGCAGCTAATAGGCATTGCTGAACCACCTAGTGCCTATCATCATAAGCCAATCTAACAATGTGTGTGTGTGCGTGTGGGTGTGTGTGGGTGTGGGTGGGTGTGCACTTGCATGCATACATGTATGTATTTGCTTCAGTTCCTCTGGAGAACTCTAATTGCACCACCCAAGCAGCAGCCCTCACCATTTACCCATCCACCTACCAACCTGTCCCTTTTCTACCCAGTGAGAACCCTGGTTGTCTTCCGAATAGCTGTCCAAGCCACTGCCCCACTTCAAGGGCACGCCTGGGAAGTACAGGAGTTGTGGACGTTGGCCAACACATTGAAAGTGGCCTCCTCCTCAACCTGGATGGCCCTGCAGTCCACTGCCGCTCTTTCCTCCGAGTAGCATGTGCTAGGGGCTGTTGTGGGGAACCCCAGAGCGGCACTCAGGTGAGCTGAGGGGTACTGTACAGGGCTCACCCTGGTTTGCTTAAACTCTATGTATGGGGCTGGCTGGCCATATAATACTAGGGTCCTACAGAACCATGGAACAATTCTATTTATAAAAATAATGGGGATATTTTTTTGCCTCATGAAAAAAAAAAGACAGTAATTTCTGTCTTTCTGGGCACAGATTGGTTCAGAAATGATCTTAAGTTCAAAAACTGGGTAGAAATAGTAAAAATCAGTAAAAGACTGAGCGCCTCCATTGCCAGACCCACATAGTTACTAACCGTGGTGAGAGACATGAAAGCCAAGGGCTCTCTGGGGTGTTATTTTAAAAACAAAGCTGCACACGGCAGTAACTTGGAGAACTTTAAAAAATACCCATGCTGGGTCCCATCCTCAAAAATTCTGACTTTGTTGGTTTGGGTAAAATTCTGGCCATCAAGCAGGATATTTTATACTCTCCCCAGGTGACTCTAATATACTACGAGGTTTGAGCCCCTTTGCTAAGCCAACCTCATAATTCACATTCATTAGCATACCTGCTGCCCTGTGTGGTTCAGCCTGGCTGCTAGCATACTTAACCTTGGCTGGCTCTCTCCCCTCCCACGTACAAGGCCAAACGGGGCAAGTGGACACCAGATCAATGCATAATTTTAAAAAATCCCCTGCCCCTTAATCAGACACAAGCCTTGACCAGGTGAGGTAGGGAGCCCTGAGGTCAATGGGGTCTCCGACTCTGCCAGCCGGCTCCTCAGAGCCAGTTGGCAGCATCACAAACTGCTGTGTGCCACCCTGAGTTTCCAGTTCTGCAAAGAGGTTTGGGAGTGGGAATTAAAGGTCAGCGCTGGTAGGATTGTTTTTACAGGGCAGGGCAGGGAAAGGCTGCTCGCGGAAGAGAAGAAAGCCCAATGTGGTCAACTTTTCACTGATTTAGAGGGGAGGTTTGGGATGGGGAGGAAGGAAGGAAGAGAGACCGAAGGAGGGGTGAAAGGAAAAGGACTCTGGTCCTGGGTCCTGCAGGTTGGCACGGTTCCCACCCAGGCAGGCCGAAGAATCCCTTGGGAGGTTTTGAAAACACTGTTGTCTGAGCCCAGCCTGGAAAAACTAAGTGGATCATTCTGGAGTTGAGTCATTTGGAGCCCTGGGTCTGAAACCTCTAGGGATTTCCAATGTGCTGCTGGGGTTGAGGCTGAATTCCTGACTGCCAAGCTGTGCATCTTCCTGGGGAGAGGAGGATGGGTCTCTTCATGACAGGCTGGCCTGTGGGTCTCCTAAGGCCACTGAGTCATGGCCAGGAGAAACAGATACCTTCCTTTTGGGGGGTGGGGGGGACATTGAAACAGGGCCTCTCTGTGTAGGTCTGGCTGTCCTGGAACTCACTCTGTAAACCAGGCTGGCCTCAAACTCATAAAGATTCACCTGTCTCTGCCTCTTGAATGCTGGAATTAAAGGTAAACGCCATCATGCCCAGCTAACAGAAACCCTCTTCCACCACTGACCAGGATACAGAGTGCTTTGACCTTTTGGGGAAGGTAAGTCAGCAGGTTTTTTGTAAGTACTTATATCACCTCGCCTTCCAATCTCCCTTCTAACAGAAGCACACAAAGACATGTACTGTTGGGTTATTTGCAAGGGACCAAGTAAAACCAGGAACAGAATGTTCATAAATATGGAAATGACTAAATAGTGTATAGTGTAGGACATTGTGCCAACTTAGGTGACCATGTTTAAGAGGACTGCTTTATACCTGCTAAGATAGCCATGACGAACTGGAGCAAACTAGTTATGGTCCAGGTCTCCTTATCCTCACCAGCTCGTAGCGTGACCTCTAGCATTTGCCTGAAACCTTAGCTAGTGCCAAGCCTTGTGATCGAGTGTGCCGCTGTCCTAGGCAGGCTTTTGTCATGTACCAAAACTATAGCTTTTACAATGTGGATCAAAACTAGCAGGGATCCATTTTTCTCCACATTATTGCAGACAAGATTTATTCTTACAGTAGATCTTGGTAGCATCAACAGGTTTCTTCTCCTTTTTCTCATTAAGTTGAGAACTCTCACCTTTCAATTAAAGGAAGCACTTAAAGGCTTCTCTTTGATGTGTTCAAATTGCTAAGGATGATTATTCTTGTACTTGGGTTGTGATTAAACCAAGTAACTGTCAGGTAGCATGGCACTGTGGCATAATGACAGTAGGCCTGACATTTGAAATCTGTCTGCTAAGTGACTAAAAGGGAGGTAGTATATACACTGTGAATACCCTGGACAAAGATGTGAATCATTTCCCAACAGGAAGGAGAAGGCAGTGTGAGATTTCATCACACTACTTAGAACAGTGTGCAATTTATTACCTATGAATCATTTATTTATGGAATTTTCCATTTAATATCTTTCAACTAATATTGACATTGGGTCATAAAAAATGCAGAAAATAAAACTTCAGATGAGGAGGAATGGCTGTATATAAACCTATTTTTCCCATTATTAGGGAAAGAAACAACAAAAGAACCCCAGTCTTGTGTATATTCTGTACTTTTACATATTTGCTGTTTGTGGGTACAAGGAGATATATGAATGATGAATATAGATTAAGGTTTCTTTAATAACCATTAAGGTTTTAATTATGTCAGCTTACTGTGTGGCACTATCCTTCTAACAGCCACCATCTTCATAGGAGCATCAGTGACCACCCTAAGAGCCTTTGACTCCTCATAGAAGGCAGCGGTGGGGAGGGTCTCTCCTGATATCTCAATTGCTCTCTTCCTCATCCCCAAGCCCACTGTATGTATTTCTGCCCTAATCACATGTGGCCTCAGGATCGTTGGAGATGTTAAAGTAGACATGGTACAGAAGGTTAACTGAAGGGACTCCATCTAGACAGGTATGGGGAAGTCATCATACCAGCTAAGGTGAGACTTTTCAGTAGTTCAGGTGCCTTGGGGCCACTCACCCTCAACCATGCTCTGTAAGTAAGGCTGATAAACTCATTGGCTTCCCAGTTCGGGCTTTGGCAGGCTTATACTTGGACTTGGTACCGGGACCCTCTAAGGAGGACACCTTTGTTTATGTCTCCCAAGGAAGAGTTTCCAAGACAGAGTTGGAGCAGGAGCTTGTTAGTGTTCCTTCATGTTAACTCCTGCGTCATCTTCGTAATGAAAACAAGGCATTGCACTTTTATAATTTAAGCAGTAAATAAAAACTAAACAGCAAGCTCTGGATCAAGACTATCTGGACTCAAACTTTGGCTTTGCATGTAACAGGCAAAGTTACTTAACCTCTTTTCCACTCCCTCTCCTCTTCAGTAGAGAGGAGTCCATACTGACATCAGAGTTGTTGCCTCAAAGCTACACATTGTAGGCAATGCCTGCAGACCAGATAGCAGGTCGGGTAACTTAGTGAATGCTTCTGTAAGAAAAAGGCTCCACTTGAGCCTCTGTGGCATACCGACTGCTTGTCCCACTTCCCCCCCCCCCCCCATTTATATGCTGAAAACCCTGCCCCTCGTGTGGTGGCCTGAGAAGGCGGGTCTTCGGGAAGTGATTATGATTAGCTTAGATGAGAAAAGGGGAGACATGATGGCTGAACAAAGAGATGGATAGTGGTCCAGACCAGCATGCTTTTTCCATGGTGACGACACATCAAGATGACAGTTACCTGTGGACCATGAAGCCTACTCTCATCAGGATCTCCATCTACTGATCCCTTGATCTTGGACTAACCATGCTCAGAACTGTGAAGGTGAACACGTTTTGTTTGAGCCTCCCAGGTTGTGGTGTTTCATTATAGCAGCACATGTGGGCCAAGACAGCCAGTATGGACTCATCTCCACATCTGGGTAACCTCACTTCCTCCAACCAGGGAACCAACCTATATGTCCTCTGTACTCTAGGTGGGGAACAGTGGACTCACACCAGCCTCCCTGAAGCTGGTGCTTAGAACTACCTCTTGGCATAGCCTGCGGAGGGACATCTTTATTACTTCCCTCAGCCCCAGAATGGCTCGAGCTGGTTTTCTATCAAATGACAACTTCTAGCCAGGACCATGCCTCAGTCTCCTGAGACGGAATGTTCTATAAACAGAAATTGGGTAATTACACAACTACAGCCCCACTCATCGATCTGCATATCTGTAGGATATGAGCGTCATTTATATAGACTTGATTCTGACCCCATACCTTCTGGGGAGACGGAATGAGAGATAATTAGAATGATGAATTATCCATGTCTTACATGATGTACACTAAGTTAATAGTGGAGGCTTCAGTCAGAAGATCCAAGTGCTGCTTCCTGTGAGTTGCATGGCTTCTTCGAGGGATGGGCCAGGTCCCTTTGAGGCATCTCCCTTTCATCACAAGTTTTGCTCACAGTAAATTGGCTTTTCATTCAGACAAATATAAGACCACCTTTTCTTTTTCTAAATATCCCCTGTGGTGATGGGGCAATGCTAGAAAAGGCAAAACCCAGGGACTCACTGTTCACCCTGTCACCAAGCTACTCACCAAAGCACAGAGCCAACAGTAGATCAACCATTTTCTCTCTCATCGAGGGTTGGTTGTTTCCCTAAAAACTCTTCCCTGACACGTGCTGTGGGCTGACTTTTCATTACTGTCCCAAAACAATGAGGTCCTAGCTCCCGGGACCTCAGAAAGTGACAAGCATTTAAAGAGGTAATAAAAGGCATGACATCACTAGCATGAGTCTTAACTCAACCTGGCCATAATCTTTATATAAGAAGGGGCTTTTAGGATACAGAACAGACAAAGGAGCAGCCATGGGAAGACACAGGGCACAGGGAGTCAACTGCAGGCCCAGGAGAGGGCCCTCAGGAGGAAGCAACCTTCAGTTACCATAGTCTCATGTTTCTTGGCTCCAGTACTGAGAGACAGTAAATGTTTGATGTGTTACAGTAGCCTTGGCTGACTACATTTGTTCCTGAGGAACAGTTAGGGGCCATAGCACCTCTGAAGGCTTTCTCTCAAGCCACCAATTTCCCAGCAGTCCCTTAGAACTGAAAAAGGACACCTTGGTTCGAAATCCCATAACCTAGTTTTGACTTAGAGGGCAGGAGTCAGTTGAGGGGAATGGTCACATGAGGGGAGAAATTGGGGCACACAGGCCTGTGGCTAACAGTGTAATCCTATGGACACAGAAATGTGGAGGGCACCAAGCATGCTTTGCGACACTTGAATGTGAAGAAGTACCTCCCAAATGTAGCGTACATAATGTCTTTAATCTGTGTGTATAGACATAAGGTCTCCTGGGGAGGGCAGAGGTTGGGGACACAGTGGCAGATTTAAACTAAGACCCAGTGATGAGGAAGGAAATGCTCTGCAGAGGATCTGGTATTGTTACCACTGAGTTGGTTTCACTCAGCCGTTCAGTCGTGGAAGCCTAACAGGTCATGTGCTGGTTTCCAGGTAAAGCATCAGGCAGTGAACACCATGCATCTGCTTTTCTCACTGACTGTGATGGCTAATTTTGATTTTCATCCAGATTAGACTGAAAGATGCCTGAAGAAGTAATAAGGCACACTACTGAATATGTCTCTAAGGGTGATTTCAGATGCCAACATAGTATGAGGACTCTCATCCAATCAATTGACAGATCATCTGAACTATTGACAGGTTCAGAATGAGAATAGACTATCGGGAGGGTGGTAGGGCTATGGAGAGTAAGACTGGTTGGAGAAAGTGGGGCCACTAAAGGCGTATCCTTAGAGGTTATACATTGCCCTGATCTTTTTCTGTTGGGACTCCCCTCGGCTTCCTGGTCACCATGATGAAAGCTGTTCTATCATACCCTCCCTGCCATGATGAACTGAAGCCTCTGGAACCATGAACAAAATAAGTCTTTCCTTTTCTTGTGTAGTTTCAGTCAAGTGTTTGGTCACAGCACAGATTCTAACTACAACACTGACCTTATAGACTACTGAGGAAAATCTTAACACCTTCTGACCTGCCCTTTCACATAAAGGCCTGGAATACCTGTGTTTGAAAACCTTTATCATTAGCTCAAAGTCCCTAATTCTTGGCTTCTGTTAGCAGCTAGAATTACTCTTATCAAAAACCTGTGAAGTATCACAATGGCAGGTATTAGAGGATTCTGCAGAACCGCTCGATGCCAACTCATCATGCATCCTGCTGAGAGGATTGGAACTGTATGCCCCCTCCCCCATAGCAGGAACCTTCTTGACAGGCTCTTACTTGTTTCCCACCGGGACACTGTGGTGCTGGCACTACCTTCCGCTGGTGTTCTGAGCCATAAGGGCAGAGACGTCACTGCTAAAAGGCTGTGTGGTGTCACAGTGAAGCTGTTCTGGCTGTGTGTTCCCCACCTATCTCCCCGGGCTGTAGTTGCTGAACATTGCCCAGAATCCCATCATTGCTTTGACCACTTGGCAGATACAGAAAGGAAACCGTGTGGGTTTTCTGTCCCTCATAATAATGGCACTTTGCATTGGTATTTCACATTATTCAGGGCATTTTCCTAGTCTATGGCAGAGTCTTATCCCAATGAAACAAAACTCCATGTGTTGTATAATTGTCTGTGCCATAGAGACAGCTTAGGAACGGGAGCCAATGAAACTGGGAGCTGGAGAAGGACCAAGATCCAAATTGCTTCAAGAGTCACAAGCCCCATAGAAGGTGCAAAGGGAGCCAGCGCAGGAACCCATAGATGTGGCTTCTCCACAGGGAAAAGACACATCTAGAAGAAGCCAGTCAGCTTCCACAAGCTGGGAACCCATGGGATTCTCTGTCTGTAGCCAAGGGCTGTCTGTTGCTCCTGCCTAGGTATAAATGCTGCTGGGTGGAGCTTGGGGGAGAGGCAAAGATGGGGCAGTGCTGAGAACAAGAGGCCATTACATCTGGTAATACTGGCCCACTTTGTGACCTAGAAACGCAGCTCATAGACGATTCCTGCTCTTTCAGCAATTTGGAAAGGGGTTGGAATGAGGACCTAGAAGGGTGAGCATTTCAGGAGCTGAAAACAGATTTTTTTTTTTTTTTAAAAAACTCTTACCACATCTTGGAAAAGGGAACATCTGCAAATAAAGTTTGTACCAAGAGAAAATAAGTTGTTCGTGCATTGCTTGAGATGAGTCACCCTGCTGAACTGACATCCTCTTGGAAGTTAGAAGCCCAATGCCTCCAATCTACTTGGGCACCCGTTGGCAAATTATTGCTTTTATTCTAGTGCCATTTAGAAAATTACGGTTCTCTAAATCATACCCTGGGGCCACGGGAAGTGGAGATGCCTTCCCACCTGCATTACTGAAGCATGGCTTCCCTGCCAACTCAGGGAACTCACAGCCTGAATGCCCATTAGAGTCACCTAGGGAGCTGCTAACAACCCAAGGCCTAGCTGGGCTCCAGACCAACTAAACCCGAAAGCATGAGGTGAGAGCAGGCAGTCTATTTTAATCTTCCTGGTCGATTTTAATACATAGGCAAAGTTGGAAGCCAGAGTTCTAGTGCATCCACTATAATGCTCACCCACTGGGAAGTGAGAGATGCTCTCTGTAACGAAGCATGTCCAACTTGCCACAGGCCTTTTCGATCTCTTCCATGTGTCTCAATCTCATGCTTCATGGTAAGCTTTCTGCCTCATGAACTATAGAAATCATTATCCATGACAGTATGTGGTAGCTGCTCTCAGGGCCTCTAATCTGTTCACTAATCCATTTAACTAACCAACATGAACCAGAATCCCTGCTGAACACTACGGCAGGTATGGAAAGAACAGAACATGCTCCTTGCATTTAAGAACATGAGTGTGTAAAATACATGTACAGGTATCCAAATATAAGGTTTTGTGTGATCAAAGTTTTGAGGGACTCCTGGGAAGGAATGAGGAGAAAAAGCAAGCAAACTTTCTTTTGGCTAACTTAAACATGTATTCACAACAGCACTTCTTCTTCTTCTTCTTCTTCTTCTTCTTCTTCTTCTTCTTCTTCTTCTTCTTCTTCTCTCTCTCTCTCTATCTCTCTCTCTCTCTCTCTCACACACACACACACACACACACACACACACACACACACACACACAAGAATCCCCACATGCACTTATCAACCTCAGTAGACAATACAGGGCCATGAGTTGAGTAGGCTCTGAATGGATTCCAATCGGATGACTGAATCCAGCTTGGTGCTCTCTAGCTCCATCAAAACCATCATTGGGCCTTCTTAGCTCCCTCCCTCCCACCAGACCCAGATTCCATCTGGTACCATCCAACCTCACTTAACCTATGGCACGTCATCTCACCCCACCTACTACTGCCCTTGCAGTTCTGAGATGCACATCAGCAGCTGTGGGGTGAGCACCACCCCCCCCCCTCCAGAGACTGAGACCTAAGGTTCTTTCCCAATGTCCACTCCCCCTTTCTGCTGAGAACAAAGTTTCCTTAAATAAAGACAAATGTGGCCTTTGCATAACATCTGACCAATGAGCCGAGGAGAAGCAGAGTACTCGTTTCTGGGTTGTGTCCTTCAAGGAAATGGCCCATCATGCTTCTTCCATCCACGCTGCTGCTTGTACAAGGTCATGGCGTGACTCACTCCTGGGCCATGAGGTCAAGAAAACACTATTGGAGAACCCAAGAGATGGAAGGAATCTGGGTCTCTTGATACCTCCAGACAACAGTGAACTCTGTGGGCCTGGATGGGTTCTCTTCAGAGTTCCACGATGTCCCAGCCCCAGTTACATTGAGCCCCTCAAGGTCAACCCATATCTCCATATTCCACGCATCTTGAGATAAACACCTGGAGTTCCTTTTACACTAATGAAAATGGTAAGATATTACAAAAACCAAAATTATCTCTATCAGACTAGTCAGTGATTTAGGGACTCTCACAGCACTAAGAGCAAGTGTCTGTAGATCTTTATGCTTGGCAGGCCAGGCTGTGAGGACCTGTTTCCTCATGAAGGCCACACACTGGCCAGCTGACTGGCTTCCTGATAATGGCACTTGATTGATCGTCATCATTTTCACTGGTCTCCAGAGCTTGGAACTAGTGTAGAAATAGGGAGTACTAAAAACATTTGGAAAAGCCGGGCGGTGGTGGCGCACGCCTTTAATCCCAGCACTTGGGAGGCAGAGGCAGGCGAATCTTTGTGAGTTCGAGGCCAGCCTGGTCTACAAAGCAAGTCCAGGACAGCCAGAGATATTCAGAGAAACCCTGTCTCGAAAAACCAAAAAAAAAAAAAAAAAACATTTGGAAAAAAAAACAGCTCCTATGGATGGACACTCATGGAACAGCAGGGACTCTGGAGGCAAACCTGCCAACTGGCAGCTTTGGTGAGCTGAGACTCACCCAGTTCATCAGCCACTGTGAAGACTCAGCACAGATCAAAGCCCTTCAACAAACCTACTGCAGCTGACTGGCCAGGGGTAGAAAGGGTGTTAGGATTTTCCATGGAAACATGTATGTATGTATACATATATGTATGCATGAACATGCAGGTATGAAGAGAGACAGGAAGGGAAAAGGGCTGATTTTACAGAATTGGCTCAAGTAGTCATAGTTCTGGGATGTTTAAGGGGTACTTGGGTCATGTGCTTCAGTCCTCATGAAGAGACTGGACTGTATTAATGTCCTGGAGAGTGGGTTATTATATGGCAAGACTGTCCTCCTCTTTTGCACACATCTGCTGCACTCTTGGTTTTCACAGCCTCCAGAACCATGAGCTCAAATAATCCTGTTCTCTATAAAGTATCTAGTCTCTGGTGTTCTGTTTGAGCAACAGAGAGTGAACTAAGAAAAAAGGTTGATCAACTTTTATCAAAGTATTCCCATTTAAAGGTCAATCCCATCCAAAATCTAGCCTCCTAGAAGCATCCAGGATCATATCTAAGCAACTGGGCACCACGGCCTAGCCAAGGTGATACATACAATTCACTATCATGGGTACAGGAGAAATCTCTGTTTAACAGCATACTCAAATTATTGTGAGGCATAGTCAGGAGTCAGGAGTTGTGGCCACTGTTAATGAGGCATCCTAAGGTCATTGACCCCAACCCCAGTCCTTGAGAGCTGCTAGACTCCTGTCTTGCAGGAACCCTACAGTGCAGCCCATTTTCTATCTCAAACCAACTATCTGTTGAGCCTTGGGTGAGGAAGACATTCTGTCCACACACAGCAGGCTTGGAGACACCTGACCCCTGCTGACTCCAGGACTCTCCTCATCCTGGAGATTGCCTTCACTGGAGTCAGAAGCAAGTCACCTGCCTGTTGACTCCTCTGGGCTGGAGGTGTTCTCTCTTTCCCTTTTCCTTCAACTAACCTCACCCAACACACCCCAGGTACCATTTTGGTGACTGCCCATGAATGACTGGCACATCCTCCCTCAGTTCTAATCACCAGGTATTCCCCACCATATTCCTCTACGCTGGATACCCATGGGGCCTTTGATAAGGATGCAGACAGTGGGACCCTCTAGAGACCTACAGGATTAGAACTTTCTGAAAGCAGCTCATCCAGAAAGATATGTGTCAAAATGTCTCCATAGGGGACTTTAGAAACCTCCAGTTCCACTAACAAATAGGGACAACAGACTCTGGCATTTGCTGCTTCCAGACACTATGCCAGCATATGATTTCCAGAGAAAGGCACAGAGGGCTCACTGGAGAATGCTGCCCCTTTGCCCTGTGATTTTGTCCCTCCCAGTCTGTCCTTGACTTGGTCCCATGGTGAGTTCCAGGAAGTAGAATGCTAGTAGGTTCTATGTAGACTGAAGTTTTAAAAAAGAAATGTATGTGTGGCCACTTCACCAGACATCATGAAGATGACCCCTGGTAGGTGTGGGAAGATAAGAAGTGGAGCAGAGCCAACCCTGCCAGGGGTGGCCAGCCACGAGGAGCAAATGGCCTGTGGATACCACAGATTTTGTCTTCTCATGAAGACAGAAGTGCTTCCTCCCTGCTATGTCCCATCAAGACCACAGAGCCTACCATGGACTCATGAGAAGTGAAAATGGAGGCTTGGTCCCTTACCATGACAGCCACAGAAAACAGATCTGCAAGTGTCAGGCAGCTGCCTAGATTCCACTGAAAATTCAGAGTCACTGTGTTTGTCAGGACTATGTCTATGGCCACCCTTGTGTGACCCTGCAACTCTCTGGAAGATGTGAGGTAAGGACATGCCTAGTCCTTGTGCCTCCAGCTTCCAGTTCAGGGACCTCATGACATCACTATTTATGTGATGAGTAAAACGTTCCATCTCTCCCTCTGACTAACAAGGAGATTGCCACAGAGAGTGGCTGAAAATAAATTATACATGAGACACTGTGTTGGCACTCCTTGCAAGCTTTGTTCCAGGGTATTTTTACTTTTTTTTAAGCATTCCCTTCTGGGTGAACTATCCCACCATGAAGTTAAATGGGATTAGAAAGGAGCCTTAAAGGAAGACACTTGGCTTCATCCAGGGGTAAGCAAAGCATGTGATAGGATCCCCCAAGCCCTGTGTGCCTCTCAGGCTGGTGTCTTCCTCTTAAAACAGATGAGCTATATTATTGTAGAGGTGGCCCTTATGGGATACACTTTGAAGCAAATTAACAACTTGCCTTACAGTGTAGAGTTCAAACTGTGGACTATTCAGATAGACTTGCCTTCTGATTTCATTTGGGGATTTTAAGACCCGCAGGCTTCTATTTCCCATCTGTTCAGTGGGACCAAAAGCATCACCTACTCCACATCCACAGGGTTACTTTGGGGATTAGATGGGTTAATACCTTTAAAGACAGAGTAGCTACCTCCCTTGTTCCACCTTAGACATCCCCAACAATGGGTATTTCTGATCTGGAAATCTTATCTGCATTACAGATGGCTTCTCTGCGGCATTCCACATAATAGCCTCTGAGTTTATGTGTCCCTATTCACTGCATTATGCCCTACAATTAAGATATCTCACCAGTACCCTGGGGCCCTGCAGGAAGACAGTTTTGACAGCTAAAAAAGCCTGACACCAAGCCTAGTCAGCTCCCGTTGCAGAAAGCGTCATAATTACAGGGAGGGGCATCCTTCCCATCTCCCAGTCAATGAGTACTAAGCAAACACTATGCAGCAAAACAATGTGGGTCTTTCTCAGGGTTCTGGCCTGTAACTGCACTGAGGATTTAATCACCTGGTTTTAGTCAAAGAAATTGGACAGACTTTAAAACCGTCTATCTGAAAATTTGTGGAATCAGCAAATGGGGTAAATTCTGGCACAGCAAAGTAACACTTTCAAAAAGAAAGATTTAAAAAAAAAAAAAACAAAAAGATGTTTGTAATGGTAAGATTGCTTAGAGGGTAAAGAACTTGTCATGCAAGCCTAGTGACCCCAGAACCACATAAATTAGGAAGGAGAGAATGTCCCCACAGCGTTGTGCTCTGGATTTCACACTTGGGCTATGGCATGCCTGCACACACACAATTAAAAGATTTCCCCATTACAAAGGACACATATGTGCAGTGTCCACTGGCTAGTGCTGTAATTTGGATCTTTGCCATACCCTAAGGACTTGAGTGTCATCTTAGTGCTGCTATTGGAGGTGATGGAGCTGTAAGAGGTAGAGCCTAGTGGAAGGTGCTTTTATGTCACTGCGGATGCTTCCTCAAAGAGAATGGAGGGACCCCAGTCTCTTCTTCCTTGTTTTGTAGCTTATGAGGTGAGCAGTTTTCTATGGCATGTAGTTTTACCATGATGCACTAACCCTGCCAGAGGCTACATGAGGTCACCTGACTGGAACCTCCAGAAAGTATAAGCCAAGAAAATCCTCACCTCTTTATATGTGAATTGCCTCCGGTATTTCATGACAGTGACAGAAAGCTCACTAGTACAGCTATCACCATAATAGTATTATATAATAAATCACTCTAAGATTCATTGTCGTAAGACAACAGTAATTTACATTTGCTTACACACCTAATAGGTAGGTAGGCTCATGGGATCTTGTGGGCTTGGCTCTGAGCTACAGCTGGCTCAGGTGGCTTCCTTGAATTCTCATTCTCCTCACATCACTAGGTTGTCCTTGGAAGTGTCAGAATTTATAAAGGGAGAGAATATTTCCCAATGGTTCTCAAAGCCTCAATACATACAAACATCTATCATGTCCCCGTGGATAATTCTGTTCCCGTGGCAGAGCCCAACATCAGTAGAGAGAAGATAGACTCTACTGTAGCAGAAGAACTACATACTATGGGCACAGGCAGAACTCACTTCAGGGACATGTAGTCTATGTAGTAGCACAGGACACTGGCCTCAGAAGAGAACCTATCTGGTTGAATAATCTGCTGTCTGCTTCTTAGAATTCTCAACTCTCTCTCTCTCTCTCTCTGTGTGTGTGTGTATGTGTGTGTGACACAAAACCTTAAAACTATGAAGTCAGCCCTGCACAGTGTATAAGAGTTTGTACACCCATGTGTGTGGCAAATTGAGACTACAGGGCCTTCTCATTTAACAGAAATGACATCCACTGTGAAAGTGGTTGCTCTTGGTGACACATCATTGACTTTCTGCAATAGATTCAGATGATACCAGCAGTTTTATTTCATACCTGAGCTCCTCCGTGTGATGGAGGCACCATCTGGGAAGCTCGGGCCAGAGAGCATATAGGGTGCACCTGCAGACTTAGTGCCTCTGTGATTGGTCCAGTATTGAATCCAGAGCATCTGCCCTCCAATCATCCCACTGAAATCAGCTACACTACTTCCACAAATGCCACCCACTCCTCCACACCTCAATGAGACTTCTCAATAAGAGAGTACAGGTTGTCTATACGTAAGAGCTAATTCTATCTAGTAACACCAGAAAACCAGACTTACTCTTAGAGAAGAAAGAACGTGAAGGATTGTAGAGTTGTTAAGCAAGAGAGATGTCCCAAACTAAGTGGCTAAGTTCCCCCTGCCCCACTGGACAGGATCAGCCAAACTCATCATCGTTGCAGCCATCAGCCTTTCTGATAGCCAAAGGAGCCTGACCATTTCTAAATCCAAGGCCTGGGGATCACTGCTGATAAAACTAAGGCCCCTCTTTATTCACATCCTAACTCTTTAATTCCCACTTAAGTCCCTTCCCTGAGACCACTCTGAACTCACAGATGCAGTGGGTCGCCCCTCAACAGTCTGCCCCCCCTCCTGTGAAAAGTCTATGTGTGCCTGGGAGTAGCCACCAAACCTTGCACCATGTGTCTCCCAAACAGCGTGTACAACAGCCCACACAGCCTACTACACGCCAGGTGGAGAGGAGAGCCACACAAGGAGCCAGCAGCTTTTGGCACAAAACATGAATCATAAGTACAACTCGACACCAGCACTCTGCAGTTCAGACAATTACCCAAAGAGCACATTTTCTGATAATTATAGAGCTAAAAATGGATCCACTTTGCAACCCCTTCCTTTCTCCCATGAAGGCCAAGGAGGTGGCTTAGCAACACCCAGCTGCTGAGGTGCATCACATTCTGGGCTGTTTCGGGGGCTGGTTCCAAGAAATTTCTTGGAAGGTACAGTTCCCAGAAGGTGGTGATGCTAACCAGAACCATAGGGCCTTTCTGCTACCAGTACCATGTGCTCATAGCTTGGGAATCTGAACGTGGCCCATTTGCAACATGGTGTGGGGGGGGGCAGGGCAAGGCTGTACCAGTTTTGTTTACAACTCTGTCTCCAGAACATCGAATGGTACTTACCTAAGATGATGGGAGGATGTCACCACTCAAAGCATCATCTCAGCCTGTGTACCCATAGAAATGTCATAAAGGACTTTAGGAGAAGTGAGGGGCAGGTCACTAACAATGGCATTTAGTAGATGTTGAGCACATGTGGGCTACAGGTATGTTTTATCTAATTTAACTCTCAGGATAATGCTGTGAGAATGAATTGTTATTGTTCTCTCATGAGGGGCTAGGGCAGTATACCATAGATATTTGGCACTGTCCTGGCATCCCCAAAATGAAGACTATGGCAGTGTTCCTAACACGAGGGACAAAAATAGCTGTTATTTATTTGTTTAATAAACACAGAGTGAGAATATCCAATAGGCTACATGCTGATTTTCATTCGTTGTAACTACATGTGACGATCAACTCAACATCACTGTCCTTCCAGAGCTGGCATTTTAAGCAGCAGAGACAGACCTGAGCACATCTGTGAAAATAGCCTACAGATTTACCAAATTAAACTGAAGACCATGTGAGCTACAGCAAGTCCCAATGGCCAGAAGTCTCAAAAACTCAAAATTACACTCAGAATGAAATCATGTTCAGCTGGAAACCATGAGAATGGTCTTGGGTTCCTAGGGAAGCCAGAAACAGAGGCAAAGAACAGATGGAAGAGCGTCTTAAGTGAGAGCTGGCCTTGTGGCAAGAGCGGGAGCAGGAGGGAGACACTGGGAGGAATGCTGGTAAATACTTGACTGGTATCTGCCTTGTTAGCCCCACAGTGCTGGTCACTCCGTGGAGTCAGGGACCCACAAAGCTACAGGGGAATGGTGTCACACAGCTACTGTCCCCGAGGCCTTCATCTCGGTGGCCCTGCCCTCTGATGTCTACCTTGGACTATCTTCCCTGGTGTTGCTCATCATGGTGAGTAAGCAACAATTGTGCCTAACTAGCATTGGAGGCAGCAGCCAGAAAGGAAGGAGTAAAGAAAAAAGGAAAGGTAATTGGAATGCAGTGCTTCCTGAGACAAACATTGCTTTAACACAGTAAGCCTACTGCTCATAGGGGCATATGCAAACACATGCAAATTTTCATATGTCAAGGCTAGTTCCTGCATAACTTACTTCACATCCTCCCTCTGACCTGGGAAAAGCTGTACGGCATAACACGGTAGGTAGCAGGACCTCATAGGGGCAACCTCAGGCCATGGCCTCCTCTGACCAGCCTTAGAAGGCTGAGTAAGGCTAAGGGTCATGAATATGGATGATTCATATGAATATGGATATGAATATTAATATGGGTGATATGCCAGAAAACACACCGTGATATGCTCAGGAAGGAAGGGCAGCAACTTGGAGTCTGAGACACAACAGTTTGATTTTTGTCTTGCTCCAGCCTGGGTCACTTACACATTATCTTAACAAACCAGAGATATGGAATCGATGTCCAGAGTGTGTTACTGGTGTCTGTGATATTATCTAGAAAGTAATTTGCATATTTTTGATGCAAATTATATGCTATTTTCTTAATCATTCTTTATTCCTTGGATCACTAGTATTATCAAATGCATGCTCTTTCTTATCTGAGCATGGATCCCTGCTGAGACAAATAAAATGTGAAATTCTAGCATATGGGGGTTTCCTAGAAATTCTTAAAGGGAAAGTAATCAGCTAGAGAAATGACTGGCTCACTAGGCTCTCTCCAATAAAATACAGAAAAGAACTTCAAAACTTTGTAAGAGTTTTGTACTGAGGTCAGGGGTAGCCATGGCTCAAGGCTGTGGACTTTCCTAATTTCACCTGTGAGTCTCTGTTCTCTAAGCTTTGCTGGCTCATTTTCCTGACTGAAGAAGGGCAGAGTCTGAACAGACAGTACCAAATGCCCACCCTGGTGGCATGTGTACACTTGAGCTCCCTGAAGGAGCTTTAGGGAAGCTGTGTTCTACTGCTCCCTCCTTTAACACTTCCTCCCTGTGCCACCCCTCCGACATATCCAGAGATTCTGCCAAATGGCCAAACTGGAAAGCTGAGTGACAGGCTCAAACCTCAAGACACCCAGCATCTACTCAAAAACTTCCTTAAGTCAGGAGGTGTTATTAAAATCCTGAGCCCTAGCCGGGCAGTGGTGGCGCACGCCTTTAATCCCAGCACTTGGGAGGCAGAGGCAGGCGGATCTTTGTGAGTTCGAGGCCAGCCTGGTCTACAAAGTGAGTCCAGGACAGCCAGGGCTACACAGAGAAACCCTGTCTCGAAAAACCAAAAAAAAAAAAAAAAAAAAAAAAAATCCTGAGCCCAGCAAGACAGGAAGAAAGGCAGGAGCTGTAACTGCCAACCAACATCACATGGAAAAGAGAAGCCCTGAAACTCCAATAGAGAACCTTTGAATATATCCAATTTCTTGATCACACTTGATTGAAGGCCGCCTCCTGCAATTAGCTCCTCTTGCCTCTGAAGGTTTCCAAAGCACTGAGGCCTGCTCCCACCTTGCCCTCCCTGCTGTCATTCACCCGATGACCCCTTTCTCTATGACCCTCCCTCTGTCCAGGGACCCTTCTGACCTTTCTCAGAAGGAAGCAGATGCGTTCGATGTTCCTCAGCCGCTCCCTCTGAGGATGCGCAGGAAAGAAAGGAGACAGGAGGTTAAGGGTGGGCTGAGAGTATGAGAAGCTCATAATCTGCCCCAGGAGAGGAGGCAGAACCCACCAGAGACCCATCCTGGGCACATGCCAGGAACGCCCAGCCAGCAGCTCTTCCCAGTCTGAACTTCTTGAATTTACCTCATGAGAGCCACTTGGTTTTTGTTCTTTTATTCTGTTTTATTTTGTTGTTTCTTTAGAGACAGGGGTCTTACTCTGTAGCACAGGCTAGCTTGGAATTCCTTGTGCATCCCAGGTTGGTCTCAAACTCATGGCATTCCTCTTGTGTCGGTCCCTGAAATGCTGACTTTACAGGAATGAGCCGCCATACCTTAAGGGACAATCTCCCTTAAGAGAACTCACCTAGCAGACTGAGGAGATGACTCGGAGGGTGGGTGGGTAAAGTGTTTGTCATTACAGGCATGAGGACCTGAGTTCAGATCCTTGAACCCACATCATGAGCCATGTGTAGTGGCATTTCTCAATAGTCTCAGAGCCTGGGAGGAGGCAGAGACAAGAGGATCCCTGGGGCTTGCTCACGAGTCAGTCTAGCCAAATCTAAGACTGACAGATTCAGTGAGAGACCCTGTCTTTTATTACCAGGATGATGATGATTTAATTATGTAGATTGTGTGTGTGTGTGTGTGTGTGTGTGTGTGTGTGTGTGTGTGTATGTCAAACTATAGGTATGTGTGCATGAATTTAGGTATCCACAGAGCCCAGAAGGGGGGCATCAGATTCCCTCTAGCTAGAGTTACAATCTATGTGGGTGCTGGGAACCAAACTCGGGTCCTCTGTGAGAGCAGAACAGGATCTTAACCACTGAGCTATCTTTCCAGCCCCCAACCTTAACCCTAACTCTAGCCCTAACCCTGAGAGAGCCAGCCTTAAAAAATAAGCAAGCAAACAAACAAAACCTGTGCCCAGCAACTAAGGAGGACACATGACCTCAACACATGTGCACATCTACTTGCACACGTGTGTACACACACATAAACATGTACATATATAATGTACCTATTTTTTAAAAAGTACCCCCGGCAAAAGCACTCTTTCTTCTTTCCCCACCAGCATTCATTTCCCTATAGACAAAGTCTACACACACATACACACACACACACACACACACACACACACACACACACACACAGCAGACGGTCTGGCTGCAGAGTAGGCACCATATGCTCATTGGGTGTGTCAGGCCCAGGACACCTCACTGGATCTTGAGGAGCAGTACGCTTGTATCCTCATTGGTGGCTACTGTCTTGCTTTGCCCTTTCTATGTGACTATACGTAGAGGAAGGAAGTCCTCCCTGGAGTTAGCTACCAATTGTCCCCTGGGTTAGGACTCTTCTAGAAGCCAAGCCCATCTGTCTCCAAGGACTGACTCATTTCCAGGAAAAGATGTTATGAAGCTGGACAGAGAATGCTGTCCACAGCAGACGTTAAATGCCCAAGCTTCCTTTCCCTGCTATAACTGTCAAGATTTCTGAGCCATGCTGAATACAGCTGCAGCATCTCTGGTACTTCATTACGGAAGCAATCTGGTTGCTGCAGACATAATGGTAATGAGTTTCCTTGTGGCTCGGGAGAGGACAGGTGCCTGGGACACTTCAGTTTCCCTAATTGAATCATAAATACAGTGATCTCTGTGCAGCCCAGAAGCCCAGAGGAAGGAGCCACTTTGGGATGAGTTAGTGCCCACGTGGCAGGGAAGACAAGTTACACATGTGAGAGAGTTCCTACAGATGCCCACACAGGCAAGAGGCACATGCATATGCTCCAGCAAGCCAGACCCTACAGGAAAACACTGTCACTTTCTCTGACAGAGACTTCCCAGTCGGGGTGGAGGACAGAAAGTGAACACTCTTGGCCCTGGAAGAGGCTTACCAAAACTTCCAACAATACTTGAAGCTTTAGGGCATCTTAACTCTAAACGAAACATAGGTTGTAGCTCAGTGGAAAAGGGCTTCTCTAGCATACCTAAAGATCTGAGTTCCATGTCTACCACAGAGAAAGAAATTTGGGGGGAATCTCATCCCCTCATGCTCTCATTAAGAAATGCACTGCCTTTTTGCCAGGTGGTGGTGGCACCTGCCTTTAATCCCAGCACTTGGGAGGCAGAGGCAGGTGGATCACTGTGAGTTCGAGGCCAAAGCGAGTCCAGGACAGCCAGGGCTGTTACGCAGAGAAACCCTGTCTTGAACTCCCCCCCCCCCCAAAAAAAGAAATGTACTGCAAGTCAGCAAGTTCTTGGGACCCAAGTTCCTCTAGGGACAGAATTGCCAACCAGTGAGGCATGTTTGTAAGTCTCAGAAGCTGGAATGTGGCTCTGGAGGCTTCGAGGAGGCCAAAGGATAAGAGATGGTTAAATGAAGTGATTGAAGCATTTCATTCCCTGCTGGGAAGTAATGTCCTGACAACAGGGAAAATCATAACATGTCTATATACTCGCCTAATTATAGCCTTTAGGATTTTTTTTGTTTTTTTTTTTAATCCCCCCACCTCTGACCCCCCCCCCCCCGGCACCTCAGGCTTTAGTCTGTCCATGAGATGTCTGGGCTCCACAGGACTCAGCTCCTTAATTAATCCAATAACTAATTAGAAATGTTGCTGTAAATAGGAGTTTATTTAAAAGAAAACAGAGCTGGGATAAAGCATTTGTCTCATGTATATGCAAAGGCTTGGGCTTCACCCCAGCACCCCGGGAAGGGAAGGAGTAGGATGCCTTCATCCTTCAGAGCCCATTTCTGTTTCCGGCAAGTAGTTCTGGATGCTAACTAGTGACTGCTGTTTCTGCACTATCCTTTCCCTCTCCCTTCAGGGCTGAGTGGGGGAAAGGGTATGCATGTCCTAACCTGATGTCTAAATAAAGGACTTGTCATGATAAGCCAAAAACAGACTCCACAAAAGCATCTTCAGGTTTCACCAGGTGCTTAAGACCTGGCATGGAACTGGCATGGTGGAAACAAAGTACTAGACAAATTTCCCTATCCATTCTGTTTGGGAAGCCTACCAGGGAACTCTAGACAAGCTGGAGGAGGGAGCTCAGGCCCCTGACTTCCTGGCATTCAGAAATGAACACACTCAGCTTCCGAGCCACTCTCAGCACCTATGGGTACAGATAAGCAGGTCAGTGTCCAGAAAGACATGAGCCCCTGGGCAAAACCATTCAGGCCTGGCAGAGCCAAGTTATCACAGGTAGATAGTAAGGCTGGTAGAGGAGAATAAAATGGGTTTTTTAAAATTACAATTTTTACTATATATACTAAGCTTTCAAGTGGTTCTTAGAAGTACTTTCAACTAACCCAGTTTGCTTTTTTTTTTTTTCAAGACAGGGTTTCTCTGTGTAATAGTCCTGGGTATCCTGGACTCACTTTGTAGACCAGGCTGGCCTTGAACTCACAGAGATCCGCCTGACTCTGCCTCCCAAGTGCTGGGATTAAAGGCGTGTGCCACCACGCCTGGCACCCAGTTTGCTTTTTATAGCTGACTTTGGAATAGTTTGGCTCTACTTTACAGAACCAAAGACTGCTGTGCCAAAGCGGGGCTTAGATACCATAAGACCAAGTATTTGCAAGAACCAACTTGAGTCAGTAGTCAGAAGATGGGCTTTGGACATGGGCAAAGCTGGATTCCAGACTTGACATCCAGAGGTTCAACCCAGAGTTCATCAACCAGACCATACCAGATTCCCTGGTGTGCAACAAGATGACTCACAGGCACCAGGGATGAAATCCCATCAGATAATGGGGCTGAGCCTTCATCCACCCATCTACCCTCCATGAGGAACCCAACCACTGACCACCTCCTACAGAGCAAGAGGTCCATACACGGTACCTGCACACACTGCAGACATGCTGGCCAGCACAGGGCATTTGTCTATGGTCACAGATAAGGAACCAAAAATCACTAGCACCAGGATTTGAGGACTCAGCACCACACTGCAGTGGTTCCCTCCCTGGGCTACAGGAACTACCACCCTTGGCTGGCAACATATTGCAAGGGCTCAGCCGACCGAAGCAAGAAAGCTCTGTAACAACTGTTAGCAAGGAGTAGAGACAGACCCAGGACAGTGTGCTCTCCTTTATTCTGCTCTTTAAAACCTCCACTGTCCTTCACAAGCCGGGTGATTGTGGGGACATCACCTGCCCACCCCCAGCACCACTACTTACCGCATGAACAGGGTTGCACTGGTCTATGGGACTCTTAAAATCCGTCCTTAACTCATCGAAGGCGATTATCTGAAACAGAACACACACCCTATCAGGATACTGTGCCCATGTGCTCAGTGCAGCTACCAAAACCTTCCTGCAGCTCTTGCCCCAGACACCACAGGAGGAAAGGACTGGGAAGAGGCTGGCCACACAAGGCTGGCCAGCCACTGTCAAAACTGGCAATGGGAATGTGGGTTCATTATCTCAATCTATGATGTTTGCATTGAAACTTCCCATACAACTTTTTAAAAGATAACATTTTCTATCCCTTTTGCAGCCTGTACAAATATGTAAAGAAACTATTCTGATGGAGCCAAGTTTGGTAAAGGCATAGGAATATGCCTTTACCAAAGGAATATTGCCAAAGGCATATAGGCAAAACTCTAACTAGCACTTTCAGCATCTTCTCTAACAGACATTGTGATTTGTTTGTTTGTTGGCAGAGATTCTCACCGTAAGTAAATAGAAGTCAGGGGGAAGGAGGAAAGAAAGGGAGGCTGAGCTGCCACAATGAGAAACAATCATATCTCTGGATGTCCAAACACTAGATCAGCATCCCCCAGGAATGACATACCTAATACTGCAGAGCCCCAAGGCTCATCCAGATACAGACTCCAAGCTCCCTAGGGAGCTATGGATCCCCATTTGCCAGAGAAGGAGGATAGGGGACTTCCTGCCATCACAGGATGAGGTATGTCCCATTCACAGAAGGAACCAAATGAGGATAAAGGCTCACAAGCCCTCATCCTAAACACAACCATCTTGTCTGTTACAAGAGACTAAATTGCAGAATACAGAGATGTCTGATCAAGAGACTCTCCTCTCTTGTGGGTGTTCTCACTAAAGTATCTTCACAGCTATAGTTTAGATCTTGAAAGTTATCTGAAGGCCCATGTGACAAGGGGTTAGTACCTAGCCCGTGGCACTCTTGGTTTTGGTTTTGTTTGTTCGTTTGGGTGGGTGGGTAGGTGGCTTGGGTGGTTGGGTTGGGTTAGTTGTTTGGAGTTTTTTTTTTTTGTTTTGTTTTTGAGACATCCTTGAACTGGCTTTGAATTACTATATAGCTGAGGATGATGTCGAACTTCTGATTCTCCTACTTCCATCTCCTAAATACTGAGATTACAGGTATGTACCACCACACTCGATTCACGCAGTAAGTCATAGCTCCATGCTAAGCAAGTGCTCTCCCAATTCAGCTATATCTCAGCCTGTTGATATATTGGGTAGTAAAAACCTTTATGACCTGGGGCATAGTGGAGGTAGGCTTTTTGGTTTCCTTAGGTTGTTTTTGTTTTTCCTTCCTGACCACTTTGCAGCAGAGAGGTGAACAGGCCTCCTCTGCCATGTGGCTCCTTTCCACAATGTTCTGCTGACCACAGGCTTGGAATCATAAGGCCAAGAAACCACGGGCTGAGCCATTTGATGACACCATCAGTTAACACAAACCTTGACTTATTTTTTTTTTTTTTTTTTTTTTGGTTTTTCGAGACAGGGTTTCTCTGTGTAACAGCCCTGGCTGTCCTGGACTCGCTTTGTAGACCAGGCTGGCCTCGAACTCACAGAGATCCGCCTGCCTCTGCCTCCCGAGTGCTGGGACTAAAGGTGTGCGCCACCACCGCCTGGCTACAAACCTTGACTTCTTATAAGTTGTCACTCTCAAGTGTTTTGTCACATAAAGGGAAATGTGACTACCACACCTCCTGAGCATAAAGGAACATAACCTCCACTAAGGCACAATTCAGGGAACCCTGAATATGTGGTAGATTTTACAGCGAGGAGGGCAGCTTAGGGCCCAGAGAGTCCCTAACCCAGCCCCATGTACTGGGACTAAGAACCAGGTGATGGTGAGTAATGTCACCCTATCACCTTTGATGGACATGTGGTTATCTAGCCAGGCCTTCCCAGGACTCTCACACTACTGCTGGCTCCCTCAAGCTGTGCACCACCTTCAATGAACTGACCTATGACTCTCCCTAAAGCATCCACCCACAGCCAAAGTCAGCACAGTGAACCACAGCCTGCAGGCCAGGCTAGCCTGATACCCACTCTCTTATAACCCGTGGATTAAGAATGAATCTCATAAATGAATCTCATTTTTTAAAGAGTTGAAAAATATCATCAAAAGGAAAATACTGTTTTGTAATATGTAAAAAAAAATATGCTAAATTCAAACCATGGTGTCAATGGATAGAGTTTTCCTGGTGTTTGCTAGTGTTCATTTCTCTTTCTGTACACTGCCTTTGTAGAGTCTGAGGCAGGGGTGAGACAAATATATCTGCTAATGTGGTTTTTTTTTTTAGAGAAAATAGCTGATCTCTGGTCTATTCTTGCATTTGTCTTCTAGAGGGTTGGTATCCCATAGAGTGGTCAATGACTACATGAGGCTAATATTTCAGTTAAAATTATATTGTTTAAAATTCAATCTGTAGTCATATGTTAACTGTAAAAAACAAACAAAATACTACCATGGGTCTGAGGAGACAGCTCAGGTGGTAAAATGTTCACCACACAAGCATGAGGGACCTGGATTTAACACCCAGTACCCCTGTAACAACTGGGAAACATGGTAATACCAGAACTGGGAAGGCAGAAACAGGTGGGTCCCTGGGGCTTCCTAGCCAAACAGATTGTACAAATCTGTGAGCTCCAAGTTTAGTGAGGAATCTTATCTCATAAAGCGAAGTTGAGAGCAGCTAAAAGGATACCTGTATATATGTAGACACACATGTAAATACACACATGATCATATATCTCTTCACACACACACAGAGAGAGAGAGAGAGCCACATAAGTCTGTTATCTATCAGATAGCTCATGTATAAAACCATTCTATTCCTGCAGAGATTCCTACAGAACCGTGCTGCATTAGGAACACTTAGGGACACATAGAGCAGGTCTGATCTCTTCCACAGGGAGCCTGTTAGGTATCATCATTACTGTGACCTCTAACCCCAGTACATCTCTATTGCCTAAGCTGAATCTCCCCAACCATTGTTTACACAGACCAGTGCCTCATCAACCAAGATACCAAGTTTCATTACATAAAGCAGTCACCTTATCATCTTAGTTACCTTCCCTGGCATAGTTGGCTGGACATGTTCACCCTAAAACGTGTCAGTCAGAACTGAACACTATATCCAATGCTGAGAGCAGGCAGTGACCTTGATCCTTAGTCGTTCTTCCTTAATTACCTAGTCCAACAGTCTAATCTTTTGAGACGTAACCTGTCACCCATCTGTGTATTCTGATAAATGCAATGTCCTCAGCATCCACATTAGTATCTGTAGTGAGACTTTTGGGTTCTTTAAAAACCCAGTTATATTATGTAAACATGTTCTTGTTTTAATTGCAGGTGTGGGATATGGGGCTGCTTCAGATTGTCCACAGCAGCAGACTATTTGCCTCATGCACTAGCAGGGGACATGGTTTTGCCAACTGCGGATAGTTTAATTCTGAGGACTCTGGAGAGGGTATAAATGCCAGAGCCAGAGGGCCAGAGGGGCACTCTGAAGAAAAGGATGTGGCTATTCCTCTGCTGGCTCCTGTTCTTGCTCCTGCTGTTGCTGGTTTGTCAAGTGGTCAAGAGAAAAGAGATGAGAAGAAGTGGGAGATATTCTGATGAGACAAATATTGGACTTGCCCTAGGAACTCAATTCCCCTGATCAGCAGGAAGTAGTTTAAAGAGGCCTACATCCCCTTGCCCCTCTAACCTTCTGTCTCTCCTACCTGGAGTTTTGGTATTGGAAGAGATTGAGGTGGAGAAGGGTGGTAGATATAAGAACCCAAATAAAACATATTTTAAAAAGAAAGTAATAAGGATGGAAACTGAGTTAGGTATAGAACTTTAAACTTATCGAGATAGATAATAGAATATTAATATCAGTTGCCAAATATGTATAGACTGGACATTGGGAATGTATGCTATACCTTATAATTTTCATAATTGTGGCCTAATTGTTCTTACTGTTTTGTATTGTATTCATTGTTATAAGGAAAAATGGGCCTTTTATTGAACTAAAAGGGAGAGCCATTGAGGGGGGAAGATACATCTTAAATTTAAAAAAAAGTAGATAGGAGGGTGAGAAGGAAGAGGGTTGGAGGGTGGAACTGGGAGGGGGAGATAGGAGGGGACTATGATTGAGATGTAACTTGAAGAAATATATAAATGTTGAAAAATAAAATAAAACTAATATGATAATTAAAAAAAGCATCCCCGACTACGGGCTCACAACAGGACCACGGACAGAGACTGCCCTCTGTCCTTCTCCAGGGAGGCTGACTTTAGCATTTCCTGGGCCTGGTATTTATCCAGCTAGAAAGACAGACAAGCTTCCACATTTTGATGCCATTGTCACCTCAGCCTCTTGCCTGAATGGACCTGGGCTGACTGGAGTCTGGATGGTTGGTTGTAAAGGAGGGCAGAGGAGCTGTTGGGGATATTGAGTTCCATGCCTGGGCCCCAACCCAGAGGAGGGTGGAGACAGGAAGGCTATGGTGGGCAGCTCATGCCAGTGAGCTCTGCCCCATATGAAGACAAGAGTCTTCAGGATCCCCAATACCCCAATGCCACAGCTGCATCTGTCTGCTTGGATCCTAGCCAGTTGGCGATACTAAACTCCACAAGAAACAGCTCCCAGCCTCACGATGTGCCCTGCCTGCAGCAGTGGGGGACAAGCATACAAACAGGCAATTGTATCAACAACGTAGTAGGGGCCAGAACCAAGGCCATCACTCGATTCCTCACAGGGTCACTATGGCAGGTGCTCAGCCATGTACTGCAAAAACTTGCCATCACTGAATTCTTAGATCCCCATGAAAGAGGTCTATCATCACTCCCATTTTAGAGTGACGCCAAATGTGGTTAAAGTCTGGTTAGTGCCACAATAGAAACCGAGACACTAAGCCAGGAAGTACCCACAAGACTGCTCCCCAGCCTAGCTAGGGAAGAAGAAGTGAAGGCTCTAAGACACAGGGAACTGTGAGCAACTGGCCTGGGGAGGAGTGCACAGTGTCCCAGGAGAGAGACTTAGGTCATCCTCTCCCTGCCCAGATCGTAAGCAGACTCCTCAGCCCTGCCCACTGCGTGTGTCTGAGAATAGGGACACAATGGTTACAGGACAATCCTCCCCAACACCTATGAGTGTGAGAGGCACACAGACCCTGCTGTGATCAAAGGCACCTAGACAAATGGCTGTGACTCGGTTACTCACACTTAAGCCTCTCGTGTGTCCCAATAATCCATTGGACCATGAAGTCCGGCACCAAACGGTACTAGGTGAACTTGAACTCCTGACCCACTGGTAAGGTCACGTCAAGCCTCACACTCATTTTAAATTTTATAGTAAAATATACTCTTTTAGTGAAAAATTCTTAAATCCCAACAAATGCACAGTCCTGTGAATATGGCTCCTTTTGCTCCCCCATCTCCTCCTCTTGACTCATAGTCAGCTGCTCTCCTACCCTAACCCTGCTTCCTGCCTGGCACTCATCAATGTCTGTGTCTAAAGTATTACCTTTGTCCAAACATCACACAAATGGAACCATAAAGCATGTGGGATTTTCAGGCTGCTTCCTTTCACATGACACTGTGTTGAAGATTAGTCACGATGTTGCTCATATCAATAATGTGTTCCTTTTCGCTGTTGAGCTGCACTCGGTTCTAAAGAGACAGTAAAGTTGACCTATCCAGTCCACCTGCTGGAGGATGTTTGGGTCATTCCTAGATTTTGACAACTGTAGCTAGAGCAGATGTAAACATTTCCATAGAGGCGTCTGTGTTCCCTGGGTGATGAGAAGAGAAAGTGCTAGATGATCTGACGAAGTGTATGTCTAGGCTTGTATGAAACTGATAAACGTTTCCAAAGTATCTGTAACATTGTGCCAAATACCGAGTGAGAGTTCCAGGCATGCCACGTCCAAACCAAAAGTTATTATGGTTGACTTTGCTTAGCTGTTTCAATAGGTAAGTGGATGAAGCCTCTGTGGTTTTAATTACATTTCTCCAGTGACTAATGACACTGGGAATCTCTTCCTGGGCTTAGTTGCCATTACTGTGTGTCTTCTTTGGAGAAGCATGTGTTTAAATCATTTTGTCAAAATAAAAGTAAGAATCTGTTGTCATATTGATGATTTCTTTTCAGTACTAGGGTTGAGCCCAGGACCTCACACATGCAAGTGCTCTACTTCTAAGATCCGTCTCTAGGGCTGGAGAGATGGCTCAGAGGTTAAGAGCACTGGCTGCTCTTCCAGAGGTCCTGAGTTCAATTCTCAGCAACCACATGGTGGCTCATAACCATCTATAATGAGTTATTGTGCCCTCTTCTGGCCTGAAGGCATACATGCAGACAGAATACCATATACATAATTAATAAATAAAATATTAAAAAAAAGATCCGTCTCTA
Source organism: Lophiomys imhausi (assembly GCA_907164525.1). Classification (NCBI taxonomy): domain Eukaryota; kingdom Metazoa; phylum Chordata; class Mammalia; order Rodentia; family Muridae; genus Lophiomys; species Lophiomys imhausi. The sequence continues at coordinate 1,863,547 of CAJQZJ010004750.1, read as the reverse complement.
GTCCATTTTTTTCCTTTCCTTTTTTAAAAATCTGAGATAGGGTTTTGCTATGCTGTCCAGATTGACCTTGAATGACCAGAGCAAAAGATTTTATTGTGTCACTTGACAACTATTTTTTTTTTTTGGTTCTGAACTCTTATGGATCTAAAAGCCCTTGAGGCCACAAAGAAAGATATCTCTCTCTCTCTCTCTCTCTCTCTCTCTCTCTCTCTCTCTCTCTCTCAGAAGATCCAGGCAACCCACCGCTCTAATGTACAACATCACGGATCCCCTTAAAGAGGTGAATGGTGCTGCCTCTCATTCACAGAGCAAAACTATTTACTCTGTACAATGATGAAAGATGCCAATTCTGCAATTCTGCAAGTGAGTGAGCTGGTGGAGATGAGGGGCTCATATTAAGTGGCAGGGCCAAGGAGATCCTTCCTGCCTGGTTGTGTGTCTCAGGGTACTTCTCATCACAGGGACATAGCTGTGGTTCAGGGCAACCACAAAGACGGAACAGGAAGGAAGAAGAGTACCACGCTGACACTGGAAGTTCTTTCTTTGATGGGACCCAGGCCCCATCACCTCTAGTGTGGCTCACTCTTCTCCAAACGCCCCCAACACAGAGATGACTATAGAACAAAGATGGCTGCCAAATGCAGCCCATGTGAGGAGCCTCCCCAGAAAGCACAGCAGTACCAGTCGCTGCTTGGGTCTGCCCTAAGTCTAGCTATCCTTCATCCAGTCCAGCCTGAGCATCAGATTCCCAGAATTAGCCTGTGAGGTAGGGGAACATTCTCTCTAGAATATGCCTTGTGAAACAGGTAATCTGCTAAAAATAGTAATGGTGTGTTGCCTACCACAAGATCCTGCTAGGAGAAGGAGAAGTGACCGAGATCTCACACTCCATCAGCTGATGAGTTCCCATGATGCCCATCAGAGGTTAGCATCTGAGGATGGGTCTCTCTGGAATCTTCTCTTTGCTGTGTTTGCTGTGGTGTCCTTCATTTTGGTTGAAACTGCCCTACCTTGCATGCATACTGTGTCACCTTACTGATGTAGTTTAGTCTGCAGGAGAACTCTGGATGTGACAGGGATTTCCTCTGGGACACAGTACAGGAAACAGAGGCCCAGTGAGAGTTTGAATGACATTCTTGACATCACAAGATGAGTGAAGCACAGCCATCACATGCATAGATATGAGCCCTGAGCCAGCCAGTACTCTACCTGGCACGCTGTGCACACTCTGCAGCTTGAAAGGGTAAAAGGAAGTGTTAAGTTACTGAAGATTTTATGTATATATATATATATATATATATATATATATTTCTTGACTGGATGCCCAAGATTCTCTGGCACCATTGTTTAGCTCTGAAAAACAGCACTGAGGAAGAAGATCAGGCCCTTTGTCACCACAGAGATTATAATCAAGGACAAGGAGATAATTAACAAACAGATAAGAAGATATCAGAAAATGATAGGTTTGGTGACAACAATGAAACAGTTGATATGAAGAAATTAGAGTGGGGCAGGTGGTCAAGGAGGGTCTCTCTGAGGAAGCATCACCTATGCCAAGAAAGAGAACTAAGCAACCAGGAAGCCAGGCATGGAAAGGGCTGGTGATCTAGCTTCCCTTCTGTTGCTGTGTGTGTTATCCAGCAAAAGGGAAGTGTTTACTTGGCTCACAATTCCGGCTTACAAGCCACTGTAAGGAATTCAAGGCAGGAACTTAAAGCCCCACATCCACAGTCAAGCGAAGAGAGAGAAGAGACACATGGATCCTTGCTGATTAATCCTTATGTCGCTTTCCCTCTCTTAGTGGAGTTCTGGACCTCCTACCCAGGGAATGGCGTCACCTATAATGCGATGGGTCTCCCACATCAATTAGCAATCAAGACAATGCTCCAAAGACCTGACCACAGGCCAACCTTTCTACACAATTCCTCGTAAGATTCTAGGTTGTGGGCTGAAGAGATGGCTCAGCCATTAAGAACACTTATAGCTCTTCCAAAGGACCCAGGTTTGATTCTCCACACTCTTGTGGTGGCTCACAAGTGTCTGTAAATCCAGTTCCAGGGTTTCCAATGCCCTCTTCTGGCCTCCACAGGCACCAGCACATATTGGTACACAGATATATATGCACGTAAAACATCCATAATCATAAACTAAAAATAAATAAATCTTTAAAAAAAAACTTCACAACCAACACACCAAAAGGATCAGGAACATAGACTTTGTTACCGATTACAATTTGTCCTAAGGGTTCTACCATGTAGGCCCCCAGTGCAAGAGGAAGCTCTTAGCCCTCATATGACTGCTGAACTGAGAGGGGCTGATATGTATGAACACTCCACATTGGAGAAGTGGGTTGGGTGGGAGGGTGAAACTGGGAGGGGTGGAAAGAAGGCACTGTGATGGAGTTGAAACTTGAAGTAATAAATAAACATAAAAAAAAACATCAAATGATGGTACATGCTGGTGAGGTTGTGGAGAAAGGGAAACACTCCTCCATTCCTGGTGGGAGTGCAAACCTGTACAACCACTATGGAAATCGGTCTTGCGATATCTTAGAAAACTTAGAATAGCTCTACCTCAAGACCCAGCCATACCACTCCTGGGTATACATCCAAATAATTCCTCACCAAAGCACAAGGACATTTCCTCATCTATGTTCATAGCAGCCTTATTTGTAATAGGTAGAAACCGGAAACAACCCAGATGTCCCTCAACTAAGGAATGGATTAAAAAGCTGTGGTACATCTACACAATGGAATACTACTCAGCTATCAGAAACAACAAAATTATGCAATTTGCATCCAAATGGATAGAACTAGAAAAGCTCATCCTGAGTGAGCTAACCCAGACTCAGAAAGATTCACATGGCATCTATTCATTTATATTTAGATTTTAGCCATATAGTACAGGATAACTATACTACAACCAATGCACCAAAGGGAACAGGAACATAGATTTTTGTTTCCTGTAAATGAGACACTTTTCCCTAGTGGTGCTGCCATGTAGGCCCCCAGTGTATGAGGAGGCTCTTGGCCCTCATATGACTGCTGAACTGGGGTGGGGGACTGATATGTAGGGACATTCCACTCTGGAGGAGTGGGATGGAAGGGATGGGGGTGGAGGATGGGAGGGCCGGACTGGGAGGGGTGGAAAGAGGGCACTGTGATGTATGTAACTTGAAGTAATAAATAAACATTTATAAACAAACAAAAAAACCTTTTAAAGACTCTAGGTTGTGTCAAGTTAACAATGAAAAGTGACCTCACAGTTGAGGGAGAAAGTTCCGGAGACATAAATTCTGCTGTGGGGAGGATAAGGCTTGGCAGGTGGGAGACAGGGGAGGGCCAGCAGCAGATGACACAGGGTGTGGTAAGACAAGCCAAAAACAAAGCCTGCTGCAGAAACACAGCCGGAAGGTGCCTCACTGCAGCCCCCACGTGGACCAGGGTGGGATGTGGCTCGCGGGTGACTTACAGGGCTGGCTGCTTTTGCTGCTACCCCTCGCATTGCCTCATTCTGACAAGGGTTGCACCAACAGAACGCCCCGGACGTGGTCACTGACAACGGGTCAACAAGAATGAAGCTGCGCAGAAGTGGCTGGTGGCCTTTTAGATCTTCTACCTAAATGGAAAGTCAGGGTTGAGAGACCACATGGAAAAGACACTATGAATCCAGCAAGTCGGACTCAGGAAACCAGAGCCCAGATGTGGGCTAGCCCACCTTGGAGGACAACTGGGCACCGGGAAACAACATCCAAAGAGTCTGATACATGGGCTCGGATCCTAAGCCTCTAGACACTCAGCCTTGACCTAGTCACAACCTAGAGTCTTTAGAAGTGGTTTTTAAAGATTTATTTATTTTTATTTTATGTTTATATGTTTTGCCTGTTAGTGGTGCTCAACCCTCCTAATGCTGAGACCCTTTAATACAGTTCCACACGCAGTGCTGACACCCAACCCTAAAATTATTTTTGTTGCTACTTCATAACTATACTTTTGCTACTGTAATGGATTGTAAATATCTGTGTTTTTCAATGGTCTTAGGTGACCCTGCGAAAGGGTCATTCAACTTCCAAAGGGGTCGTGACCCACAGGTTGAGAACCACTGGCCCAGAGGAATTCAGTTCTATGTACAGACCATCGGGTACATTGGGACCATCGAGGACACATGCTTGATTTCTTCATGTTATGGACTAAATACTGACCCCAAAAACTCATCTCCATCTGGAACCTCAATCTATGACCTTACTCAGTGTCATTTCGGGTATAATTAGAAAAGATAAAGTCACACTAGAGAAGGGGCCCTAAGTCCACTAAGAATATCCTTATGAGAGACAGTAATGGACATACAGAGAAGGCCATATAATGACAGAGCTGTTCATCAGAGCAGACACAGCTGTCAGCCAAGGGACACCAAAGACTGTTAGGAATAGCGGCAAGCCAAGAAGGGTTCTTCTCCTCTAGTGTCATGGACCTGCACTGCCTTGTCTTCATACTTTAATCTTTCAGAGCTGAGAGCATGCCTTAAACTACCTAGTGTGTAAGGAGGCGATAGTTCATTAGGCACTGCCAGGGAACTAATACATCTGTTTTCAAAGTACCAAAAGCATTGCTTCATAATCTGCTTCTGTCTCTGGGGCAAATGGCTGTGAGGGCCACCTGAAAATGTAGAAAAGGAGCAAGCCAGAACATTTCTGATCCAAAACAAACATGTCCCCAGGGAAGCAGCCTCCTCCTGTAAGTCCCCAAACCCATTCATGGAAGATTGTTCAGACACAGAATTCAGTGCCTCACTCCTTCTCCAGGTCTTGTTCCAGTAAAAAGCAATGTCTTCAGGAAAATCCTAAGCTTTGGGGTTAGAGCCAGTGAGAGCCAAGACTCCCAACATTTGGAAGGAAGGCGGGCTACGAGAGTTTGCTGATTGGTGGGGATTCAGAGGGCCTACGTTTAGTCCTACTTGTATGACTGAAATGAGTGGGGTTTGAGTGCTGCTATTTCTTCCCTTGCTATTCTAAGCTGCTCTGGAAAGTGTCTCATGCACTCCTGGGAAGAACAGAGTGCTGGCTCCAGACTCAGACCCTCAGAAGTTGATTTGGGGCTGTGTGTAATGTGGAGCAGAGCATTCATCTAGGACTTTGCCCAGCCATTGGGGACCATGAAGCATATCGAGGTAGTTATCGCTCATCCAAAACCACTGCTCATATGTTTAATTTTTAAAAAAAAGTAACATTGTCCGTGGGTAGTTGGTGCTGTGGATGTGCATGCATTTTATGTGGCATCCTAAACAGACATGATATCAGTTTTTGTTTTTGTTTTTGTTTTTCCCAAATGAAGCATGGAGAAGAACGAAAGTTCATTCAGAATGCCCAGGGCAACCCACGGAAGTGGCAGATCTAGAGTCCAGGACTCACCCTCTCCCTTTGTCATCTTTGACCTTTGCTAGTGGGTTTCACTTTCCCTTATAAGAGGGAAGAAGGAACAGTTCTTCATACACTCATCAGTACCAACATGGGGCATGACCCAGCAGGCTTGGCACCAGCACTCTGCCATTTAAGGATTCCCATACAATGTGCCTGCTTAGCCCTACATGGCCAAGAGCTAATGAGACCAAGGGAATCAGCTTAACGCCAACACAGAGAGCTGAGTCTCATCCTAGGTACACACAGTCTTATCTAGTGGGGGCCTGTGGAGAAGCAGAATCAACAGTTGTGTATCCCTGATAGCACACACAGGATAGCTTGTTAATGTATAGCCACCACTCTCATTGCGAGCAGGGATCCCTGTGCTGTAGCTTGCCAAGATGGGGCCAGACCAATTCCATACCAGAGTCTAAATGGGCAGAGCTACTTGGACAGGGCAAGCGTGAGCAGTGGTTAGAGATAAAATGGAACCCACCCTTCTATCTGCTAATCCTCCATCTCTGACTCCCCCACCCACCAATACCTCACATCCAGCCCCATGATCCTCTGATCTCCTTATGCTACCATAACAGTATAGTTCTTAAAGGTCCCCAAAGGTCCACATGCTAAAGGCTTGGTCCCCAGCCTGTGGTGTTATTGGAAGGTGGTAGAATCTTGAGGAGGTAGGGCCTAGTGGGAGGAAGTTAAGCCATTAGGGGTATGCCCTTCAAGGGCACATTTGTTATATTAGTTATATTCTCTCTTTCTCCTCCTCCTGTCCTCTCCCTCTTCTTTCTCTCTTCTCCACTAGGCAAGCAGTTGTGCTCCAGCACACCCCACATGACCTTAAGCCTCACCACGGGTCCCAAAACAATGAAGAACTGACCACAAAATGAAACTTCCAAACTGTGAGTCAGAAATTCCCTTCCTTGAGGCCAATCTTGCCAGGCATTTTATCAGAGGAAAAGAAAGCCAACACAGCTAATATCACCCTATGGTCCCTTTATCTACTATTTTAAGAAGAGTCCTCCTTACGCCTCTACCTGCCCGTCACTAGCTCCATGACCTTGAACATACCCTTCACCTCCCCTTCGCTTATAAAATAGGAAGACTAATGTTCCTCCCCCAACTGGCTGCAGGGACTGTGAGGAAGTGGTATAGCCTGCAGCACAGAGCAGAGAAATGAGGGCTCTGCTAGACTCCCACTGTGTCCACATGGAGGGACAACTCCACAGGGAGCTCAGGCACACTGCGTGAGTCACGAGGTCCCTGCTAGAATTCAATCTCTGCCTCACTGATTTGTGAGACTGCAGGCAAGTTTTATTAACCTTTCCAAACCTCAGCTACCTCAAATATAAAGAAAAGGACAATAATGATTCCTACTTCAGGGCCGTTGCAAGGAGTAAAAGAAATAATGGGAGCTAGAAAGATGGCTGGGTCAGAAAAGTGCTTGCTGTCCTGTAGTACTTGCCATGCAAGCATGAGGACCCACTTAAAATGACTCATGTGTGCCCATGTCCACCCACAGATGCACACAGATGCCCATGAAAACACACACACACCAACACACCACACACATACATACACCCCACACACACACACACACACACACACACACTCACACACACTCACATGTACTCACACACACACACACACACATGTACATACATATACCACACACTCACATACACACCAACACACACACATACATACACCACACACTCACACACACACACACACACAGAGTCACATACACAGAAAAAAAAAAAAGGAGAATACATAAAGCAAGGGATCCAGGGCCCGTGCTCAATAGACAATGATGCCATTTTCTTTTTTTTTTTTTTTGGTTTTTCGAGACAGGGTTTCTCTGAATATCTCTAGCTGTCCTGGACTCGCTTTGTAGACCAGGCTGGCCTCGAACTCACAAAGATCCGCCTGCCTCTGCCTCCCAAGTGCTGGGATTAAAGGCGTGCGCCACCACCGCCCGGCTGTGATGCCATTTTCTTAACTAGTTACTGCCCCTCAGAATTTTGTCCCATGCCTCTGACCATGACTCTTCCCTCCCTGTTCTTGAGTGAAGTCATCAGCTCTTCTAACAGAGCCCAGTAGAAGCTGCCACAGTGGAGAAGGCCCAGGTAGGAACCCAGGGAAAAGCAGGTGGGTGAGAGAGACCTCAGGGCTCCCTCTGTTACAGGAGGGGGCTGGGATCAGCAGATGAACTAGCAAAGGAGGCCCCAGCTGCCCTGTCACTGGACCTACGTGTAGAACGCAAACATAAACTGAACACAGAGCACACTGGCATTTTCGACCATGGTCTGGGCCAGAATTTGCAGATGCGGCTAGTTCTGAAGCTGTGTGCTGTGCCTGTGCTAGTGGTCCAGTAACCAGAAGACAAAGGCAGCTCAGAGCTGTGCATGTCCAGGATGGATGCCAAGGGAACAGGACCCTGGCCTGTGCTCAGCTTGGCTGATTTGCTGACACTCTGCAGAGCCAGCCTGCCTCCAGCCAGCAGCCACCAGGTCAGGGAAAGCCCAAAGAGATGTGGATAATGAGGACAGCTGTGAACACTGGCTCATTAACAGAGGTGACCCTGCCACTGAGCAGCAGGAACGGGGGAGGGGAAGGGGGAGCAGCCTGTAGGACTCAGAGCCTTACTGCCATGCTTCAGGCTAAGGAGCCCTTCTCCATCCATCCCCAACCCCAATAGAGATGGAGGTCAGGCTCTGGGTAACTATCCCCATGCCAGATGATCTTCTGTCTAACCAGGCTCATGCAGTTTCTGGTACCTTGAGCTCTCTCCATCAGACCAGGGCAAAAGATTTGCTTCACTCTGGATTCAAGTGGGCCCTGCTCTACAGTTAAGCATGTCCCTCCCCAGCACCCCAACCTGTAGCACCTGCCATCCATGTGGTAGAAGTTAGGCCTCTTTAGTGCCTTAGTATGAAGTTCAACTTAGTATCTGGGACCACATAAGGAGGGGCCAGATATCCACTGAACATGAGAAATACGATATTCCCTAATGAAGGGGAGTGGCTAAGAAACTGTGAAAGTTGCAGATGACACTGGTTGCTGCAAAAAGCCACAGGATTGCTGGATATCACGAGAAATCTTGTGGGCCCTTGAGACCACCAAGGATCATAAGATGGTGCAATATATATATATATATATATATATATATATATATGCCAGAGAGATCCACGTGGTGCTCTCTTTTTCTTGCCCTCATGAGCTGAGAAGACACTTTGGAGAAGTGCACAGGAAGGTATGGCATATTCAAGCCATTAGGCCACAATGGTCATAAACTGAAAGGCAGAGTCCAAGAGAGAAAGACTTTTCACTGCAAGTTAGCCCAAGAAAGACCCTTTGCCATAATTCAGCCTATTAAGGCTGGCAGCAAAGGAGGGCAGAGTTCAGAAGGCACTCTGAGACGCTTTAGGCTGAAAAGCCTATGGAAAAAGCCAACCTCAAGCTATCAGTTGGAATGGACTAAACTTTATAAGCTGGTCACAATCTAGATTGGAATGGACTGAAATTTATAAACCAGTCATAATCTAGAGGTTGAAATAAACTGGCCATACAAATTGGCAAAGTTAGGCCCAACAGACACTAAGCTTGAAAGGGACTGCCTGCTGGGACTGCCGTAAATCAGGTTATCCTGCATGGACCTATGCTAAGAACATTAATATCCTTTTAAGAAAGTTAAAATAGTGTTAGTTAGGTGTTTGTAGATAGGTATTAGGGTGTTCTTAGGTATTAGAGTGTTCTTAGATAATTATTAGGTTTTAGGTATTATGTTATAGGAGATAGGTGTTTGATAGATGTTTGCTAAGTACTAAACAATATAATTGTCTTCATGTGCCAAGGCCAGTGCTAGAAGCAAGGTGGACAGGAGTCAACCTTTACTGACCTCATCATTCTGCAGTGAGCTGGAGCCACAATGACCTCTGGGGGTAGGAGACCACTGCTCTAGGCTTCAGTTTGTCACCTGAAAAGAAACCTTCCAACAAAACTGACAACAAAGGTGTGAAGGAGAATAGCAATGCCCACTGGGGCCAGGGTTGCGATTTTCAAGCCTTTTTGATGGATTGCTTTGGAGTGGTCTGAGACCCTTGGTGACAAGACCATTACTGCTGTCTTTTGTCCGCAGCACGTTACCATCATTGATCTGAACAAGGCTCTTTCTTACTTTCTTTATTCCTTTATTTGTGCACCCATCCATTGCCTTTTATGCCACTAGTTCTTCCTGACAACCCAGGCGGTTGGTGATAGGTGCTCAGGATTACCCTTCTGCTCGTGGTGTTCTTACACATGTTTGTGTGCGTGCCTACTCCTTGCTTGTTTCTCATTGTACTCAGCGGCAGAGCTGTAAGTACCACAGGAGTGAGTGTTACACTGCCTATCCATGCCCCTAGCAAGAAAAATAACTCAACATCCATCACTTCGAATTGAGCAGTACCACCTGATGGATTCTCTGGCAATCTCTTTGGGACTTATACCTAGGAATGGATCTGTTGGTCTCTGAATCCAAGGAGAGCTCCTCAGCTGCCTCACGGGGTGGCCCTCTATCTTCCCCACTGTGCTGAGGTCCCTGTGTCCAAGTCTCCATTGACCTTGTCTGTTCCCACCACCACAGTCCCCAGGCCCAGAGAGACCTATTTGCAGAGCAGAGTCTGCAGCACCCTGGGGCAGCAGCTAGCCTTTGGGGCTCTTCTCTATAAACTTCCAACTTAGACCTCAGACACTCAGCCAACAGAAAGGCTGCAGTTGCATGAGCTCTCCCTGGGAGAAGGGAACAAGCACCTACTCACTCCAGACAGGGAACCAACAACAGACCAAATAAATATCAGGTTCAACGTGGTGAGCCGATGAGCTACAGAACAGGTGGAAGGGGTCACTTACAGGAAAGTGAGTGGCCCCAAAGCAGCTTTATCACTGGAAAGTCTGTCTCCAACACAGATGACAACTTTCCCATAGCTATATAGATGGAGCCCCTCCCTTTCAGCTGACCTTCCACCCTCTATAAACCCCAGCACCTCCAGAGACCACAAGACCACATATATTTAAGGCAAAATTACGTAAGCTTAGGAAGGGGGGATGGGAGAGAGTGTCTGAGATCTCAGGTGAGGGTCTGATGACCTTTGTAGTCCTTCCTTTTACAATGGGATGTCAACAGGTCTAACCTCGGGGTTCTCTAGCAAAGACAGTGACAGTAGTTATGCCAGAAGAAGATCATTCTGCAATGACCGTCCCTTTTCTGACTCTCTTGCGTTTCCTGGCTGTGTGTTGTGGAAGTGGATTCAGTTTCAGTCTTGGACATTTTAAATACCCCCTCTCACCTGCCACCTGTGCTGTCCTGTCTTTCACAGAACAAAAATCAGTCTTGTTCACATTGCCTCGTGCTCCTTACATTCTGGTTTTAAGTCTTCCTCAGCCCTGGGACATGAAGAGGTCCTCTTACACACAAGTTTCTACTTTTGCTTTGAAGTTTTGGGGCATTGGTTAGGCCTCCCTTTCCTCAAATGTGAGCATCCCAGCCATGTCAGGCCACCTGGAGACATCATTTGATCCTCCGTGTGCTTAATGAACACTTACTATGTGCTGGCTCTACACTCAGAGTGGCGGGGAGATGACAAGACAAACCTCCCGGGTGGTGACAGGAGTGAAGCAAGGATTCTGTGCCTCAGGGTGACAGGGTTAGGACAGGGCAGCCTGGAGTGGAAGGAATGAAGTTCACTTTGGAAAGTATTTCAGTGGCACAAATTATGGTTGCAAGCCTTTGGGCAGCCCAGGGACCAGAGATCATCCCTGAAGACAAAAAAATTCCCTTCCAATCTAAAATTTGTACAAGGGTTTCAATTTTTGGCTATAACATTGAGAACATAAAACCCAAATGTGGAATAAACCCTCAGTGCAAAAGTCCTTCAGATGTGAAAAAAAAAATCCCCTTTGGAAGCTCCAGGTTCCTGCTCACCACTGCTGAGAATTTGCCAACAGCTTTCCTTGTTCTTGTGCTTCTCGGGGCACCAGCAAATGGCAGGGCAGGAGGGGAGGCTCCTGAGGTTGCCTGTTCCTGGTTCCAATGCTGCTGGGCTGTGGCTTCCTGTCTCTGCCCCTCAGAATGAGGCTATGGCTTCTTCAGGAGATGACTCCCTACACACACACACACACACACACACACACACACACCATGAAGTTCTGATAACAGCTCCTTTACCCTTTCACGCCTATGGGCGTATGTCTGCTAATCTTGATTGTCAGAATGACTGGATTAAGATGCTGTGATAACTGATATTGTCAGTTTGAATTTGAAATCACCTAGGAGATTTGTCCTGCCTAGGAGGCATGACTGCCAGGGAGTTTCTAGATTAGGTTAATTGAGGTGAGAAGATCCCCCCTAAGTGTGGGTGACTCCATTCCACCACTTAGGGTACAGAGCTGAATAAAAAAGAGAAAGCAAACCGAGCACTAACACTCATCTGTCCCTGCTTCCTGACTGTGACTACAAGGTGACTCAGTCTACTGCCATATTGACAGACCGCACACTCAAAACTGTGATCCAAAACAAACCCTCCCTTCCTTAGGCTGCATTTATTGGGCATTTAATCACAGCAACAAGATAAGTAATGAATATGAATGCCTAGGAGATTAGAAAGCACACTTCTGGGTGTGCCTATGGGCACCTTTCCAGAGAAGATTAGTTAAGACAGACACCCTGAATGTAGGTGGCACCATCCCCTAGGCTGGGGTCTATAAATGCCCACAATACAAAGATCCTTTCTCTCTGCTTCCTGGCCACCATGATGTGAGCCACTCTGTTCTACCATGGCCTCCTTGTCACAATGGACTGAACCCTCTAAATCTGCAAACAAAAGAAATCCCTCCTCCTTGAGGTTATCGGGTATTTATTGCAAGAGGAAGGCAAAAAGGAGGATAAGAGTTCCCTTGCTCTTCTCTAAACAGTCCGTCATTACACAATCTCCAGTTATTCTTTTGTGTGTGGTACTCATTTCCTACTGGGTCCCTAAGTGATACTCAGGCCCATAAGGGATGAAAGGCTGGGCTTGACTTGTCTTCCCTAAATATTCTGGATACAACCTAGCCCATGAAGAGATGGTTGGTGAACCAAGCCTCAATGTTTGACTAATCCCAAGAATGGAATTAGCTTGGCCTAGAAAACTTCCAAACAAATGCTTTTTGTTGTAATGTGGTGGCTTGGCAGAGCTATTAACAAAAAATAAATCTCAGCAATGCACCTGCAGAATGCCTGAGTTTGAACACCACCACTTCCTAATGAATTCTGCAGAATGAATTACCTGCCCAATATACCCAAGTGTAGCTATAGGAAGTGGCCTATTGTGCTATATAGTTATTGGACTGGACCAATTAAATTTTGCAGGAGATTGGCTGATTCTTGTTTTAGAACTAGGTTTCACACAGAATCTAAAATACGTGTCTCTGGATGCCCCTCTTCATCTAAGATAAAAAGGAAGGAGCCCTGTATGGTCAGCATATAGAAGATCCTGCTTATTCAAATCAGACAAAACCAACATAAACTCTTTAACAAGGAGGCGTGAGCAGGCATCATCCAAAAGTAATTTGGAGCCTGTGAGCTTGGATTTGAATGGCAGTACCATTGCCTTCCTTTCTTCAAGCAGCACAGCTGACCTACAAGGTCACCAGACTAGCTCGAGGGGGAATGTTGAGAAGCAGCAATGAGGGCTGGGTGCAGATCATGAATACAATACCCAGTGAGAGCCAAGTCCTAGCCACCCATAACTGGGAATCCCCACAGTATACTGAGTTCATAGAGTGAAAATGAGAGAGACTGCAAAGGCATGTGTTTCCTTAATAGATTTGCTCACGGAAGAATGTGTAAAGCTGATCCATAAATACAGAGAAACTGACTGGGGAGATGTCTCAGACAGCAGAGCACTTGATATACAAGCATGAGGACCTGAGTTTGATCCCCAGGTACCTACATAAAAGGCCAGGCATGGTGGCACATGCTTGTTATCCCAATTTCAAGGAATATGGAAATTTCAGAGGAGTCCAATTACTGCCTCATTCCTATTGTCCTGGCCTCCTCAATGCCAGTATAACAAGGCTGCTGAGACCCTCCCACACCCACACTGCTTTAGGCACATTAGAGAAGAGCATGCTGTGCCAATCTTCATGTGGACATGAAGTCTGGTGATACTCCAAGACCCCTGAGCTTGGCTAGAATCCTCAGAGGATGCACCCTCCCCTCTCAGCCACCACACAGTGTAGGGCTTGCTTGCTGAAACAAGCAGGGCTAAGTTCCACCCAGCACCTGCCTACCTCTCCTGCTTGGGCTGCCAAGCTTCCCCTTGTCCCACCTCCCTCCTTTCTACACCAGCTGGCTGGCATCCAGCAAGTTGCAAAGCAACTGGATACCTGGAATGGGGCAACCATGCCCGCAGTGGTACTACCCTCTGCTGTGTCTCCCTCACTCTCATCAGACCTGTTAGATTTGGTGCAGAGAACACCCAGGCTACAGCCAAGGACTCTCCTCTTTCAATGCCTCCCCCTGGTTGATCTGAATCCAGTGCCTGCATCTTCCACTTACTCCCATATGGTCAAAGCAACACACAGAGAAGAAGGGTCTGAGAGAGGCCACAGGCCTGTTACCAGATGCCTCACAAAACCCAAAAGCCACAGGTCAGGCTAGCAGGCCAATTCTTGCTTTGCAAAATATTCAATAATGTATGATAACCTTGCTGATAAGCTAAGGAATGCAAGTGAGCTGGCACTGAGACCTAGCACACAGGAAGACAGATTTTAGTATGGGTAATGGCTCTTGGGGATGCGGAAAAGAGAAACCCTTCTCAGTTGGTGGTGAAACTGGAAGCAATGGAGCCAACAGAAAGCATAATGCTTGCTGATAATGGGAAAAGCATATGTCCTCCATGCAATAATTCCCTGCTGAGAGACTGCCCCATTGGAATAAAGGCAAGGCTAGGTAAGGATGTTATGTCCAAGCACTGTTTGAGATGGAAAAATAATAGGAAAGCCCATCAATCGGCATACATGTGACTGAACAAACAGCGATGTTCCTAACTGTGGAATATTATGCAGCCCCGAGTCAGATTTATTCAGTTAACTGTGCTACGATTCTATGGAAGAGCAAGGTGTGAAGACACATCCACAAGGCATGTATGTTTGCATATGATACATGAACTTGAGAAGCATGTGACTGGTCACCCCCACCCTGAGCATGGGAGAAGCAGGGGTCAGAAGGAGAGGCGGGTGCCATGGTTGGAGGACAAGGGTAAGCAACAAAACCATAAAAGTAGTTTTAAAGTAGTGCTTAAAAATAAACGGCATGGTATAATTCCCTCTAATCCCATTTGCGTATGCATATGCATTCATAAGATTTGCAAAGGTATGGGCACCAGAACAGTTAGCAGAGGGCCACTAGGTAGCTTCCCTGCCATTCCTGTACTATTTGCAGTTTTACAAAGCCAATTATTCATACAATCAAGAAAATATGCCCAAAGCTATTTTACTGATTTTATATAATTATTCCACTCATTTCTAAGCCTGTTACCACTCCAGACTCACTATTCAACCACATTAGCCACATCAGATGCGCTGCCCATGGCTCTGGGCTTGGTGTTGTCCCTTCCCCTCCGACCTGTGTGTGCTCATTTCCTCTTTCCTTCCGCCCCTCGATCTCCTTCCTTTCCCTCCACTCCCCTTCCCTCCCGCTGTCCTTTCTGCACTCAGTCCTTCTCCCCACCTCCTCTTCCTCCTTCTCTTCCCTTTCATCTCCTTCTCCATTCCTTTCCTCTTCTCCCTCTCTCCACACTCTTCACTCCAGCCTAACTTCTACAGAGAAAGGAGCTTCCTTCTCTGCACAGCCACACAGAGCCATGAAGCTTGTTCCAGAGGACACACCAAGCACTCAAATGTGTGTGAATGTGTGTGCACATGTGCATGTGTGTACATGTGTGTGTGTTGTGCTCATGTTTATTGTATATGTGTTGTGTGTGTGTGTTGTAGAAGTGGGTGTATGTATTGAGTACTGTGCATGATTTAGGTGTGGGTGTTGTGTATGTGTTTGGTGTGTTAAAGGCGTTGTGTATGTGCGTTGTGTACGTTCTTTGGGTTGTAAGTGCATGTTATAGTCTGTGTGGGATGAACACTGTTGTGTGTATATGTTGTGTATGGTGTGTTATATTTATGTGCCTTTTGTGCGATATGTGTGCTGTTCTGTATTTTGTGTTTGCTGTTTGTGAGTTGTGCATGTGTGTTGTGTGTATATATATTGTTTGTTCTGTGTATACTGTGTGACTTATATGTGTTTTCTGAGTGTGTGCTGTATGTGTTGTGGGTATCTTTTTGTGTTGTTGTTTTGTTTTGTGTGTGATGCATGTGTGTGTTATGTGGGTTTGTTGCATGTTGTATATGTATGTGTGGTGTGTATGTGTGTGTTGTGTATATATGTGTATGTGTGTGTTATATGTATTTGTTGTGTATTTTATATGTACATGTTATGTTGTATTTGTATGTTGGGTTGTATGTATGTTGTGTGTGCACGTTCAATGAACATGTAGGCTCCTTATCAGCTCCTTGCTATTATCCAAGAGTTCACAACCTGCCCTTGTGTCTTGAAGTGTCAGAACTGCAGCAGCATCAGTTGTCCCCAGAGGGGAGCTCAAGGTCATCTCCATCACCTACTCTGGAGCTGGGTCTGATAAAGCTGCCTTAATGTCTGCCTTTCAGAAGCTTTGGAAAGCTCCATTCGTGGGCAGTCATCCTGTTTGCTAGAACTGTTTAAACTGGAACAACCCTCCCTTCCTTCCGTTGCCTCGCCACCTCTGCCAACTTGAGCCAACACAACAGCCCAGGGCCCCAGAGATGCAAACAGGGCCCAGCACAGGCCAGCAGGGCTAAGGCTGATGTCCTTTGGAGAGAACAGGCTTTTTGGCCCTGGTGCTTATTTTCATATTCTTTTACATAAATTTACATGTTGGCCTCAAGGGGGACGGGCTTCAAAAATTTTAAATCAAATTACTTTGTGCAAAGTCCTGGTGCTGTGCACCTAGTCAGCCTCTCACTCAGTCCAAGGACAGGAAGACATTTTCTCCTCTTTCTGGATTATGAAAACCTAAGGGTGTGCCTATGAGGACTGCTCCACAGCTAGCAAGTCATGCAGGCTCTGAGCTAATAAATCCATGTATCCTGTGATACACTCCCAACATGGTGGCATTAACGGGACACTGTGAAGGTAATGGAGGGGCCTAGATTAAGGAAGTAAGTTAGTGGGAAAGTGACCTGAGCCCTGTCGCTTGCCCTGAACTTTCTACATGCCTCTCTCTCTCTCTCTCTCTCTCTCTCTCTCTCTCTCTCTCTCTCTCTCTCTCTCTCTCT
>CAJQZJ010004750.1:1835077-1846748 GCA_907164525.1 Lophiomys imhausi | reverse complement strand
TCTCTCTCTCTCTCTCTCTCTCTCTCTCTCTCTCTCTCTCTCTCTCTGCTTCCTGCCTGACAAGAAGTGGAGAAGCTCTTCCACCACACACTCCTGCCACCATGCTCCTCCACCCAAGTACATGGGCCAAGCAATAAGCCCCTTCAAGCTGTCCTCAGGTACTTAGGTCTTAGTGACACAAAACTAACCACTACACCCTGAATACTTCAACACACCCAGTCACAATGAGACTCTTCCCAGTTACCTGGTCACTGGAAGCTTCTTCCCCAGCCTGGGAGGTGAGCAGAGGGGCTGTACAGTGTGGCCACGTGCCTGGCAGGGGAACTCATCACTTGCAGGACACTCGGGTTGCCTGCAAATCTCTGATTTGGCTACTGAGCCTGGCACACAGTCTGTGCCCAAGCGAGATCTCTGCCATAAATAACTGTGCCCAAGATCTGCCAGACTTTGAGAGCAAAACCATACCTGGATCACTCATGATTTCTGCTACTTCAGACATCTAAGGTTCTTTTGTCATTTTTTTGTTTTGTTTTGAGGGTTTTTTCACCTTTTATTACAATCATTTTATTCACTTTACTCAATACTGAGTTTTCTAAGGACACTATTGTACATGTGCAGGATGTACTTTAAGTATATTTCTAACCTCTGAGATCCTTTAGGCACAACCACAGGAGTCGTCATCCCACCTGGCTCTTTAAACTTGGAAGAGTTCAGCCTGGTGGTGGTGGTGGTGCATAGCTTTTATCCCAGCACTAGGGAGGCAGAGGCGGGCAGATTTCTGTGAGTTTGAGCCTAGCCTGGTCTACAGAGTGAGTTTCAGGACAGCCAGAGCTACACAAAGAAACCCTGTCTCGAAAAACCTGAAGTTGGATTTTCAATAGGATAAGCATGAAAGTGAGGGGCTGACTGGAGCAAAGGGAGGAAGGGCAGTCTACCAACCCTGCAGGGACAATTGTCACAGCAGCTGCACTGAGCTGGGGAACTGCTCATCTTGCAATGCATGGAGGGGGACCTTCTTGGGGATTTCTGTGGACAGTTTTCTCCCAAATGTCTAACTGTCTAAATGAAGCCTCGCAGACCTCCAGCAGCACTTCAGGGTTTCCCACCTCAGAGGTCAGAGTCAGCCTGGGTCCATCACTTACCCAGTGAACTCCATGAACACTTAAACTGGGGCAGTCTCTGTGCTAGAAAACAAGGATACATAGTAGCATTCGATTGCTACTGCTACTGTAATCAATCATTGTGAATCGAGTGCCTGAAAGCAATGCAGACTGTTTCTACAGCTCTAGATGCCAGAAGTCCAAAATGGGTCTCCCCACGCTGGAACAGGGTATTGCAGGTGTGCTCTTTTGGGAGGTGGGCTTCAGAAGAAAGCCTGTTTTCTTGTCCTTTAGAGCTCTTAGAGGCTTCCTGCTTCCCTTGACTTGCGGTTCCCAACCAGAAACCTTGTCACCATAACCTCTGCCTCAGGTCTTGATCGGCTCTCCTCAGCCCCTCCTGTGTCCTCCTTCTACCATCCAGGTAGCCCAGGATCGTTTTCCATCTTAACCTCCTTAAGTTCGTCTTTCAGGTCTGTTTTGCCACCCATGTAAGGTAAGACACTCACCGGTTGCCGAATTAGGAGGTGGATACCTTGAGATGAGCCTTTTGCTCATTAGCCTTTTGCAGATGGTGAGCCTCACGAATAAGGAGAAGGCCACCAGTCGTGGACTGGCTGCAGAGACTAGGGAATCAGGAAGGAAAGCAGCAACAGGTGTGAGGCAACAGTCATTCACAATTCAGGGAAGATCAAGAAGACATCTGCCCCTCTCGCTTCTCTCTGCATCTTGTAGAGCTCACTGTAATTTGTGCTTGTAGGACTCGAGGCCCTTCTTTCCTCCCCAACAAGGAAGGAAGATTCCTAACTGGCCTACAGAGCCTAGGGGACTTTGCTTGCTTACTCACAGCATTTCTGTATGGTAGAATATAAATATGCCCTTGTAGGGGGTCCTTCCATCTCGATTCCTTCAAGACTATGTAGCAGGTGATTATACCCCACACCCCCAACTCCAACACCGTCTCAGCGTGCAAGCTTCTCCCTGAATCCCATCAGTGCCCTAGATGCCTAACTGGCATCTGTGTGGTACAGATCCTGACACGAAGCAGCCTTGTGATAAGAAGAGACTGGCAAATGGTGCTCTCTTGGCCCCACACTCTTTTCCTTGGTGAACTTACACCTTCCCATGGGTTCACCACTACCTCTATCTGATTAACTCCCAGTGAGTCCCACCGGCTCCCCACTGCATCCACAGCCTCTTCCCCAGCCTCTGTGGAGGCTCAAACACCCAGAACAGAACCTATCCACAGACTTCTACAGACACCTTGGCCTTCCAGTACCCCGTTAGCTGTAGCCTCTGCCTCTGCTCCATGCTGCTGGCCTGTGAAGCCACAGGGTGGTCCACCCAGCCCTGAGTTTGCAGCTTATTACGTGAGCATGGGACCACCAGCAGAAGTTCTGACATACCTGGGACATGTCCTCCTCTCCAGGGAAACTCATTTGCTCCCAATCCGCTTCTCCTTTCACCTCTGTGCCACCTAGATACTAATTCTAGTCCCTTCAGCCCTTGTCCCACTCCAGCTCTGTCACTTTGATGTGTATGGTTAGACATATCTATACAAGTCTGGTGTTCACTTCCTCCTCAGGTCTCAGGCCCAGTTCACTGTTTTGGTTCTTGTCACAATTTCTGGTCTTGGGCAAGAATTTCCTGCCACTGTCTGGGACACAAAGACCCTGGTCCCTACCAGCAATGGCTTTCTCAATGTTCGCCTGCTCCTAAGTCCCCACCCAGACCCAAGTTGGGGGCTGGTCAGGTACTCAGCACATCTCCAAATTTCCCAAAGTTTGTGCTCCACAGCAAGCCTAAACATTCTGATGGGTTGGACTAATCCACCATGCTTCTCATCTCAATGTGTTAATTCTCATGTAAATGTGCCATCTGTAATGTCCGCAGTCAAATGTGGCCGTGGGGCTGGAGATGCAGCTCAGTAGTACCTCTCTCCCCATCAATGAAAACAGTGGCCTTGCTTTGAATCTGCGCTGCTGGCCCCTACTGTCTTATGTTCAAGTAGCATCTCATACTATAGATCACTGAAGATTTGGCCTTTATCTTAGTCCTTATATGCCCTGCAAACTCCAACACAGTATCTGACTAATGGGTGCTCGGTATATATAAATGCAATTAAACAAGGCTTGTTTTCCCGACAGGGCTGCCTACCATGGGGTGAGAAGTATCCTACACATTGCCAAGGGCGAGAGATTATCTGATTTATGAATTAAACATGATCCATGTTTCCTTTCTCTTTCTCCCTGTTGCTTCCTGCCCTTTGGCCATTTCAATCCTGATTCACGCCTTCAGGGAGAGGAGGCTATGGAAAGAATTTTCTACAGCACAGACTCCCCCACTAGGGCAGAGAAACATGGTGTGGGGGAGTGGGGACAATGACTGGATTTGGGACATGCTTGTCTTTAGATTTCTAGGCTGTGACAGATGGAAACATGCACTAGCCACAGAGAGAGCCATGCCTGCCACCATGCATGTCTTCCAGCCTGTGCCTGCTTCACACATTCTACTCGGCTGGAGCTGGGATCCGGGTGAGTCTCAACGCCCGTCTGTTAAATACTTGGCACTAGGTTGTGGTGTGTTGGAAGGTGGTAGAACCTTTAGGAAGGGTGCAGAGGTCAGGTTGTGGCCTGTTCTAACTGACTCCACATTGCATAGAACAGCTGCTTTGGGGATGGACATGCCTTGCTGGAATAACTCTGCTCTGCTTGGCATGCAAATGCTGAGGTTGATCCACTCTAAATCTTGTTTATGGGAGGAAACAGCTGCCCCCTGTCCATGAGTCAAGCCACGAGGCACAGACTAATAAACAACTTATTTACATAATAGGAATATTAAATTAAATCGGGAACACATGAGCGTATCTAAACTGTATTAGAAAAACCTGGTTTTTCTAAACTCATCATACACACCACACCAAGGAAAGGCTCAATGCTCTCAACATGAACCAGGTATGAGGAGGAATGTCTCATGATGAAGTAGCAGCTGCCAGCCTGTTATCAGACCGTCCAGTACACGTGTCCTGGGATCAATGAACTCCTGACCCTGATCCCAGGGCTTCCTATCAGCACAGCCCCCTCCTTACAGAGCCTACTGAAACTGCCATCCTTGCAAACCTGCATTTGACAACCTGGTCCCTGCACAGCTCTGTACCTATGGTTTGTAAACAGATCAAATCCCTGTGGAGATCATCCAGTGTCTAAACAAACTCTCTGCCTGTGCCTCTTTGAGTCCTCCAAACTCTGTAACTCTTTCCTGGCCATTCTATAACCCATACTGATATGTCATTATGTGAAGTGTAAGGTGTGACCTAAGAATAATTAATACTGGAGTAAGAGAACATGTGATTACCACTGGCCATGACTACTAAGTAAAATCGGTAGTACTTTGGGGGTCAAAAAGAAACTGGTACAGCTTGTGAGTTTATTTTTATCCCATAAAGCCATAACCTCCCCTCTTTCTTCACAGGCCAGGACTGTAGACCTAGTGAAAGGCAGTTAGGTCACTGGGGGCACACCCTTGGAGAGAATATTGAGACCCCAGTCCACTCTGTGTCTGCCTTTGTTTCCTGTTCCATGAGGCACATAGGTTCCCTCTGCCATATGCCCCTACCATGTTCTCTGACACCTTAGGCTCAAAGGCACAAGGATAGAGTGACAGCGGACTAAAAGCTCTGAAGCTATAACCCAACATGAGCCCTCCCTCCTTTAAGCCAAGTGTCCTGGATACTTTGTCACAGCAGAGGAGAGCCAACTAATGCACATCCTTAAATGGAACAACACCTAAATCTCATCGGCATCCACACACTGAGGAGCACCAAGACCACACCATCCACATCATGGAGGAGCCACGTGGCCCTGGACAGAGCAGCGGGAAATGCTCGGCATTTCCGGCTTTGCATCTGTCACAGCAGATTCCTCAGCAGGACAAAGTCCAGCATAGTGCTGGACAAGAGCAAGGCTAGGGGAGGCACAACAACACTCTCTGTAACCTCTGTTTTGATTGTTCTTCAAGAGCAGAGCTGTCCACCTTGGGAGCCTGAGAACCCACTACAACACCAAAAAAATGACCAGATGCCAAGCAAGACCCAAAGACACAGCCCAAGAGGAAGCTGGGGGTAGGCGCAGGAGAAAAATGGAGAGGAAAGAGAAACCAATTTTCCCTGGCAGAGACCGCTCTCCCTCTTACAAGTCTCCATTTAAAACTAAAATAAAACAGGCCCTTCACTGAAAGAGAAAATGAATGCAGGTTTGTACTGTCCACTGCTCAACCCCCACCCCACACCCCACAGCCACCCTGCAAGACCTAACCCTTCCATCACCCCCCATAGCCACACAGACCTCAGTCACTGCCCACATAGGGTGTGGTGGAAGCACAGAAACCACCCTCCTCCTCCACTCCTTCTCAGATGTGCTGATAACCTATCTACTGCTTAAGTCAGTTTTCAGACTTTTCCTTCCTTGCTTGGCCTCCTCAGTTTCTCAGAAGACCCAAGAACTTAAAGTGTACTGCCATTGTGCAAAACCTCAGCCCTCTAGTGGTAACAAATGAGCATTACAGTACGGTAGAGGGGAAAACTGGATCTCAAAGAGAAAGAAGGCTGCTCTGAGAGTATTGTTCGGCAGCATGAAGGACCTTCATCACTTACAACAACCGGAAGAAGCTTAGTAAGATGCATGAGGGCAAAGCTAGGTGGGCTTTCCAGCACATGTTTTTCCTGAGAACAGAGAGGCCCCTCACACAGCATCTAGCCCTCCCTCACTCTCTCTGACATTCTGTAGTCCATCTCCATAGCGACCACTGTAAGTGCTAAATTATCCATCAGAGTCTCTTGAAGACACTTAAAGTCTCTTCAACATTCAGGAGCTAAACATGCATTGAATGCCTGCTTCGTGAACCTTTCAGTCTGAAGGGCCAACAGCCTTGCTCAGCCTGAACCATAATGCAGACACCCAGTGACTAAACCAGAGCCACGATAAAGAGATGCTGGCCTTGACCGCAGCAAGTTCGCACTCACCAAGACACCCTATGTGCCCCACCCACCACGTCATCCCAGGCAAGCTAACTGGCCTCCAGCCTCCACACAGGATCAGTGTGGTTCTAGTTAGGTTCTCAATGGGTCTCCCCCAGTTTTCCTCAGTGTAACAGACTTCCACAATACTATCTATTCTTCACTGAACAGCTCTTGGGGAGCTCCCAACCCAGACACCATCAGTTCATGGTGACTTGCCTCTTCCTTCTGTCTAGCTCACTAGACTTTTGCATCAGATGGTGAGGTTTTCTACCCCAAAATAGCAGACCCAATCATCATAGGTTTTTTCTTTTTCTTTTTTTCTGTCATCAGAGCCCTCTGATATATCAGTTCAATTAAATAGATTCTGGAAAAAATTCTGTGGATTCTACACCCACAGAAGGCAGGAAGTGTGGCAGAGTAAGGTAGTGCTGTGGCTGGAGCCACACTCTGGCTCCCTCATGGCCATGGTTCAGCCATTCCCTGTCTGTGCTTCCCTTTCCTCATCTGGAAGGTTGGCATAATACAGGAATTGGCATTAGTAGATCACTCTAAGATTCACAGGACTGCTCTCATTAGAACAGAGCTTGCGGAAGTCTGTGATCAGTCCATACGAACTGTCACTGTCGGGGTGCCAGTCCCTCATGCCTCAAAAAAAAAAAAGAGCAGCAGTGTGAGTGAGACAGTATTAGCTAGCAACTCCCTCCACAACAAGACTGTGCCCACCCAGCCCTTCTGAGCAAGAGATCCAGGGCAGGACCAATAATGCCAATGTTGTAATTATTTCTTGGTCATTCTCATGTGCACTGAACTGAACAAACAGCCAGTCAATGAATGTCCTACGTGGAGCTTTAAGATGCATGGGGAAGAAACCTTCAGCTTTTGCCAGCTTCACAAAAGCAACCCAAGTGTCTGTCACTCATCAGACAAATATCCAGCACTGGAGAGGAGAGAGAGAGAGAGAGTGGAGAGGGAAGGTCATATTCTTGTCATATGTGATACTCAGAAACTCAAATGTCACATCTTTATCTTCCTAGACAAATCAAGGAACACACACCCAGGAGTCAGCCTTCTAATGGACAATCAATTTCCCTCACTATTAACTACCAGTGGGAGTGTGGGTGACTGGGCAGTTGAGAGGATTCTAGAATGGAACTTTCATCCCTGTCCATTGGCAGGAGATGCTAAGGAGCTGGACCTTAAAAGAGAACATGAAGAAAAGGACATGTATCATAGGGAAAGGCTGGAGAGGGAGGGGGGAGAGTTAGCTATGCTTCTCTGGTTGAAGGCACTGACACTCAACATGGACCCTGGGATGTGCTCAGGCAGTGCGAGCAGAGTCCCTGCCTGTGGAATTTGTGCTCTTGGCAACGTTCTCTGCTTCACTCGACACTGATAATGACAGAATGGTTAGTCCTAGCTTCCTTCACAGCCTTGGCTGATGGCAGAACTGGGAAGCAAAGGTAGGAGGGAAGGTGCACCAAGACCTGACTGTCTACCAGAAGAGCTCTGAACATGCGCAGAACATTGCACCAGGGTGCAGAGGACAGGGAAGCAACAACAAAAAAGCCAGGGCAGAGTCCAAAAGGCCCAGTCAGGAGGTAGGGAAGGGCTCCCAGCTCTGTCAGGCACAGCCAGGTCTAGTTTGTTATTTCAGAGAAATAACTAGTGGGTCCAGAGATGCATTCTCACTGGAGAGTCTCCTGCTCTGGGCTCCTGCCTCCTGCAGTGGGGCTGGACCTCTTGCCATCCAACGGCTGCACTGCCTGGGAGGCTCAACCCAGCCACCTCCCCTTTGTACCTCTGGGGCAGCCCCATCCCTTCTATACAACACAGCCTGGAGGACTACCCACAGCCTCTTCTCATGCCAGTTACACAGAAAGCAAGCCTCAGTGTCCTGGTGAATGCCATGTGCCCCATTCAGGAAGCAAATATAGCATACAGGATGTATTTTTTTAAGTCTACGTAATGGAACACTACTCAGCTATCAGAAACAACAAAATCATGCAATTTGTAGCCAAATGGATGGAACTAGAGAAGCTCATCCTGAGTGAGCTAACCCAGACTCAGAAAGATGCACATGGCATTTATTCACTTATAGTAGGATTTTAGCCATATAGTACAGGATAACTATACTACAACCAACGCACCAAAGGGAACAGGAATGTAGATTTTGTCACTTGTCAATGAGACACTTTGCCCTAGTGGTGCTGCCTTGTAGGTCCCCAGTGTATGAGGAGGCTCTTGGCCTTCATATGACTGCTGAACTGGGGCAGGGGACTTCTATGTAGGGACACTCCACTCCAGAGAAGTGTGATGGAAGAGATAGGGGGTAGAGGGTGGAAGAGCCGGACTGGGAGGAGCGGAAAGAGGTCACTGTGATGGAGATGTAACCTGAAGTAATAAATAATTTTTTTAAAAAGTCATCTTTGCTGAATGTCAGTTCTTCCCCAGAATCACAAACACAGTCATTCTTGCTCCTGGTCAAATCCTCCTTCTGTATCACCTTCATTTCTGATGCTTAGGAAAGAACCAGAGGCTGCATTCAGCCAGCCTGGACAGCTCCTGACCCATGTCATCCAACAGTCAGCCACCTGCATGGTGGTGACACATGGTACAGTCTCAGCAGATGGCACCAAAGTTCCCCCAGCACCACCCAGCTCCTTGGGCCACCAGGTCTCAAGACAGTGGGGTGCCAGGGAGCCAGGAAAAGGACTTCCATTTCCACCATTCCTCCTCCCCTGCCCACTCACTCTGGGCATAGCACTAATGAGCAGAGAATAGCTAGAAAGCCAAGTGGGGGTTGCTGAGGGGTAAATAAATTATTCAGTGATCACAGGATCTGGAGAGACACAAAGAGTCTAGGAAGCGCTGAGTCACCCTGGAGTGCATGTGGTTTCTCCAGAGAAGTGATACCAACATCCTTTGCAAAGAAAGGGCTTTTCTAAGCAGCACTCTTCAACCCAGAGCACTGAGGAAGTCTGGGTTTCTCAGCCCTGCCTTGTAGAAGAGGAAAGCATGGTCTAGACAAGCACAGGAAGCTGGGCAGGGAGCACACAACTCCCAGCAGCCTAAGGTACCCTTACACACTTACACACTCATGTACAGCAAGACAGAATGGAAGGTCCCAAGACAGGCACTGAATTCTGCTGTAGAAGAAAAATAGACCAGCGTGCACACCCAGCAGCAAGACTGTCACACTGCTCCTGGCTCGGGTGCAACCCCAAGCCCTCTCATTACCCTAAGATTTGGAGGACTACGTGGCTGGTTACGGTTTTTTTGTTTTTGTTTTTGTTTTTTCCCCTTGCAAAAATGTGGTGGTTAGTGCGCTGTTAAAAGAAGGGAAATTTTAAACGAGGAAATGGATCAGTCAGCAGCCAAGCTTTTCACACAGGTTGGGTGGGGCGCTTATGTGTGTCAACAGTAAGCCATACACTTGTGTGTGTGAACAGTAAGCTGAGTTGTCCCATGACATCTGGATCAACATGTATCCTAGACCCTGCATTCATCTTCCTTACAGAACTTACTTCTAATTGGCATGCTATGGCCAGAGCCATTTCTCTTGTGGCTTTAACTTCCTCTGGCCCCTGGATAATCATCCCAGAATGATGAGCAGAACCGGTTTTATCAGAAGATCCAGGCAACCCACCGCTCTAATGTACAATATCACGGATCCCCTTAAAGAGGTGAATGGTGCTGCCTCTCATTCACAGAGCAAAACTATTTACTCTGTACAATGATGAAAGATGTCAATTCTGCAATTCTACAAGTGAGTGAGCTGGTGGAGATGAGGGGTTCATATTAAGTGGCAGGGCCAAGGAGATCCTTCCTGCCTGGTTGTGTGTCTCAGGGTACTTCTCATCACAGGGACATGGAATCATGGCAGGTCAGTGGCAGAGTAAAGGGAAGAGACACTCAGATGTGTGCACAGGAATGAGGAGGACAGAGATCAACCTCAGGGGTCACTGGTCAGGCACCATCCCTGTTCTTGGAGACAAAGTCTCTCCCTAGCCTGGGGTTTACCAAGTAGGCTAGGCTAGCTGGCCAGCAAGCCCCAGGGAACTATCTGCCTGCCTCTCCCTCCACTGCTCTGGGGTTACAAGTATGTGCCACCATACCTAGCTTTTTTATGTGAGCTGTGGGGACTGAACTCAGTTCCCTGTATTAAGCCGGTCTCCTTAAGTCCGGGGAATCTTTTTTCTTACTCTGGATTCGCACAGCGGCTGTTCCTTCCATCTAAGTGGCCATGTGCTTTGCTCCACTGCTGCCTCTGGAGCCTCAGAAATGCCAACAATGAGAAGCCAGGTCCTTTGCTAAGGGCCAGTGGACAGTCATCACCTGGGGGAGGAACAGCCCAGTGAATCAGTCCTGCTGGCCAGTCCAGGCCCTCACCCAGCTGAGAACAGAGCTAAATAAGGCCTTTGCCCCCAGCTCACAGGAAAGCAACACATTCAAGCATTTGTGGCAACAAGACAGCAACTCTGGTTTTAGAGAGATGCTTGTTTTTCTCCAGTATGGGTAAGATGACAGGCTAAAAGACAAAAGCTAGGTAGGTGGCCAGGCAGTAAATGTTGGCATTTTCTAGTCACTCACAGTTATACTACTTTTCTACAGTCTGAACTCTGCAGAAATCTCTCTGTTCCCTCCCCCTTAGCACAGTTCTGGTAGGACAGGGACCCAGGTCCTTCCACTGTGCCTGAGACCCTGTCATACTTAGCAAAGGTAACCTTGTACACGATCTCCTAGAGAGCCTCCCGAGCGGAGAGAAAAGGCTGGTCATCCTGTATATTAAAGCTGGTTTCCTAGATTTCATTCCATTCGATGAGTTCCTTTTCAAAGGAATTCCATTCAGTTCCTTTCCAGAAATCCCTCTTTAGACTTATTTCCAAGAACCTTAATGATATATACCCTACACAGAACCTGAGACTGTAAGAGAGACAAGAAAAACTGAATAAGAAAAAAAGAAAGAAGGCAGGCAGCATGTGGTGAAAGAATAGTAGGATCCAGAACTGGATGGATCTTGACTCAATTCCTCCAGGCTCTGCATCTCACATACAAGGAAATACAGACTTGAGACGTGGGGGGGAACCACCCAAGGTTGGGGCAGGGGGAGGCTTGCTGAGTGTGTGCAGCCTGTCAGCTGCTGGCCCCTTTCTGGGCCACTTCATGTCTAAAACTGCCAGCCAATGAGAGAAAACCGTGTCAAGACCAAACACCAGACTTTTCTCCAGTCAGCACATATGTGGTGCTGGCCTCTTCTCAATTCCCAATCAGTTTCCAGAATCTCCAAGAAAAAGTAGTCCAGAATCAGTCTCAGCCCAGCGGTGACGAAGTGGCTTCAAGTCCTGTCCTTTCTTCAGATAAGGATCCCATACTCTCCAAGAGACCATCTTACCCCATCCACTACTCAACACACTCAATTTCAAGTAGCTCTTAAGAATTTGTTCCCAAACTGGGAGTGGTGGTGTAATCCCAGCACTCAGAAAGCAGAGGCCAGCCTGGCCTATAGAGCAAGTTCTAGGTCACTCAGTCAGGGCTCAATAGAAAGACCTTATTTAAA
>CAJQZJ010004750.1:1771652-1828062 GCA_907164525.1 Lophiomys imhausi | reverse complement strand
ATACACACACACATACACACACACACACATACACACAGACACACACATACATACACACACATACATACACACAGACACACACACACATACACACACACACACAGACACACACACATACACACACACATTCATACACACAGACACACACATACATACACACACACAGACACACACACACACAGACACACTAGCCACTGGAGTTTGCTATGTCATGGGAGCAGGTGACATACTGAAGTGAAGAACAGTTTAAAATGAGAACAGGGACATACATTGGGAGAGAACATGGACAATTTAGATTGAGGAGCAATTACTCTCCCTTGTGGCAAGAGAAATAAACAAACATATCCAAGGGCCAAAAGTCTAACCGTGGTACTGGGGCCCTGAAACAGTGACTAGTGGGAGAAGAATTCAAAGGTAGGCCGATATCTCCAGTGCTCACCACAGGAATTTGAACATCTTCCTACAGCAACTTCACCCACCCCATGAGATCCTGAGCTGGCTCTTCAGCCCCATGCTCGGCTGCAGGATCATTTCACCTAGCTTCTCTTGGTTTTTAATGTGTACGGTGCTGTTCTGAGTTTCATTTCTGTTGCTGAGATAAAACATCCCCACACAAAGCAACGTAGGGGTAAAAGTGTTTGTGTCAGCATACAATTCCAGGTGACCATTCACCTTGTGGGGAAATCAAGGCAAGAATTTGAAACAGCTAGTCCCATTACTTCCACATTTGTGAGAGCAAAGAAGAATAAATACATGCTCGCTGGCTGGCTTGTGCCCAGCTCTGTTGCTCCACCCTCACACAGTTCAGGGACCTTGCCTAGGGAATGGTGCCGCCCACAGTAGGCTGGATTTTCCCACACCAATTAACTTAACTAAGACAATCCCTCATAGACATGCCCACAGGCCAAGCCAATGTTAACAGTTCTTCATTTAGACTCTCCTCCCAGGTGATTCTAGTTTTTACCAAGTTGACACTTAAAGCTAACGGTCACAGGCACCACACTGTGCACACAAAAATGCTGGTGGCCCCGGGTCAGTCTATCAGCCTACCCTTGATTTAGATACCTTTTTCATGCTTTGTGCTTCAGTTTTATTTTCGCATATGTAAGAAAGTCTTGTGTTTGCTCCTCTTTCTATGCTAAATTAAAAATATTTGCTAGGCTCATCATTAAGTTCTGCATTGGCATTCAGAGACCAACTCAGAATTTGATTGTGCACTTAGGAGTTTTCATGACCTTTATGGGATTTAATCAGACCCCCAGTGCTATTAAGCATGCAGAAGTCTCAGTCACACATGAAGATTCAGACACTGGACATGAATGACCACCCTCAGCAGCAGCTACGCTAGCCTTCCAGATCTGAGGTTAAAATGCATGGGCATGGCTTCCCTGTCTGTAGCAGGCACTTGGTGCCTCTCCTCTATTCAGAATAATTCAGTTTCCTCTCTAAGGTCCCTTCAGCCATCATAAGAAGCAGCAACCTGAACTGCAGAGACATCAGCTGGAATTTATTATTTGCATCCTGTAATTCACAAGGAGACTACCTGCTTCTGGCCGCCAACTAGTGAGGGAATGGTGTATTTCGCAATTATGATCAAAAACGGGTCTCCCAGGAACCAGGGAGATGGCTTAGCAGGAAAAGGCAATTGCCACCAGGCCTGGCAGCCTGATTACGATTTCCAGGACCCACATGGTACACATCGTGGCTATGTACATATGTACACACATATACATATACACACATAAATATAATAAGAATTTTGATGGGTATCACAAGGGCTGGTGAGGTGAGATGGCTCAATGAGTAAGAATGCTTGCTCTCCAAGTATAAGAACCTGAGTTTGAATCCACAGGACCTACATTTAAAAGAAAACAAAAGAAATATGGCTGTACACGCCTGTAACCCCATCATTGTGAAGTAGAAATAGGCAGATCCCAAGAGCTCCCTGACCACCCAGCCCAGTCCAAAATGCAAGCTTTTAGTTTGGTAAGAGACACTATCTCAGGACAGTAGAGGAAGACACTTGACGTCCTGCTCTGGGCTCTGAATGCATATACAGGGGAACATACAGTCTCACACTCTCATGCATGTACCACATGTGTCTCATCATACAAACACACACACACACACACAAATGGGTATCACAGTGACCCAGTGGGACTACCATCTAATGGCATACTATCAACCCCTGTGATGGTACAAAGCCCAGTATGGAACCCTCATGGCAGTGAGACACATGGACTGAACTCACCATCTCAAAGACCTTTCAAGCAAAGCTTTCTTGTTCTTCCTGAGATTTGTTGCTGAACCTCTAGCCATCTGTGTGTGCCTCACCTTGACCCTCTTGCCTTATCCCTTTGAGCCTAGAGATGCTATACTACTGTGGTGATTTGAATAAGAATGCACCCCAGAGCCCACATATTTGAATGTTTGGTTCCAAGTTGGTGAACTTTTTAAGAAGGATTATAAGGTGTGGCCTTGTTGGAAGCGTGACTTTGGGTGTGGTGATTTGAATAGGAATGGCCCCCATAGACTCAAGTGTTTGAGTGCTTGGCCCATAGGGAGTGACACTATTAGGAGGTGTGGCCTTATTGGAGTAGGTGTAGCCTTCTTGGAGAAAGTGTGTCATTGTGGAGGAGGGCTTTGAGGTCTTATATATGCTCAAGATACACCCAGTGACACTTACACTGTCTTTGGACCAAGATGTAGAATTTTCAGCTCCTTCTCTAGCATGGTTTTTGACTACACACTGCCCTGCTTCCCACCATGATGATAATACACTAAACCTCTGAAATTGTAAGCCAGCCCTAATTAAATGTTTTCCTTTATAAGAGTTGCCGTGGTCGTGGTGTCTCTTCACAGCAATGGAAACACTAACTAAGACACTGGGAGTGGGCTTTGAGATTTCAAAAGTTCATGCCAGGCCCAGTCTCACTCTCTACCTCCTATGTGCTTGTGGATCAGATGTGAGCTCTCAGCTACTGCTCTAGCGCCATGCCTGCCTGCTGCCATGCTTCCTGTCTTGATGAACATGGGCTAACCCTCTGAAACTGTATGCAAACTCCCAATTAAATGCCGTTTAGGAGTTGTCTTGGTCATGTCGTCTCTTCACAGCAACAGAACAGGAGGCAGCCTTCCCTCCCGTCAGAGCCACCAGCCTGAGTCGCCTCAGGCCTCCTGCAGGTCCAGGAACAAGTAATTTTAGAAACAATCCATATGACTATTGTAAGTCTAGGAAGTTATTCATCAAGGAAGAGTTTGTCAAGCTTGGCTGATCCAGTAAATTAGCCAGATGCTGAGTTTACTTATTCTGCCCTAACAGCTCTAACCACCATGCTGTCCAGGCACTGGATACTGAGGCCACAACAGATGGGACCAGAGAAGTTCCCATCCCTGGAACCAGCAGCCCAGTGCTGTGTGACCAGTGGAGCCTTGGAATATAAGAAACGGGACACAAGCAATGAATGGGGGGTCGGGAGGTAGTGGAGGCTTCTCAGAAAACATAAGACTGGAATTCAGCCAGCCCAGTGAGGAATGGGATGAGTAAACAGCCTTCCAGGGATGTGATAGAGTCAGTCCATTTGGGAACTCACTGGAACACAGATGTCAACTGAGGTGAAAGCATTAACTGGACCCAGTCTTAAAAGCCTTTTAAGCTTTGTAGGTAAGAGAAGCCAGAAAGAGTTTTAGTCCAGGATGACACACAGAGATTGTTTCAGGTGTTGGAACTCACTGCTCTCGATTCTACCATGTTCTGTCATAGCAACAGAAAAGGCCAAGATGGCAGGGCAGTGAGGTGCTCCTGATGAAAGGCACCATCATATCAGTGTGCCTGAGATAAAGACGTGAGTGTGGGAGCCTCTGGAGCTCTGAGAATTTGACAAAAACATAAGACAATAAGGTGAAAGTTGAAGAATCAGACCCAGGCAAGCTCATGGGCTATGAGACTATGATAAGGGTCAGGCAAGGCCACACTGTGTATTCACCTGGATGCCAGAAACTCTTGGGACTCTGGGATGGGAGCAGAGGGGTATGTGAGTGGGTTCCTGGTGTGGAGGGCTTCCACCATGAAGGTAACAGGAGACAGGCCTCAAATGAGCTAAGTGGTGGATGATGAACATAAAGAGAGTCATGTCCTCAAGGGACCATGGCCTGAGAGAAAAGGAGAAAATCAGTCAAAACAGGGAATGCAAACAGGGTGGAAGTCAGAGGGCCAGGGCTGCCTGGAAAAGGCAAGCATGTCAGGAGGTCACAGGCACACAGGTAGTTTCCGACAAGAGGTCCCAGGTCAGTGAGGATGGGACCATGACAAGGCCTGGATCCTGCAGGGAGTAGCCCACAGAGGCCGATGATGGTGACAGCGAAGGCACCATCGAGACAGCACACTGATGGGAAAATGAGGCACTCCTCACCTTCTGGGAAGGAAGTCAGTCAGTAGTAGAAAACAGGTTCAGAGAGTGAAGTACAGAGCCACATGAATGCACAGCAGAGAGCAGAAAGCAGCCGCTGGAGGGGATCGGAGGAAAATGAAGCCAGGTGCTGTCTCAGGGTCAGTACAGGTAGAAGCACCCATGAAAGGGCCACACAGCTCCACCTGCCTTTGTTCAGAGACTGGAGAGCCAGAGGGGACTGCTTTGGTGCCCCTGCCACAACCCATCTTAGGAAGCCTCGAAACCAACTGATGAAGCTCTGCCAGCCAGTGCTGGCTTATTTCCAGGGCCTCTGAGTTCTGCCCCGTCCTCTGCTCCTACAACATGATTGATGGAGATACAATGATGACAAACTGGCTTTGGGAGAGGGCCAGCCAACACTCACCACAAGCTGAAATAAGAAGCAAATATCACATCAGACAGAGGGAGCCCTCCAGGCTCTCCAGTGCTCCCCACCTCCTTGCAGGCCCTGACCCTCCCAGAATGGTTGGTCTTCTTTGCGTCAGTTGTAATTCTCCAGGTTCCAAAGCACCAAACTCCATAAAAGGTTGCATGCTCCCTTGCTACCCAGGGTGTGGACCCAAGAGCAGCCAGAAACAGGCCAAGAAGAAGGGCAGGAGAATCTGTTGTTAAGATGATTAAGCACCTCTGTGCCCCCAGTAAGCTGGGGAGAACAAGGATGGACAGATATGGCTCTTCTCTTCCTGAGGGGATGAAGAGAGATCATGGGGTGGCAGGGGATGGAAAGGACAGGTAACAGCTGCAGGTGCCTGACCCTGGATGAGGGAGGATGGCTCCATCCAAACAGACCAGCAGTGAAGGCCAGGAAAGGTCTGACAAGGGCTCATGCAGCTCAGAGCACGTTAAAGAGGGTCTCTGGGGTAAAGATTACAGTGAGCTCCAAGCATCCTGTTTCGCAAAAAGCTCCACCTTTTTTTTTTTTTAATGGATGGATTACTGGAGAAACTGAGGCCTGTTCCTAGTGGCTGGGTCTGTGCTTGGCTAGAATTGGCTGAGAGGATTAGCAACAAAGATACTTTGTGTAGTAAAACTTCCCCTCAGCAGACTGGTATTATCGTCCATGAGGTTCATGCAAACTCCAAGAGCAAATGCCATCGTGAGCCCAAAGCCATTTCAAGACGAGGTGATACAACAAGTCTTTCTAGAGAGCCTTACTGGGAACTAATTTTATGTGTTAATTGCCAGCATTCAGAGGGACTCTGGATATTAAAAACCTAGAAAACTAAAACCTGAAATAAGTGGTAATGCATATTTGATCTTTTCAAAGAACGACTTCATCTGTGTTTATATAATGAGACCGTCTGCAAACAGGCTCGGCCAAGCTGGAGCAGAGACGATTCTGAATTGTGAGTAAACACTGTTCATCTCAGACTGGCTAGAAACAGACATCGCCCCACATAGCAAACCTCTCAGAACACTCGTGGAATTTTTCTCTTTTAAACATCCACATGCAAAACTGCACAAAAATGCACAAAAAACACCCAATCTTTTCTGGATGGAAAGGTAGGTGATGACTTTTGTCTCATTGCATATTGTTGTATTTTCAAACTTTTTGGAAATAAGCCTGTGTCCTTTTGCTTTTATAAGTAAAAGTCTAATTTTTAAGAAAATAGGATGTCTTCTTTTAAAGAGGAATGCACAGAGCTGGCTGTAGTAGTCAATGCCTGTAATCCTAGTACCTTGGAGATACAGGCAGGATGTGCATGGGTTCCAGGCCAGCCTGGACTATATATCAAAACTCTGACAAAAAAAGGAGGGAAGAAGGGGGACAATATTTCCTGTTTTGACCCTTGTTATACTCTAATCAGAAATTCCAACTCTAAATATCTTACTTACATATAAGGTAATGTTTTGGGTAGAAACTAGTATTAAATCAATAATTAAAGCCAATGATTACAGCCGGGGAAAGGGCTTGGCCATAAGAGTCTCACAGACTTAGATCAAATTCCAGGCCCAAGACATAGTAGTCGCACAAGCCTAGGCAAGTTTTAGAACCTCTCAGAGCCACAGTTTCTTCATGTGTAAAAAAGTCATCTGTGGGGACAAAAGGATGCTCTGGCATGTAAGAGACAAAACACACGAAGAACAAAAAGCCATGGCTTAAAACAAACAAACAAAAAACCCTGAGTTTTCCTCTGTGTCTGCAAAGCATAACAAATGTCCTCAAAGACAAGGCTTATGTGAAATGATCTCATTTGAAGACAATGCAGATAGATTTTTCAAGGCAAAAATCAAGATTTAAATGTGCTGGTAACTAGCCTTATCCATCTTTGCTTCGAGAGGTCAGGGGAGAATGGGCAAGAGGAGGAGAGATAACTGGAGATACACCTGACAGGTCCTCTCCAAACTACACAGGGCAGAGGGCAGATGAATACACACTGGATGAATAGCAACTTCCATTATTTCCCTTAAGTATGTGTGTACATGTACAGACAAATAGAAAGACAGGAAGGGGTAAGACATGCCACCTGCCTCTCTTTTAGCCTAGGAGGTGCAGCCATTTTAACCACTGAGCGTTAAATGCCAATCCATTACGTGGGATGCCAATACATACAAAGCAATCAATATGACTCATCAGAGCAGGAAATGTGTAGAAGCATAAGGTACCGGAAAGAAGGCAAATGCACCAGCTCTTAACTCCTAAACTTTTGGTTGAAATTAGTACCACTATGTGTGTATTGGGAAATCGGACCATTTCTAGGTTCCCCTTTCAGTGTTCGGGAATCAAATCACTGTGGTGGGGGCTGGAGTGCTTGATTCAGAGAAAGAAGGAAAGGACCAGGAAACAGGGACTGGCCCTGTTGTCGCTGTGTCACCTCCACTAGCCATGCCAACAAGACCTGATTTGGGATTTGATTGCATTGCACCCTCAGATTGAGAGATGAGTGTTGCGGGCATAGGCCAGGGCAGGATCACTAGGGCATTCAACTGTCAACCAGATGTCTCTTGGTCAGCTTAGCTGCTCAAACCATCCACTTTGTCATCTGGTCCTTGAGTTATGTATTACCCTCCCCATCCTCCCACACACACCCAGAGGGAGAGGAGAGAATTCTTTCTGGTGACCCACCCTACTTCAGGAACCAGTGCAGTGAACATCAAGTCTGATGGACTTTTAGGGTGCTCTCGAGATCTGCCACCCTCCAGACAAAGCAAAACCAGAAAGAAACAGCAAATTAAGTATTAGCCTTCAAGAATGTTGCTCCCTCTCCAAGTCTAAAGAAGCTGAGAGAGCTCCTTTAGAACACAGAAGCAGAGTTATGCTGCATGTTTGGGGACTGTCTAGCCTGAATCCCTTGTTCATCCTATCCAAGTGAGGTTTCCCTTTTTCGCTATAAGGAAACAGCCTCAAAAGTCCACTGTCTGCAGTAGAATAGACTCAGCATTACAGGGCAGAGAGGACACACTCACATCACATCTAACTGGCAGGACTTTTTACATCAGCCCCCCAGAATTCCTACCTTGGAATCCCCTCTTCTCTTATTTCTACATTCCTCTGATGAGTGATTATACAATCATAGAAAGAGGTGTAAGCTTGGTTGTGACCTTTGGGGTCTTTGGAGGGACAGGTGGTTAGAAACCCCTTCCTCTTCCCCAGGCACTTGCCCTCTGCTCCTTGTCACTTGACCCTTATAGCAGGAGACTTAGGGTTCTATGTTAAAACAAACCCTCTCACACTAGAAACGACTCAGACAAAACATCAGCATCTCAACTGCTCCTCAATCTTCTTCCTTCTGGGCCAGCTTCTCTTGCACACAATCTCTCCAAGGCTCCCCAGAAACAGCCCTCCAGGAGCTGGTCTTAGGTTCCTTCCCTTCACCTAACCCTGCTGGAAGGGCAAGGCTGTTAAGAGTGCTGTCAAGCACTGGGACTTGGCCCTTCTGATCAGCCTTCCCAGGGTGAGAATAGAGACCTTAAGCAGCTTCAGAAGGAAGCTAAGGGGTCAAGGGTTTGTGAAATGTGACACAATCCACAGGAGACCAGCTCCTCCTGCACCCTCCTCCTCCTCATTCCTCTTCAGGAGTCTTTGGCTCCACACCACACTACACCTGATGACCTAGGACCACGCTGGGAGGAAGCTTAAGCCCTGGAGATGATGAGTCCTGGCCAGATCTACACCACCTGGAACCTTATTTATCCTGGTCTTCCTCCCATCCTTCTTCCCTCTTCCTCACTCCCATCTTCCTTGATTCCCCTCCTCTCCTGCCTGGCCTCTCCTCACTTCCTCTTACAAGGCGCTCAGATTGTGTTTCTACTTTGTCTCCAATTATGTCTAAACGCACCCCGCCACAGATGCTGACATTTTAAATGTTTAGTTGTTATAGTTACTTGACTAATTGCCTGGGCCACCGGCAGCGCTTCTTCTCTCCTCCAGACAGGAGAGAAGGAGGGTTGGGGGAAGCCGGGCAGATGGGGTTTTAAGCCACCACTCACAGCCCGGGACACCTTGCCACGCCCAGGAGTGTGCCCCGTGCAGAGTCTCCTCGGGCCACAGGTTCCAGTCAGGGCAGGAAGGCGCGCCTCCCGGTACCGGTATGACCTGGCCTCGGGACCCCAAGAACTGTGTCTCCTGCCCGGAACAGGGGAGATGGACAAGTGCTTCTGCCTGGCCTCATGGTCCGCCCACTCCTGCAGTGTATAAAAGACCGGTGAAATGGGGAAGTGAGGTGGACATGGGGACTTTGGGCCAAATAAGAGTTAGAAGCCGCTGCAGGTTACTCACGTGCCAGATAGCGAAGAAGATGAGCGCAGCGCAGAGCACCAGGGACAGCATGTAGCAGAAAGCAGCGAAAGTGAAGGCCATGGCTGAGCACCCTGGATCCCACCACACACAAAGCCGCTCCCTGGAGAACAGTGCCCTCCCAAATAAGGACCAGAAAGACGTCTTGTCTGCACGCTCCGGGCAAAAAGCAATAGCTAGGAGCACCCCACGACAAGCAGAGACAGAATTGAGGGTCAGCGAAGCCGGCAAGATTCCGGCAGGACCGGAGACCCCGGACCTGGAGCGCCCACAGGCACAGAATGTCGCTGGCCGCAACTGTTCCCCTAGCCGAAGAAACCTAACCAGTAGAGAACACCTGCAAAGCAGTGTCAACTAGAGGAGACCAACAGGCACCAGGTGGGAGGACTCTACACAGGACCAGGAGAGGAGGATGGAGTCCCTCTCTGTGGGCGCGAAGAGGTGGGCGAGCGCGCCACCCAGACTCCAGGAGCGTCCGGCCAGGTGCCCGGGATCCGGATCCCACAGCCACTCTGTACCCAAACACAAGCCTTTAGGTGACTGAGGCGAGCCAGGTCCCGTAAACCCTGCGCCCCGGGGTCTTCCAGCGCAGCCGTGCACACGGAGATGTATCCGGCCCCGGCCCCAACCGCGTCCCCCGGCCGCCGGCTTCCTTAACCCGGTGCCTGGGAAACTGGGTCGGACCGGGGCGGCGGGGGTTCCAGCCAGAGGGCCAGCTCCGGGCCGGGCGGCTGCCGCGCGGCTTTCCGGCCAAGTGCTGCTGGCGTCTGAGCCGGACTCCACCTGCTGCTGCTGCTGCTGCTGCTGTCGCCGGCGTCGCGAAGGCTGCGGCGCTGGGACCCCTCCCTCGCTGGCTCCCGAGCGCGCCCTGCCCTCGGGCGGAGACTGCAGCGGCGGGGCCCCGGGAAGCGGTGGCGAGGAGACGCGGTGGCGAGGAGACGCGGTGCGCGCCGGCCTCTCGGAGAAAACTTGCAGCCTCGCGCGCGGGGGCGGGAAGGGCAGGGACTCTTTAAGCACGTGCGCCCAAAGCGAGTGGGAAGGCGGAAGGCGATGGCGGTGACGCGTCCGCTGCCCCTAGGCTTCAAGCAGTTTCGTGCACACCAGAGAGGGAAGTGAGGGGACTTGGTCGCGGCAACGGGTTGGCTCCTGTTGGTCGGGTCCTGCCTAGGCAGATTTCCCAGACTGTAACGTACTCTCGATCTGGGGTGCCTTTACAGCTCTACCCTGAGACCCCAGCAGGATCCTCCATTAGCGCCCATCCCGGGCATCCTCCACGACCCGCTCCACCGGACGTTGGGATTAGGGGAACCTGGACTGTGGTGGGATAAGGAGAGGCTGCAGCAACTGTTTCTGGGTTGCTCTGTGCCATTGTTAAGAGCATATACTGTTGGAGGCAGACTCCCTCCAACTTTTCTTACCCTCCTTAAGTAAAACCTGAATAGCAATGACTATCTTCAAACCAAAGGGGACCTACCAGGGAGCACTTGGTACCCAATCAATCTGTAACTAGTAAGGACTGATATATGTGCCTCTGCCACAGTGGTTTAGCATCTTAGAAATTTGTATCATAATTGCTCAATGAATACGGTTCCAATTCTGCAGACAGAACTTGGATTGCATGAGTCAGCCCAGGAAACAAGAAAAAAAAATGTCCTGAAAGATGATTAGCAAGTCCCCTGGGAGTCTAGATACACACCATGAGGTGCTTCAGACAGCGTTTCACTCCCATCCGCTCCAACCTCTGGATCTTAGAGATTTTGTCCCCTCTTCTGCCACCTCTCCATGACGGTCCCTAAGCCCGAGGGAGAAGAAGTGTGATGTGGTTGTGCATTTGTGGCTGGCTGAGCACTCTGTTGCACGTTGGCGGGCTTTAACTGCCCTCCACTGCACAAAACACCTTCTTCCATGAGATCTGAGAACTACACTAATCTATAAGTATAGAGATACAAAATTAGAGGACAGTTTGATATTACTTCCATTTAGCAAAATAATTGTAGTAAGTTGTCCTCTGGGCATTAGCAATTCCCCAACCATGGATTGTTGGTCAAATTCATAATAGGAGGCATGAGTTCCCACCTGTAGCAGACCTTAAAACCAATCAGAAAGCTGCTGGTTGCCCCCATGGGCATATCTTGCCCCATCAGTCTTTATCGTAGCTGATTGGGTTCACAGCTGGGTAAAAATGTTGATGAGCCACACACATACCCAGAAGCCTGCATAGCAACTTCTGGTACTATGAAAGACAGACAACAGGGAGAAAAGCTAGCTCCCTGGTCAATGCCAACTTCATTTCTCCATGTCCTATGGTCAAAGTGTCTTCAGCAATACAGTCATATTATCAAGTTCTGGTGGGCAACCAAGAGCAAGTGGCAATATCCTGTGTTCTTTGGGGATGCCTGAGACACCCCTAAATTCTACAGGCCCGCCAAGTTAAAGACAGAAATCTAAAGATTTGACACCAGAACCCAGTATGAGTGAGAACATGCAATGTTTGTCTTTCAGGGCCTGGAAACTCTTTACTGTAAACACTTAACATACACTAGTGAAAAATGCATTCTGAGATGTTTCTGAAATCTTGGCTGAAATGCAGACTCTGTGTGTACTGGACGTGAGCACAGCCTGTACGAGGGATTTCCACGGCGTGTTTCCTTCCCATTGATGCCATTTCTCTGAAGTATGAACAATAAGCTTCAATATGTTGTCTAAGGTGCTATGCTCAACTGCACAAGATCAAAGGGGTTTAAATTCCTCATTTAAATAACTTATCAAAATGCTGTATGTGGAAATTTCCTAGAAAATATTTTACTGTCTTGATTTACAGCTTGTCAAACAAGTTGTTTTCTCACTTAAGTAGGTATGCTTTCCAACAAGTGGGACCATGAATTTAAAATGAATGTATATTTATATAGACAGTTATTTTAATGACTATTGAACATTTCATGTTTGAATATACTTGATTGTGCTTAAGTACATGTTGGGTAGTCTTAACATTTGAAGTATATTTTCCTAGACTTTTAAATTATTTTTTATCAACATTTAATTCAGAAGATTTTTTTCAAATTGTATAAAAATTATCTTTTGAGCCGGGCGGTGGTGGCGCACGCCTTTAATCCCAGCACTTGGGGGGCAGAGGCAGGCGGATCTTTGCGAGTTCGAGGCCAGCCTGGTCTACAAAGCAAGTCCAGGACAGCCAGAGCTG
This sequence comes from Lophiomys imhausi, assembly GCA_907164525.1. Taxonomy (NCBI): domain Eukaryota; kingdom Metazoa; phylum Chordata; class Mammalia; order Rodentia; family Muridae; genus Lophiomys; species Lophiomys imhausi. The sequence continues at coordinate 1,815,674 of CAJQZJ010004750.1, read as the reverse complement.
TTAAACAGAGAAACCCTGTCTCGAAAAACCAAAAAAAAAAAAAAATTATCTTTTGATTTTTAATCAGTCTTTAAACTAATAATCATAATTTTAAAAATTGAACCCAAAGCTTTGATATTGTATGACTGGCATGCTGATGAATGTATGTGTGAGTCATAGGGATTAATAACAAATATTTCAGCCTTGCAGATTCTTAGTTTGCATAAGATCTCTATGACAAAAGAGATTTACAAGCAAAAGCAAATAGAAATTTACTAACGTGTATATTTCATATACCCATGGGAAGCTGCACAGAGAATGAGGAGTTCTCAGAGAGGTGGCTTTGAATTCCACCTTATATAACACCTTCCAACGACAGTACATTTCTTGAGAAGTGACTAGGCAAAGGAAAAGGACTTCGACTTGGAGGAGAACAAATAACAGGCAGAAGTGGAGCTTACTTGGGTAGATGGGTCCTCTTGCCCCATTTCTGGGCCAATAAAGGTCCAAATTTGTAATGTGAGGTCAACTATTCCCCAGAGTAGAAGAATGTGAATTCATTTGCATCGATTGGAGGGGAGTCCTCTGTCTCTAAGCAGTTACAGTTCTCCTGCATATGCCCTGTCTTCATTGCCTTTAACTCAGTAATCATTCCTGTTTGAGGATGACATATTCAGGTCTCCCACACCGTCTTTTAAGAATTAATTCTGAGTGCCATTCACATCCATCATGTCAGTAACAATGGCGGGAAAGCCACGTTTTTGTTAAAAGTCACAAATTATTTTGTATTGAAGAAGTAAAAAGTGTGGTATACCTGTCCCAGTTCTCTCAGCGTGAAGGCCATTCAGAGCATGCGGCAGACCCTCCAAGATGCATAGTATACACATCATTGTGTCCTCCACAGATGCAGGTGACTGAGGTGTATGACTATTAATGGAATGCTAATAAATGTATCCACAGTTGGTTGCCTCTCTATTCTGAGATCACTTTTAATATTTTATTGATGAGTTCCTAAACTTGTAAATAATGAAACACTCCATTTACAGTGTATGCAAGAATTGCAATGTGCAAATGATACATCTAAAGTAGCAATTATTAGAATCAGGGGACAACCACGATTTCAATATAGTGATAAAACTGAGAGACACATAGCAGGGGGTGCTTTGTAATAAATAAGTACATGGGAGGACCATCTATCAATCGTTCTTGTGATATCCTGTCATGCTTGGCCTGAATTAATGAGTTTAATTTAAAATTTAATTATTAATTGATTTTTTTTTTTTTTTTACCAATCAGAACAGAAATCTTTCAACAGTGAAGAGTCAAGGCGGTCACAGTAATGAACGTTGGCTGAATAAAGTGTAATGTGGAACGCAGAGTGGCTTTAAGGACAAAGGCTTTTTCTACCTTGGGGAAAGCTTTCTCTCAGAGGACATCTGGGGGCTGTCCGTAGTTAGGAGAGGAGGCAGAATGTTTCTGCCAAAATCCAGAGAGAAACAAGAAGCAATTTTCTGCCGACTGGAGAGACTGAGACCAAGGGTTTAGAATATACTTGATTATGCCAGTGTTGTAGAAGACACAACAACTGTGGTTGTTTGGTGCTGGAGAGGCTGGGGCCAGGCTTAAGCCTCCCGGGATCTCCAGCTAGCAAAGAGAAGAAGGCCAGAAGTAAGAGGACCAAGGCTCAGGAAGACCCTGTGTGCACCTGTGACCAGCAGCAGAGGTGGAAGTTGCAGGCACTTCAGTATTGTAGCGGCCCCCCAACATCTTTCCTCAAATGTGTGAGGACCCTCCTACATCCCTAGTAACAAATTCCCCTGTAGCCAAACATCAAGGGGACTCAAAGTTAGGTTTAAACTATTTTAAAGGGAGTCAAGAGGTTTTTATGTGTGCATTCATGTGAACCTGTACTTTGTAGATTTTCGACACATGAATGGGGGCTGGGCAGGTTAAAGAAACAGTATCTGAACCTACCCAGCAGCAGCCTGGCCTACTAGGGTATGCAAAGCGACACAGGTTACAGTGGACTAAAGGCACCAGCTCTGCATGGAGCTGGCAGTGGGTGGCTCCCAACTTTAGAAACATTATTATTGAATCAACCATATGTAAGAAAATGGGGTGAAGTGCCCTGTGGGCATCAAGGGATGAAGAGAAAACCTTTAGATCCTGGTTTTTTTGGAAAGCAGCTACAAAATGCAATTTGGGGATAACTCGGAAGCACTCACTGCAAGGTGTGGACTACTGTTGAATCTGATATGGGACAGAGAAATGTCTGTAAAACTCTTGGCTGCTGCTTCGCATCACTTGAATTTTTATGATTTGTCACTTTAAAAGGCTCAGTTCTTAAGACGCTCCAAATGTCTGAACTCACCAACCAAGAGAGAGAAATAGGCTTCAGGAAAGTAAGTGTCTTACATAGACAGAGTCTCTGGTTGGGACTCGGGGAATGGTTGAATGGTTGCTAAGAACCAGGAGTGATGGGTGTGAAGAATTTAGTGAGTGGATTTAAGCTGAAGGCTGGAGAGTTGCTGGCATTCCAACAAGGCTTGGCTGGGAAGCAAAGGAAGAACTGAATGTATCCCCATCTGCGACAGAAAGCCTGAGTTAACACCAGCAAGAGGAAACACTAGTGCTAAAGGAAGTGTCTAGTCCAGTTTTCCAATGAATAGAATGGAAATACTAAATGGGATGAAAGGTTACATACAAACCAGTGAACAAAACTGCTCAAGAATTCCCTTTTACACACCATGTCTCTGATGCATGTGAACATGGGGTAGAGGCAGGAGGGAAGTAGAGGCAGGAAGGGGTCAGAGTTGGAATAAGCATAATAATAAATCACATCTTAGCTGTGTGGGGACATTTTATCTGCCGTCACCTTTATCTGCCGTCACATTCAGTGAACCAGGGAGTTACAACACACGTGATAAAAGGTAGAAAATCAATTCAAGGAGGAAGCCAGGTGTGGTGACACTCGCCTCTGATCCTAAACAGGAGGAATTTCAGGCCAGTGTGGGCTACAAACTGAATCCTTGTCTCAAATCAAAATGGCAAAACAAATGAGAAGGAGCAGGAATAGGCTGGTGTGTCCGGACAGTGTGAAGCCAGGTGCATTACTTCCCTGATGTTGCCACCTTGCCTGTGATGCCTCCCTGAGCACCCAGCATCTTCTCCTTTGTTTTTACATCACTGGTAGCTGGACCAGGACATCAGGATATTGTTTTGGGATGTTGATAACAGAAAGCCAGACCTTGGCAGTATACCAGAAATGTGGATGGCCAATCCAAAGTCACTCAAAACCCCTTTTCTTTTTCTTTCCTATCTTACAAAAGCCAGAATGAGAAAACTCGTCTTCTCAGACTGTTTGATTGGTAGATAGAGGTGGCCAAGTGTCAGAGTTCTAGCCAGTGTGGTAGAGGAGATACTTGGAAGAAGCCTCCCTTTACTCCCCACAAAAATACTTTCACGAGAAAAAAAGCTTTCATGAGATGAGAACTTTTGGCTCTTTTCTGTCTTCCCACCTGCAATGTGAATATGATGCCTGGAAATGCCACAGCCTTTTTGTGTGACCATGGAAATCAAATGCACATGCTACGGATGGAAAACCAGAAGGGAAGGGGATCCAGGACACTAGCAGTGTCAGAGAACTGCCACATTAGGTCTAAGCTGATAATTCTGATTTTATGTCATATCCAGAATCTCTTTCCTGCTAATCCATGGCATCAGTGGAGAACTATGTTCACCTGTCAGCAACAGATCATTTTATTCCTGTAGGCTCATAAAATGAGAAGTTTTGGGCTGAGAGATGGTTCAGTCAATAAGGTACTTACTGTGCATCCATGAGGTCCTGAGTTTGATCCCAAAACCCACATAAAAGCTGGGTGTGGCACAAGCTTATTATAATCTAGTGCTGGGCAGGTGGATACAGGTGGGTCCCTGGGCTTGCTGGCCTCCCAGTCTAACCTAATCAGTGAACCCCTAGTCCTAGAGAGATCCTGTCTCAAAATCCAACATGAACAGCTTCTGAAGAAAGATACCCAGTATTGACCTCTGGCCTCTGCATACACATATGCACCAGCATAATCAAGAACACCAACACAGGCAAGCTCACTCACATGCACATGTAACACACACACACACACACACACACACACACACACACACACACAAGAAAGTGTTTCATTGTTTTATTCCATAAGAATTCACAAGGTAAGTGGCTAAGGACGAGCGAGCAGGTTGGATCATTCATGTAGCCAGTGGCCTTGGCTCCCAAACTCAGTTTTTCCATTCTGAATTATTTATTTGTTTATTTATGCGTATATTTGTTTATTAATTTCATTGTGTCAGTTTATTCGTGTGTGCATGTGCATGCATGTGCGAGAGAGCACATGAATGTGCATGGGCCACAATAAGTATATTAAGTTCACAGAACTACTTGTGGCAGTCATTCCTCTTCTACTGTGTTGACTCCTAGGGACTGAAACTCAGGTCATCAGGCTTGGGAGCAACGGCCTTTACTTGCCGAGCTATCTCTCCTGCCTGTGAAGGTGTTTCTCTTCTAGGCATCATGCTCGCCTTCCAGGCAGAATGACTTTTGAATCACCTGTTCCACTGTGGCACATGGTCAGTCTTGACAGCAAGGTGGCTACAGAGAAAACCATGCAACTGGCTTCTCATCGTTTATGGCCGGGAAACAGGACAGCTTTTACACTCAGTATTCATTCTCAACCACCTCCCCCTTGCTTTCCCCTCCCAGGCCACAGGCAGGGCTCTCTCTTTCATCTCTTTTAGGGGAGAAAATACTCACTTATCAGTTAGACCGAAACTGCGTGGATCCTGGACGGTGCCTGGCTAGCATGTATGGATAATAAATACTTTTTCAGAATTAATGAGCAGGAAACACCTGCGGTTCTGACTTCCTGCATTTCTATAGTTCCCTTTATTGACATCACTCTGTCATTGGTAAAATAGGAAACGCAGGGCCGGGGAAAGGACAAAGGAAACCAAGCCTATGTTACACATGGAGGTTTGAAAGTAAGAGGTGGAATGAGGGATCTGCCTTATTGTTTAACATTTTTCTTTCGATAATGCTTTCTTTGGATACAGAGTGTCCTGGTTCTGTAATGCTCGGTGGATAGTTCAAACTAAACCCCTCACCGAGCACAACTTAGATGAAATAGAAAACATCTGGAAAGTATTAAAGTTCTAACAACAATGTGAGACATTTCTGAGGCCAAGTCCCAAGTGATTGAGAAAGCAGGGAAGTTGGGCTGGCACGTGGGGCATTTGCTGTTCTGAGGAGTGGCTGATACTCCTCCACTGTCAGCCAGTGCCTTGGGGGTAGGAGCAAACTGGAACCCCAGAATCACTAGGCTCGCTGATTGGGAAGCCCCTTCTTTGGCACGGGCTTGACAAGACTGCTCCATATGAGCCACAGTGAGCCAGAAACAAGCCAGCTCTTAGACCAAGGCCATGTGATCAGCTGGAAATCCACTGCCACGGTGTGAGACAGCAATGTCCCCCGCAGGCTCATGGGTTTGGACGCTTGGTCTTGAACTCATTGTGCTGTTTTTGGAGACTATGAAACGAAGGAGGGCAACCAAGAGCAACAGTAGCTACCGCCATTGTTTAGGGGATCTCAGGACAACCCTGAGCAAAAGCATCAGGGGAGATGCCCCATATCTGACCCTGGGCTTTCTATTTGGCAACATATGACATCTGTATTATCCCCCGTGTAAGGTAATCCCAAATAAACTATTTTATATAAATATATGTGATGCGTATAAAGTAGTGGGTTTCCGTGTGGCTTTTTCAAACATGTTTAGTATTAGTTATCCCTCCCTTTACCCCTCCCCCTTCCCCCCCCCTCCCTCTCCCTACTTATCCCTTCCTCCCCATTGCTCCCCCTTCCTCTCTCCCTATCACCTGTGGTCTGCTATTTCCCTCCCTTAAGGTCTTTCTTCCCCCTCCCTACCAATGGTCCCTTTTTAGTTACCAAGACTCTACAGTTACTCCAAGTTAAACACACAGACAGAAAGACTCAACACTAGGATCCACACATGAGTGAGAACATGTAACATTTGTCTTTCTGGGTCCAGGTTACCTCACTCAGTGTTCTAACTCTCTTTATGTTGTTGTGATAGAAACACCATGACCAAAACAACTTAGGGAGAGAAGGGTTTATTTATTTTTTTCTCCTACACTTCTAAGTCACAAGTCTATCCTTTGTGGAAAGTTGGGGTGGGGTCTCAGGAAGGAACCGACGCAGGGACCAGGGAAGAAGGCTGCTTACTGGTTTGCCCTCTGGCTCGTGCTCATCTATCTTTTTCGGCCCAGACCATCTACCTTGGGTTGGCACCGCCCACAGTGGGCAGGGCCCTCCCACATCAATCATCAGTTAAGACAAGCGTTCACGTGGGCCCAGGCCAATCAGAAACCACCCCATCCAAAGGCCCTGTATAGGTCAGACTAACCAGTTCTAGACTGTCTAGGCTGCCCTGCCTTGCTTTTTCCCCTGAGCACTCCAATGAACGCAGACTCCCTTCCCTCCGGCACCTTCTGACCCCTGGTCCTGGTGCCTTGCCCTGTGGCCCTCTGTGACAGACCTCCTGTGTCTAGAGCCCAGGAGGATAATGAGCTCATTTCTCAAACCCACTGCTGTGTAGCTGCCCCTGAATTACTGTTGATGCCTCATCTTCATTGTGAACTCGACTTGAAATCTCCTGGAAGGCAGACTGCTACGTGTGTCTGTGAGGATGATTCCAGAGAGGGTTAACTGTGGCGGGAGTATGCACTCTAAATATAGACAGCACCACCTGACTGAAGAAAAAGAAAAAAGGGAGAAAAGAAAGGAAGTCCCCTCATTCCTCCACGCCCTGAAGATGTGCTTCAGTTTCTACTGTCTCAACCTGTAAAACTTTATCTCCATGCCTGCTGAACTACTCCTGCTGTAGTTTAAATCCAAAACATTTCCCAATGGCCATTGCTAAAGGCGTGGCTCCCCTGCCTGTGGCAACTATTTCCACAGGTAGCAGATACGAGCCAGCTTGGCCTGTGCAGTCTTGATGCCAGGATGCTGCAAATGAAGAAGGTAGTTTTACCAGGAAATTATGGGGTGGAGTGTGAGGGAGTTGGGGGACAGCCTCAGCCACAGTATTGATGGTTTCAGAGTCCTCCAGCCTGAGAGGCAGACAATGGGAGGAAGCCGGAGCCTAGGTTTTCCATTTGTCCAAATACCATCTTTCCCATGAGCATTGCCCTCTGGGAAAGTTAAGTGATTTTCCTAGTAATAGCACACTAAGCGGGCCTTGAAAACAGCAAACAATAAGCCTTTGTCAAAAGCACCCTGTTTGGTCCTGAATCCTAGCTCCTTCCATACCTGCAGGTATATATATATAATTTTTTTTTTACACTGCCTAGGAGGCAACCATTATGCCACTTAGAAATGGCGGAACTTGAGTGGAGGAACTTAATGGCGCATGCTAGAGATGGGAAACCCCACGCCGTCCCAACTGCATGCTTGACACCCAGACTCTGGATGCAGCCCTTTGTCCTCTGAAACAGTGTCAGACATGATTATTGTTATGACAATTCTGTGTCTTTTGCTAATTGCAATAAGTCTGGAGTCCTGAGCTTTTCCATGGAATAAGAAATATCTCCGTATTCTTCCCAGAGGAGAGCAGATGTGACTTTCTTCACAAGTCCAACTATCCTGTAGAAGACCTCAGGCTACTTACTGTCCAACCACTGAACTAATGAGCCTGTAACTCACAAGAGCCATGTTGGATCTAGTCTTACACAGTCCAATGGTTACCGTCATGTTACCTTTCCATACCTCAATTGCCCGCTGACTTCAGTGTGTCCTCACTGAGCTCTGCCCTCCTGGTCCAACACCCTCCGCGCCCTGCCGAATCTCAGTTTTCACAGCTCTGATGTGCACCATTCCACTATCCCACTCAAGCAAAGCCTGTCTGCAACCATCATGCAGGTCAGAGCACATATACACAAACACGCACGTTTGTAGGTATGAAAGAAGTGTCACACAGAAAGCAAAGAGACCTGCAGTCTCCTCTAAGAGAGCAGAGGGTGTCCCTCCAGATGACGACAGCTTACATAGTTATGCATTCATGAGAATGATTTATAAATAGCTGTTATTAATAGTCAATGCAACAGCTTTCTTTGGTTCCAGATGTTGTGACATGTGCTCTGTGCCATCTCCACAGAATCATAGTGTTGACAGCTACATTCCACCATAAGGAAACAGACTCAGGGAGGCTAGGCACTGCCAGACGTCACAGCGTGCAGCCTGGGCAGCTGGGATTCCTGCCTGATCAGTGGGTTCGAGCCTAAGCTCTAACTCTCTAGATGGACCCCAGCTTGGCCTCTCAGAGGGGTGGGTGGAAGCTGAGCCTCTGAGAACAACATGGTCTATTCCCTAGAACAGCGCCTGCTACCTTCAAGACCAGTAGCTCTCCAGCTGAGGCCAATCTGCACCCCTTGTGTCCTGGTGTGAAGGTCAAGGAACCTCTGTCAAGATGCCAACCCTCGTGAGTCTGGTGTCTCCTGTCTTTGACAATAGGCCTCCAAGAAAGCTTCCAGGGTCTTCATGCTCATACCCCATCTTCAAGACCCAGAGGTAATCAGAAAATACAGATACATCCAGCTACTAATGAAGGGGTCAAGACAGAAACCTGAACAGTCCTAAGGCAGAGCTGGTCTCCCAGTTTTCCCATCCCAGTGTGGAATGTAAATGACTTCATAACACAGGAACAACAACTAGGTCAGAAGAGACAAGTGACAAAGGGCTGACTGAACAACTTGGAAGAGCAGAGGAGGTTTAGATAATCGTGTGGGGTGCAGGGCCCAACGTGTAGGCTGTTTTCACTGGCACTGGAGCAGCCTGGGAAAACGGCTTTGGAGGATAGCCAGGGTTCAATACAGACAAGACCAAGAGAAGCTTTCATCTGCCTTTCCCCTCTGCCTGATCCACCAAGTTCCTGTTTGTGTAACTTTGGAGTATGAGCTGTTTCTGTGGCATGATTCTTAGAATTCTTACAAGAAAATGAAAAGCAAAAACAAAGCCCGAGAAGTCCCACCAGGCTCCAGGCTCTGTATTACAAATGGACCCTAAATCCAAAGCTTGGGGAGAGTAAGCAAAGACGTGTGCTGATAGCTTCAACTTTCCTCCCCAAAACACATGGTGGAAACCCAATCCTCGGTATAGCAGTGTAGACAGAGGGGCCCAAGGATCAGACTGTCTGCCCTCAGGAGAGAACTCATAAGGGGTGTGAGGACTTGAGTTTCAGCTCCTGACTTCGGCCTTTTACCTCTGCCATGCGATGACATGTCCGCCCTTGCCGGATACCCGCACTCTTGGACTTCCCAGCCTGCTCATTGTCAGTCTCCATTCTTGAAGAAAGTATCCAAGCTCTTCCGGTACACTGTCATCCTGCTGGAAAATGGTTGCCTATGCCTGCATCCTAAAATGTTTCCCCTCTGTTTTCCCTTAGCAGTTTCAGAATTTCTGGCTTTAATTTGAAGTTCTTGATTGAGTTTGAATTGATTTTTGGTACAGGGTGAGATATATAAATCTAATTTCATTCTTCTGCGGGTAGATAGCCAGTTTTGCTAGCACCACTTAATAAACAGGCTATCTTTTCCCCAATGTATGTTTTTGAAACCTTTGTCGAAAAGTCTGTGTCTGTGGGTCTGAGAGTTTACCTCTGAGTTCTCTAGTATGTCCTACTGGCCTGTGCATCTTCTTGTCTACACATGGGATTACATGACATTAAAAGACTTCTGCTCAACAAAGGAAGCCATCAGCAGAGTGAACAGATAGTCCACAGGATGGGAAAAAAAATCTTTATTTCTTCTCCCTCCTGGTCCACTATGATGTGAACAAACTCCACACGTATTCCTGCTGCTACAGACTGAACCTTCCCTGCTGTGATGGGCTGAAAGTGTGAGCCAAAATAAATATTTCTTCCCTTAAATTGACTGTGTCAGGCACTCTCACAGTAAAGCAAAAGTAACATGGGTTTGGAAACTGACCATGGAGCTGCTGGGGGTAGAGTGAGCTCTCTGACGGGGCAAAGAAGCTCTATCTCAGAAAATCAACTCTCACATCTCGGGTTTTCTTAACAGCAATAACTATGCAAACTTGGCTTAACTTTTAAAATCAGTTCCATCTAATAGAAATTCATTAGATGTTATGATCACTAGTAAAAATGGATCTAATTTTTCAATAGATCAGCACTCAGCTTCTGGCTTTTCCCAGGCCTGATGCTAAGTCACCTTCAGAACTGTGAGCAGGTCCCTGGGACTATCATTCCTCCTGCTTTAGGTATCAAAAGCTCAGGACTCTGACCATCCAAATCAAAAGTTGTTTTTCAACTCCACAACACAGCACCATCAAGTCAGAGAGAAGAAATAAATACATGTTGCCTAGTGTTGCCTGCAAACTGAAAACTGCAAAACCCAGCCAATTGCTCAGGACTTGGTCAGACACCTCTGCACTCAGATTCCTGGGTGTCTGCCTAGTTATTTACATCTGAATTAATTTACACTTACAGGGTTTGAAAAATTTTTTTCCTTAAAGAAAAGCAAAGATCATAGCAGGAGTTACATGGTTTCCTCAGTATCCTTGCCTGACCTCTCACACCTTCACAGGCTCAGGAGACTCCAACTTGGAGGCAGGGTACTTGCACTTGGAATTTACACCAGCATTATAACTGGAGTCACTGCCACCTCCTGGATCCCCACAAGGAACCTGCCTTTTATGTACATTCTCACAGTATGCTAGGCTGAGACAAGGTCCCTAAAAGAAAAAAAAAAAATCCAGGTACTCCATGAAACTTAAAATAAAGATACCCAAGGAAAAAACAAAAGGTTGCCTGTCATTCTTTGTCTAAGGGTGGGACGCGGAGAAACTTCCCCTGCTTCCATGTTAACATGTCATTGATATTGACATTGTTCAGATCTTATTTCTGCAGCCATTTCTAAGAAAGACTGTTTCAAATAATGCTTCCTGGCTCTTGCAATCTCTGCAACATTCTCGGAGCCATGTTAACATGGAAGGAGGAAAGCTGCACTGGGTCCCACCTATAGACAAAGAACTACAGGCGACTGTTGACTGCTGGGAGAAAGAGAATTCACCTCTTCTAGGGATGAGTCCTCTTATGGGTTGTCCAATGCAGAGTGATCATCCTTGAAACCATAGACACAAAAAACAAAAACGGACTTGGCAGATTCTATTTGTCCATATTTGTGCATACACATATATATGTATGTACATAACAAAAGTAATCAAAGAGGCTATCAACTTGAGAGTTGGAAGGGCATGGGAGAGATTCAAGGGAGGATAACTGGAAAGAATTGAAGGGAGGAAAGGAAATAGGAAATAATGTAATTCTATTTCAGCTAAAAAAAAAAAATTAAAAAAAGGAATACTAGGTAAACATTTAAGTTTTTTATTTTCCCAGAAAGCACTCAGTGAGACCACAGCCAGGATCTTGGGGTCACTGATATCCAAAGATTTGCTCAAGGTACATGGCATTGTCCCTAGCTACAGGAAGCCCCCAGGTGAGCACAATAAACACAAGGGGACACAGGGACTATGGTAAATATCCAGGAATGGGGTGGCATTTATATATGACAAATAAAACAGTCAAAAACCATAGATGTTTTTCTGTAACTGTTCTTATCTTGAAAACACACACACACACAGCTTAAACAGTAATGATTTTTTTTTTTAATCGCCTTTCTGCTGGGTGCCAGCTGCTTGCTGTCAAAATAGGCAAGTTCATGACGGTGGTGCTGGTCCTGGCTGGACACTACTCTAGATGCAAAGCTGTCATTGTGAAGAACATTGATGATGGCACCTCAGACAGCCCTTACAGTTATGCCCTGGTGGCTGGAATTGACCACTATCCCCAAAAAGTGACAGCTGCCACGGGCAAGAAGAAAATCGCCAAGAGATCAAAGATCAAGTCCTTTGTGAAAGTTTCTAACTACAATCACCTCATGCTCACCAGGTACTCTGTGGATATCCCCTTGGACAAGACTGTTGTCAACAAGGATGTCTTTAGAGACCCACCTCTGAAACACAAGGCCAGGTGGGAGGCCAAGGTCAAGTTTGAGGAACGATACAAGACAGGGAAGAACAAATGGTTTCTTCAGAAAATTCGCTTTTAGGTATATTTTTGTTTCCATCATTAAAATTAACCCCCCCAAAAAAAAAAAAAACACAAAAATCTAGGCTCTACTAGGCTAGACCTATCATTTTTTAAATGTAAATCCCTCCCTTTCTCACTTTTCCCAGGCCTGCTTCTATTTTCAGAACTATCGCGGCCACACTTCTTCTTTATCAAGATGGTGCCTCAGGCAGGAGTCCTTCCTATGCTGATGGCACCAAGCATGAGCCTTGGGAGCCAAACTCTATCTTTGGGAGATATCCTGGTCACATCTGGACACTGTTGTGTGCTGTTCCCTCACAGAGTCCGTGGCTGTATGCCATTCCCCTTAGTGTCTGTGTTGTTGTATTGGCCCCAAGGGCTGAAGCTCTGGGTCTCTGGCCCTCCTCCATGGCTCCCCTGGTCCTGTCCAGTCCCAGAGTCTTCTCTACCACTCACCCCTTCAACATGTGCATTCCTGGGAGGGCTGGGTAAATTCCATAGGCACCGCCAGGCCTGGGCCACCAAGAGCACAGCCTCTGCTCCCACACCACTTTCCCATGCCAGTGTTGCTAAACACTGCCACCCAAAAGATATTTATTCTACCTGAAGCCAAGGTTAGTAGGGTTAGGGCTTGTTTTCTCCAGAGTCTGTACTAGTGGGTACTTTCATGTCTCTTGCTGCTCTCAAAGCTCTTAGCCTTCCTCAGCAGGATCACACCAGTCCCTCCCATCATCTGCATAGGGTCTCTTTCTGGTGTCTTTGTGTCTCTTCTTTTTGAATGAGTTTACTAGTCATTGGGTTTAGGTCTACCCAACACCCAGAGTGAATACATCTCAAGATCCTTAACCAATTGTGTTAACTATCCCTAACTAAGACCACATTCAGAAGCTCCAGGAGAATGTGAGTTGAGGGTCCCTGTCTCACCCACAGCACACACCTGCTGTCACTTGTTTCCCAAGGAAGCAGAGGTATACCCTAAGGTTTCCAGCACCTCCAGAACCTCATTCCTACTGGACCCTGTGAAGAGTTCAGATGCCACTGAAAAGATAAATCGTTCCCATGAAAATATCCCTTTCTGCCTCTTTTCTTCCCCAGCTCTGGGAGAGGGTGGTTTCCCTTTTGCCTGTTTCATTCCCAGGCTTCCCTCTTACAGGAACAATAAAAACTCGATAAACTGAACAGACCCAGCTCTGCTGTTGTTATAAAAGATGCAACTCTCTAGAAAGACTTCTTGTCTTTCAACAAACTGGATTTCAAGACTAACTTAGCCTGATTTTAAAATCTAATCTAGTTTGAATGACCTCTCTGTCCCAGGCGGTCTCCATCTTCTTTGTGCAGCTGCCCAACTACATAGCAACCAAGTACTGGGGGCTTCCAAGTGAAGGAATGGGCTGTAGTTAAATGCTGCCAGTAACAGAGATGCATGTGGGCTATAGAAGTACATGTGTGACCCACAAGGCATTAGGTTCTGTCCTGAGTCACAGCATCAATGTGGCATAGAATAGATGTTCATTATGTGAGTGTTGAATGGCTGGGGAAATCTGACAACCTTCATGACAAATCCTTGAAAAATAAATGTCTGGGATTTTGATAAAGGGGTCTGGTGGTTTGAATGAGAATGGCCCCAAATTACATATACATGCAAATATATAGTCAAATATATATTTGCATGTTTAGTTCCTGGTTGATGAACTGTTGGAAGGATTAGGAAGTGTGTCCTTGTTGGACAAGGTGGTAGCTGGGGGTGTGCTTTGTGGTTTCAAAAACCCAGTCTCTCTCTGTCTCGCTCTCTCTCTTTCTGTCTCTGTGTATGTATCTCTGTGTGTCTCTGTTTCTCTCTCTGTCTCTTGCTCTCTTTCTGTGGATCAGGATGTAAAGCTCTCAGCTACTTCTCCAGCACCATGCCCGTCTGTCTGCTGCCATATTCCCTACTATGATGATCACAGACTAACCCTCTGAAACTGTAAGCAAGCCCCCCAACTAAATTTTTTCTTTTATTAGCATTGCCTTGGTCATGGTGCCTCTTCACAGCAATAGCAGATTTTTTTTTTTTCTGTCACAAGCTTTGATGATCTCCAGTTGACCATTCTGTCATGTCCACCTAGGCCAGAGCTGGGAGGAGCATTTCCGATGGCCTATCAGAGAAACAGCTCTAACTGGTGCCAAGAGGACAACAGCGTGGCTGGTACGAAGACCAACTGACACAAATTTCATTTGAATGAGAGGTTTTCTGCGATTGGTCCAAACACCTCCTCCGGCCATATAAGCAGGCTGTTCGGACTAGGAAGGCACCCTTCTGCGTGGCGTTCCTTAGCATTTCAATCATGGGCCTAAGGAATGGTTTCTTCAAAGAGCAGGTCTATAGGAGAGCTGTAACATTACGGGACCACACATGAAAATGTCAGCAGAGACAGTGGACTGGCACCCACGGCGGAGCAGTTAGCATGCCGATGGCAGTGGAACAACCACCTGCTTGATATCTGAAGAAGAGGGAGCACTGTGGTCAGCAAGCCAAGCCTCAAAGGCAGCAGAACAGCCAGCTTCACTGGCACTGTAAAAGGGAGAGAGCCACATGGGTGAGAGTAGAAGAAATTGCAACAGCAAAGGAGTGTTGGGAGCGACTTCCCAAATGGTCGGCCATAGCAACGAGAGACAACCAGTTGGTTTGAGAGAGAGCAAGGGCAGAAACAAGGACTGCAGAAGCAGATAGGAGGCTGGAGAGGAGAAACTACATACTCTATCCACCAGGAGAATCCTAAATAACTGTCTCTAGGATCCAAGGCATCGGGCACCCCACGCACAGGAGCTGTAACGCTGACTGCCGTCAAGGGCCCTGGAAGCTAGACCACCAACCTCTGCCTAGAGCTGTGGAATCCCAGCTTTCCAGGCCTGGCCCTATGCAGTAACATTTGAGAGCTAAGGGGCCCACTACCCTAGGCCAGCTTGAGAGTGGTAACACTAGAGGGCGCCACCTGCTGCTGCTCTTGCCTGCCTGCCACCACTGCTCTCTGCGGTCAAATGCCAAAGAATACAAAAACTTCCAAAGGCAGGCCCTTGCAGAGGTTCTCCTTGCCTACTGACGATTCTTAGCTTGGTAGAGAATAAGGACACCAGCTGTCTGATTGGCAACACTACCATTCCTAAACACATCTGTTAGGAACATAACTTAAAAGCCATTTTGTATAGCGGTAAAGCCATTTTATGTGTCTTGAAATAATACGATGCCCGAGCTTGCCACCAGGTGGCTGGGCCTCAGAAGCAAGCCCCTGGCAGGACACCTGGCAGCTCAAATAGGAGCCTAGCCCAGGACGGGCCTTGATATGCTAATGAGTTAAAACCACCAGCACCTGATAGGGCAAAGCTACTGTCCAGTGAAATGATACAAAAATTGGAACTTTGGGAACTCTCTCTGGGATCGCAGTACCACGCTCCCAAGACGTGGCTTCTCTGACCTTTATATTGATATCCATCAACAAGAGGGCTTGAGACTCAGTGTGCAGCCCTGGCTTCAGTATACTGTCGCTGAGCCCACACAGGCCCGCCAGTCAGTGCTAGCCTAGCCATCGGCCTAACTCTCAAAGACCTCCTGGGACCTCCATCAACACCACCCTCCGAGCCCACCATAGCTACAAGACTTCACGACAGACATGGATCAAGCCTGAAAACTTCCAACTTATGCTCACTGGAGAAGATTCCCCAGTGGAACCCTGCAGTGACATTTCTGCCCAAACAACTGTTCCCCACTTGCTAAGATAGCTGTTTGACTTGTTTATTAACATGGCATTATAAGGAATGTTTGTGTGAATAAACCAAGCATATTCGAAAGACAAATCTGTGTGGACATCCTAATTGCTGCATATCTTATAGCCCATAGGCCAGGCTCTCTGCAACATTCCTTGACCCTAGCTTCATAGGACTGATATAGAGCCAGGCTACATGGCATTTCTGAGACGTCCATAGTCTTACACTAAGTGGAGAAAATGTCGTACAGTCAATTATGCCGTATGGTGGTTTGAATAAGAATGGTTCCCACAGTACATATATTCCAATGGTCCCCAGCTGATGGAACTATTTGGGAAGAATTAGTAAGTGTGGCCTTGTTAAAGGAGGTATGTCACTGGGGACTTTGAGGTTTCAAAAGCCCAAGTCATTCCCAGTTACACACACACACACACACACACACACACACACACACACACACACACACCTTCTGGATCAAATGTACTCTCTCAGATACTTCTCTAGCGCCATGCCCACCTGCCTGCTGCCATATTCTCTGCCATGACAATCATGGGTTCTAACCCTCTGAATCTGTAAGCAAAGCGTCCAATTAAATGCTTTGTTTGATAAGTTGTCTGGGTCATGCCAGCTCTTCACATCAATAGAAAGGTAATAAAGCATGCCACATGCTAAAACTATTCCAAAGAAACAAAGCATTTCATGAGGAAGAAAACTTTGTTTTCAATTTTTCAAAGAAAATTAGAAATGCTGAGTCATGGGGGTAAAATAAAATATAGCAAATGATAAATATGTTTGTTCATCAAGTTCAAGTTTTCCTATCCTGATGGCTGCATATGTGACTATTTCTGCAAGTCAGGCTTTGTTCTATGACAAAAAGAATCAAACTCCCAAAAAGAGAAGACTTTACATCAGCTCTTTTTGCTGCCTTTTAATGAAACATTGTGATGTGACATAAAGGATTTGTGACAGAACCAGTTCTTTTTCTAGTCTCCAAACAAGTCGTAAATGCACTTAAGAAGTACCTAGCTACTTAAATACGCTCAAGCATAATAATATCTGAGTCTCCTGTTACTCTAAAGATACTCAAGGACAAGTTAGAGCTGCATTGTTTATGTGGACTGTCTACCTCTGTCCAACAGAAACTTAAAGATTTTTTTTCTCCCTAATGTCTTTGCTCTGTATATAATATAACTCTCTCTCAAAGGGAATAATTGAATACAAATTAAGAGGGGAAATTATAAAAGCTTTTACAGCACTACAAATAAAATAACATCAGCAATAATGATGTGCAGAAAACATCTCTCTATAAAAGCTATTACATATTTCTCAAAGAACCATGTAGTGGGTGCAATTGTCTCCTGGGGTGGAGTTACAAGTGAGGCAGATGCAGCTGTGAACAAGTTGGACACCCAGCATGTACTAATCGGAAGGACACACTGGAGGAGAGCCCGGTCTCTTATTGACTCACATCCTGCTTGTTCTTGCTTTACATAATCTCTCTCTCTCTCTCTCTCTCTCTCTCTCTCTCTCACTTTAACCTTTCCTATCCCAATTTCATTACTTTGAAAGTGAGCTATTGTGACCAACTCCCATTTCAGGGGTGTTTGGCACTGGATGTAATGAAATTAGCTGAAGAGCTTTGCCCAAATACAGATCCCTTAAACTCCACACCAGACCTTTTGAGCCACTCTGTGGTGAGGTACCAGTCAAGGTGGCTTTAAAATGCTCTGAGTACGCATCACTGGACCAGACAACCCAGTCCCTAACCTCACCCTCCACATCAGAGCCTTGGCTCACTCTTTAGTTGACACTCTAGTCCTCCAGGGGACTCTCTAGCCCACCCTCCAGCCAGGCTTGATGTCATTCCCTCCCCTGGAACCTCTTCAAACATATATGCCTCTCTGGCATACATTCAAAATCTTCTAAAACTTGACATCCAGTTGGACCAGCACCATTTGTTGAAGATGCTGTCCTTTTTCCATTGTATGGTTTTGGCTTCTTTGTCAAAAATTAAATGACCATAGGTGTGTGGTCTTCAATCCGATTCCATTGATCCACTGGTCTGTTTCTACATAGTACCATGCTGTGTTTTTTACTCTTGCTCTGAAGTACAGCTTGAAATCTGGGATGGTGAAATTAGACCCTTTTTATCACCCTGCACAAAACTTAAGTCTAAGTGGATCAAAGACCTTAGCATAAGGCCTGACACACTAAATCTATTAGAAGAGAAAATGGGGAAAAGGCTCAGACTCATCGGCACAAGTGATAATTTCCTGAACAGAACACCAATAGCTCAGGCTCTAAGACCAACAATCAATAAATGGGACCTCATGAAACTGAAAAGCTTCTGTAAAGCAAAAGATACTGTCATTTGAACAAAACGGCAACCTACAGATTAGGAAAAGACCTTCACCAACCCCACATCTGACAGAGGGCTAATATCCATAATTACAAAGAACTCAAGAAATTAAATGCCAAGAAACCAAACAATCCAATGAAAAAATGGGATACAGAGCTAAACAGAGAATTCACAAAGGAGGAATCCCTAATGGCTGAGAGACACTTGAAGAAATGCTCAACATCCTTAATCATCAGAGAAATACAACTCAAGACGACTCTGAGATTCCATCTCACACCTGTCAGAAGGGCTAAGATCAAAAACTCAAATGACAGCACATGCTGGTGAGGTTGTGGAGAAAGGGGAACACTCCTCCAATGCTGGTGGGAATGCAAGCTTGAACAACCACAATGAAAATCAGTCTGGTGATATCTTAGAAAACTTGGAATGGCTCTACCTCAAGACCCAACCATACCACTTCTGGGTATGCATCCAAATGATTTCTCACCAAACCACAAGGACGTTTCCTCATCTATGTTCATAGCAGCCTTATTTGTAATAGCTAGAAACTGGAAACAACCCAGATGTCCCTCAACCGAGGAATGGATTAAAAAAACTGTGGTACATCTACACAATGGAATACTACTCAGCCATCAGAAACAACGAAATCATGCAATTTGAAGCCAAATGGAGGGAACTAGAGAAGCTCATCCTGAGTGAGCTAACCCAGACTCGGAAGGATGCACATGGCATCTATTCACTTATAATCATATTTTAGGCATATAGTACAGGATAACTATACTACAACGAATGCACCAAAGGGAACAGGAACATAGACTTTGTTACCTGTCAGTGAGACACTTTGCCCTAGTGGTGCTGCCTTGTAGGCCCCCAGTGTATGAGGAGGCTCTTGGCCCTCATATGACTGCTGAACTGGGGTGGGGGACTGATATGTAGGGACACTCCACTCCAGAGGAATGGGATGGTAGGGATAGGGGGTAGAGGGTGGGAGGGCAGGACTGGGAGGGGTGGAAAGAGGGCACTGTGATGGCGATGTAACCTGAAGTAATAAATAAACATTAAAAAAGAAAGAAAATGTTCCCCATAAACCCTGCTAGTATGCAAATAGACTTTAAGGCATGGCTTCCTAGGGCTACCCAGGAAATTATAAATAGCCGTCAAAAGAAGTAAGTAAACTCAGGAACAGGCAGAAGAGGTACAAAATGTAGTGGGCACCTGAACTCCCAGAATACCAAAGCCGAATGGCCAAATTGTATTAACTTTTGAATGGTAAAGCAAAGACGCCTAAAAGGAAAGCCATTTCCCTGGGCCTCCACAACTTCTCTGCTTTTCTATTTAATGTTTTTGGTCATTGATCCTATATGATATATGTCTGTCCATCACTTATACACAGGGAATATACCTTTAGCTACCTCCTCTCAGCTTCCAAGAGGCCTTCTCAATCTATTCAAATTTGGGTATGAACATTCTATGCCTCAAATTCTAAGTTTAGGAGTGAACTAAATGCCATACCTAAAGGTTCTTAGTGAAGCAAGTGAACTAAACATGGTCTTACCAAGTCAACTCCCAAGGAAAGTAAAATGATATCTGTTACCTCTAAAAAGTCAGTCAGACAATAACAAATACTGAACACACAGAATGACAATTCCTTTGTTCTGTCATGGCATAAACCATAGGCACCACTTTCAAAAGAGTAGCACAATTTCCTCCCCTTAAAAAGGATTGCATGAAGCCTGGTGTGGCGGCAGATGCCTTTAATCCCAGCATTTGGGAGTCAGAGACTGGTGGATCTCTGAGTTCAAAGCCAACCTAGTCTACAGAGTGAGTTCCAGGACAGCCAGGACTACACAGAGAAACCATGTCTCAAAAAAATAAAATAAAATAAAATAAAATGAGACCCTTCATAACCCCTTTTCAAGAGCATTGAGCAATTTGTTGTTATATGTTTGAGTAGTATGTGCACCAGTCAATCAGCCAAAATATATAGTCAAGGTAACTAGCAGACCAAAACTTTCATTACCCATGAAAGCAGAGGGTAATGATTTGTTAGTGTTTTCCCTACAATGAAAAAAATAAAAAGTTTTTTTTTTAATATCAAGAAATCTGGTGCCAGGATTAAAGGTATGCACTATCACCGACTGTCTGGTGTCAAGAAATCAGAATATGACATTGAAGTAGAGGAGAAGAGAAGGGACATAAAGAGACCTGGAGGGAGAACAAGGGAGGACTAATGGGAGTTAGAAAGGCCAGTCTCACATTTTCTCTCATGTATGAAGGCAGAAGGAGGACTATTGGGGGAGGAAGGGATTATCCCAAGGGCGGGGGAAGGTAATGGTGGGGTAAAAATGAGCTAAGCAAAATGGTATATATGTATGAAAATATCACAAGGAAACCCATTATTTCATAGGCTACCTTCATTTTAAAAAGGAGAACAAGGAAATGTTGAGGTCTGGTTGAAGGTGATGCATTAGTGGTAGTTTATCTGTAACTCCAGTACTGAGGTAGGAGGATTATGAGTCCCAGACCACCTTCAGATTCATAGAAAGACCCTACTTCAAATAATAAACCAAAAAAAAAAAAAAAAAGGCAGACTGAAAACAGCTCCTTGTATCTCTGTAAACCCCACAGAACCGTACAGAAGACACAGAACAGGGCAGAGACAAAAGCACCATGGAAAGAAAAACTGGGCAGCGGGTGGATGACATAAGAAAGCCGAATCCTCAGCAGGTCCTTGGGAGGGGCTACATGTAGGGCTTGAGCACAAGGGTGTGGATGAAAGTCTAAGATGCAGTTGGATGGCAACCTTCCTTCCCTCAATACTAACCTTCCCTCACTTCTGCTAACGGCCAAAGGCTGAGTCTTGGGGGGTCAAACACTGAAGTACTGGGTGTGATGGAGAGGGATAGCATATTAAAACATGCGTAACAGGTTTATTGGGGGGTTACAGACCACAGGCCTACTTCCACTCATTTTGACATACTGTTAGGCAGACATTACCCTGCAGACAAGACAAGGGAGGCATCATCCCTGTAGAAGCTGGTCCAAAGAAAAAACGACCTAAAGATGCTGACAATAAGGAAGTCCCCCACAGAATACTCTGATCACCTCAATGAGGCCACCTTCAACAAGTCTTCCCCATTACATGTAAATCCCCTCTAACTATAAGAAGACCCCTCTCATACATATAAAAAGAGGCCTAGGACCACTGGGTCATGTGAGAGAAAGAGGGGCCGAAAAAAAAAAGCAGAAAACAGTAACCAAGAGGAAACAGTACTTACAGGGAGGTAAAAATAATTCTAAAACATTCCCATGTGCTTAGGAATTTAAAATAAGATGGCAAAAAGAAAATCTCAATAGTAACAAGTTAACATTGAAAAAAAACACTCAGAAATACAGCCAAAGACTTTATGGAAAACTGGAGAGAGAAAAAAAAAGATAAGAAAACAAAAACAAGACTGTTCACCAGATCCAACATCTAAACAGAAAGATTTAGAATAGCGGGCTGTTCTCCACTCATTTTGGGAAGAAAGGGAATCATTGAGATTTCCCAGGATAGAAGACACGGGGTTGAATATTGAGCAAGCCCTGTGAGAAACCAACACAACAGATGAAAATAGGAACATATACTGTGAAATTTTACTCCACTGTAAACCAGGGATAATTCTACAGACTTCAGAGAAAAGAGGAGGTCAGCAAGTTTCAATAAAAGTATGAAAAGTCAGAGGAAAGAGCAATGGATGGCTGCACCGACCTGTAACCCCAGAATCTCAAGAAGGGTAGGGTTGAGGGACCCCTTGAGTCCAGAAATTTGGACTAGTCTGGACAACACAGCAAAACCCTACTTCAAAACAAATAAGTCAGAGAGATGTTGGATTTCTTTTCCATCGCAGCACTGAGAACTGGAAAATAATGGAGCATGGAAAATGTTTTGTAATCCAAACTTTATATAGTCAAACTAAAATAAAGTGTGTGGGTAGAACAAAGACATTTATAGACATGTAACATCTCAAAACGCTTCCTATGCAACCTTTCTGAAGGCGGTGCTAAGTATTAGAGGATGTGTCTCACCAAAATAAGAGAACTGGCAAAGAAAAATATTCCGGATCCAGGGGACAGGGAGCCAACCGCACAAGGGAAGGGAGTTGCTGGGGACGGTGAAGGAAGCTTACTGGAGTTAATGTCTGGGATGTTCTTGAAGACCCATATGTCAAAGTTTTGCTCCCAGGTCAGTGCTATTGGGAAATGGTAGAAGTTTTAAGAGGTAGGGCCTAATGGAAGGTCTGCAGGTCACTGGGGGCATGCCCTCGTAGGAGATAACAGGACCCTCCTCCTGCTCTATGTTTCACACACTGAGCATGAGCAGTTTAGCTCTATATCATACACTCTCACCATGATCTGCCTCTAGACCAGAGGCCCAGAAGCAATGAGTACACACAAGCATGAACTAGAAACATTGGTGTGTTACTTGCCCAGGCTAGGGAAAGCTGGTCAGGAAGCTCTGAAATCATCAGGAAAATAAAATTGATAGAGAAATGTGTAATATGTTTAGGTACTAAGAGCAGGTCAGACAGTGTCCTGGTTGGGTTTTGTCACCTTTGACACAAGCCAAGCCATGTCTGAGAAGAGGGAATCTTAACTGAGAAATATCCTCCATAAGATTGTCCTCTAGGCAGGTCTGTGGGACATTTTCATGATTAATAGTTGATATGAGAAGGCCCAGTACACTGGCAATGGTAGTGCCACCTCTAGGCAGGTTATTTTAGGTGGTATAAGAAAGCAAGCTAAACAAGCCACAAGGAATGAGCCAATAAGCAGTGTTCTTCCATGGCTTCTGCTTTGGTCCCTGAATCTAGTTTCCTGTCTTGAGTTCTTGCCCTGCTTCCCTCAGTAACAGACTAGAACAGATAAACTGAAATAAACTTGTTCTTCCTCAAATTGTGTTTAGCCAGCATGTTATTACAGCAATAAAAGGCCAAACCAAGACAGGCAATAAGGGGGTGAATTAGTAGCAAGCATAAAGAGAGGTAACCAAAAGTCTAGAGACATAAGCTCCATCCCCAGCACCCACATTGGTGGCTCATGATGGCCTGTAACTCCAGCTCCAGGGTATTTGATGCCCTCTTCCAGATCTTACAAGCATGTGCACTCACTAACACATACCTACACAGACACATGGGCATAACCATAACTAATAATAAAACCAAATAAAAGAATAATGTGTTTTTGAAAGAAAGAAACAAAGGAAGGAAGGAAGTCAACTAAGAAGAAAAGGTAAATATTAACTTCGGAGGAAAAAAAAGCAATATACTACTAAAGTAGCTACCATAATGTCTAATAATTTCTCAACCCCTGGAAAACTAACTTTAAGGATTGAGCCAAGTTTTCATAGTTATTGCTGTTAAGAAAACCCAAGATGTGTGAGTTGATTTTCTGAGTTTATTCCACTCCCAGTTAGCACTCCCCCTGTTTCTCTCTCTCTCTCTCCTCTCTCTCTCTCTCTCTCTCTCTCTCTCTCTCTCTCTCTCTCTCTCTCTCTCTCTCTCCCTGCTGCCATGTTCCTTACTATGATGATCATGGACTCTAGCCCATTGGAACTGTAAACCCCATTACATTCTTCTATAAATTGTCTTGGTCATGGTGTCTCTTCGTGGCAATAGAAAAGTAGCAAAGATACTTACTTGATTTTTATGCACTACTTCAACTACCAAACATGCCCCAAGGAAGAGATATACGTTCCACAAAGTCCCATACTCACATACTAGTAAATTAAGATATCCAAGATTGGCAGCTGGCCCCACTGCTATGGCATGTGCTACATACTTATGGACAGACCCTCGGAATATTGCCTCAGTAATTCTTTGAATAAATTCATATTGAACAGTTCTGGCTGTGGGAATGCCTGGTTTCTAGTCAACTGTAAGACACTATTCCAGTAAAAGAGACCCCTACCTGATTTGAAATTGAAAAGCCAGGAAATCAGAGATCACTTATTTTCTAGAAAACAAAATAGTGATTCCTTTTGCCAGGAACCCACAGGTTAGCTGTTCCCAACCATGAATCCTAGAGAGACTAGTAATATAGTGAAATATGCTATTAAAATGTACACACACACCCAAAAAACCCACATAATTTTAGTATATGTCCAGGAGGACATAAAACAGTCACAAAATTCCTATTTGTAATTATTTTTTTAATGGAAACAATCCAGAAATCCATTCTCCTCAGAATGGATAAACATGCTGTCACATGTATAGATAGTCACATGATCTATAACCACATCACAATGAACAGGAATTTGTAACAGTAGCACACAATAACCAGATGAATCCGAAGGTCAAATATTTGAGTGGAAAATGCAAATTACAGAAAGCACAAACCTTATGGATCTACTTTGCACAGTCCAAAGACAAACAAAACTAAGCCACAGATTATTTCAGGAATATAGGAGGAAAAAAAAGGGTGTTTGAAAAGGAAGTGAAGCCGGGCGGTGGTGGCGCACGCCTTTAATCCCAGCACTTGGGAGGCAGAGGCAGGTGGATCTTTGTGAGTTCGAGGCCAGCCTGGTCTACAAAGCGAGTCCAGGACAGCCAGAGATATTCAGAGAAACCCTGTCTCGAAAAACCAAAAAAAATAAAAAATAAAAAATAAAAAAAATAAAAAAAAAAAAGAAAAGGAAGTGAACCATAAACTCCAAATTTGGGAGACTGGCAGTATCTAAGGAAGAAGATGGAATGCTGAAGGAGGTAGAGACAGGAGGTCCTGTCCCAGGTAATTCCCAACACAGACCTCCTCTATTTGAAATCCACACATATTGCATCTTATGACTGTTCACTGTGAATATCTAATTAAAGCAATTAAATGGGATGATGGCTAAGGGAGACACTCGTGGTGACTGGCATGCCTCAGCTACCCGCTCTTCTTCTAATTCTTATTTCACTTTTTATTTCAAATATTTTAAAATAAATCTGAGAAAAAGTGAGTAGTGATTTTCTTGCATATCAAATGATTGCTGAATGCTGAATGTCATAGGGGAGGATTTAAGGTCTATTCAAACCCAAGGATGGGCAAGGACTACAATCCTGGTTCTCACCAGGTTCATTAGACCAGCTTACCTACAAAGAAGCTTCTGGACATGGATTCCTCCCTCCAATCCATCATTCCTGTGCTTCTGGCTCTAACTAGACAGTTGCCCTTTCATCAAAAACTTGAGACACGTGGAAGCCTATGCAGGAAGGACTAACAATGGGGTTGTGATGGGTTTTGCAACATAGCATAGTCTGTCTGGTTCAGGGCTGTGCATATAACACATAACAAGCTAGGCCACATACTAGGCAGGAAGGGAATGAGACAGGGTCTTCTCAATGTCTGCTCTTAGAGGATGCTCTGACCCCAATAATACACAACCCCAAATCAATTTGAAAGCATCTGCCAGGAAAAGAGCCACAAACAAAAGAGTATCACAGCAGGACCAA
Source organism: Lophiomys imhausi (assembly GCA_907164525.1). NCBI lineage: Eukaryota > Metazoa > Chordata > Mammalia > Rodentia > Muridae > Lophiomys > Lophiomys imhausi. The sequence continues at coordinate 1,789,953 of CAJQZJ010004750.1, read as the reverse complement.
CTCCAAGGCCGTGAAGGTCTTATTCTGGTTTCTTGCAATGTTGCTCTCTCTTTCTATAATCTTGAAGCTGCTTGGAAGACAAAAAGGTAAACAAAACATCCAGAGCTGTATTATTTCACCTGAAAAGACTTCAGAGAAGTGGCATCCAATCAAATTTCTAAGTTAATTAAAATCACTTTTTTTAAAGGCAGAAGGTTAGGCAAAAACTAAGTTGTTGGCATTCTGTAGAGCTAGTGAGTGAAAAGAGAAATAAGAGAAAGGAAAGATGCTGGCTTGGCCTCAACAGTGTCAGGGGTAGGAGGAGACTGAGATGCAGGATAGCACCTTTATCAGTTCTGTCACTAAGCACCTACTGTGTGCCAGACATGGGGATACATCTTTGTAAGGAAAAGCAAAATGCACATCAGTGCCTCCTGATGTGAGGGAGAAGCAGAACCTGCCACAGAGCTCAGGAAAGCCTTCCCAGGGAAGCATTATACACTCTAGACTCTGAAGTGTTGGCAACAAGGAAAGTCTAGGTTTGACAATGGCAGGTTCAGCACACACACATGCAGAATGGGTTCATTGCTACCTGACTTAAGGCCCAGTGGACAAACCCTGAAAATGTACCTCCTACCTTTGAAACAAAATTTGAGATGTGCTCACCTCACTTATTTCCCATAGTGCATTGTGACCCTCCAGTGCATTCAGGTTGTGAGATCTGGCACCAATAGGGCAGTGGCTCTGGGTACACAATCAGACAATGAACATTTAAACCCCCATTACAAGATTCTTTACAAGAAGAAACACACCTGGGAAAGATGTGGTTCACATCTCAGATGTCCCCTAGAAACCCATGATTACATACTAAGAAGTACCCTCCAGCACTACAAACTCTATTTTTGGGAATCATGACCTGTTTTACTTCCTGCCCATTATGGAGGAATCCGCTGGACTTTTTAGATTTCCAAATCTGCTCACACAGGGTCTCAGGGTCATTTGTAACATTAGACTAAAGGGACAAGGACAGGGCTGGTTGGGGAATGGCTGCTCCCATGAGGGCCACTCTGGTTCTCTTAAACAGAATCTGCCAGGAGCCAATTGAGGTATCTCTATCTAGGCATTGTTACATATTTATTTCAACCATAATTATTCCTTCCTATGGTCAGAACCCAGTCTGGTGTCAAGCAAAGTGGGACAATCCCACCTAGGCAGATGAGCTAAGCAGCTTGTGGGGTACAGTGAGGTCACCCTGCCATCTGGTGCTTAGAAGAAAGGATTGAGGCTTACAATACACCCTCTAACCTTGAATCTGACTTTACCAGGGCAAACCAAATGGTAACGCCTACACCCAACTGTATTCAGTGCTGCTGGTCATGTGGGTCCATTGTGTGACTTGTAATTCTCTTCAAATTGGCCTTTAAGTTCTCCCTCAACCCTGAGCTCACCAGGATAAAAATTCTGGGTTGTCAAAAGGAAGCAAAGAGTGGGAAGCCAAAAAGTCTACAGTGTGATTTGTCTCAAGGTCTGTAGGAGCTCTGGTAATGGCCTCTCCATTCAAGGGCAGTGCTGCGAAAACATTAATGGGTTCTTTTCCTCAAAAGACAAGTATCAAAGCTAAAGCTAAGTAATTCTCTATTTTTGTCATCTTTAGAAAAAGAAAAAGGTCTAGAGAAATGCTCAGTGGATAAAGCTCTTCCCATCCAAGTGTGGGGAGATGAGCAAAGGTGGGCACCATAGCACACATCTGTAATCCCAGCACTCCTACAGCCAGATGGGAGGCAGAAACAGAAGAATTCCTGGAGCTTGTAGGTCAGCTAGCCTGACATACTCAGTGGCAAACTGTCTCAAATAAAGTGGAAAATGAGAACTCATATTCATGGTTATCCTCTGACCTCTATAATGTATATAATGTATATAATGTATATAATGTATATAATGTATATAATGTATATAATGTATATAATGTATATAATGTATATAATGTAATGGTAGGTACATGCCTGCACTTTCACATACAACTAAGCATGCACCCATGTATGTATGCACAGAGAGAGAGACAGAGAAAGAGATTTTTACATGTGGTACATACCTGTAGTCCCAACCTTTGGGAAGCTGAGGTGGGAGGATGGTGAATTTAAGGCCAGTCTAGACAATGTGAGTCTCTATCTCAAAAACAAAACAATAAAGGATTTTACTATGGTTTGGGATCTGGAATGTCACTCCAAGACCCGTGTACTAAGGTTTTGTCCCCAGGGTAGCAAGTGGTGGAGTCTTTAAGAGGGAGGGCCTGGTGTGAGGTCTTCAGATCACTAAGGGCACACCCTTGAAGAGGATCATGAGACCCCCTGCCCCTTATCTTCCTCTTATTTTGTACCCTGACTATGGGGTGAACAGCTCTTCCCACAATCTGCTGCATTGCCACAGGCCCAGGAGCAAACCACCATGGTCTCAACCCTCTAAAGATGTGAGCCAAAATAAACCTTTCCTTTTTGTAACCTAGGTATTTGTTACAGTAACAGAAGGATGACTAGCAAAAGCATATCCCCAAATGGTCAAGACTGTTTCTTTTACCACACTCTGCCAACTGTACCTAGGACACAGAGGGGCTTTGGAGGCCTTGATTTTTGGTGAAGTGTAGATGACCATCATCAGAGCTTGCTTGTTTTTGAGAGGGGGTTCTGAGAAGTTAGACCCCTAGATGAATAGACCTGGACTGTCCAGAATAAGGCACAGCTCAACACAACAGTGATTGGGGGTCCCACTTTATCAAATCAAGTGTAAATATGACTACTTTTTTCATCTTGTGGCCCACCTAGGAGACCCTTGCCAGAAAACATGCAATCGTCCCACAGGCTTTGTTGAAGATTCTGTCCTATCTGTGGGGAGACACTGGATATACCACTCACAGCAGGGACATGAGGGAGCAGATGGCTGGTGAAATGGAGGCTATTCTCAACCCAGGGCAACAGGAAGGCTGGAAAGCAGAGCCCAAGTTTAGTTTGAAACCTGGTGCCCGACGGTACAAATTTAGAAGTGCTCTTGAACCATCTGGTTTTTTAAAATAAACACCTGTCTGTCCAATCCTAGAATGGGGAGGGACTTTGAAGTCTTACTCCCCCACACCCAACACAGCATCTGGGCCATCCTTACTGACTCGAAGCCGAGGAGGGGCTTAGACACAGTAAGAAACCACATCAATGGTACCAAAGGTCTCTGCAATCCTTTTGATTCTGGCTTCTCTTTGGATATTATCTTTTCCCTCACCCTGTTTGAGATCTGAGGATACCAGGCATGTGTGAGCACGTGCACAGTCACACACTTACTCTAAAATGTTCCTCATCTCTCCACTTTCCAGCATCTTCCCTTCTCCGTCTCTAACACTGATACAATTGATCAGTGATCCATAAAATATCAACCCTCCACCCTCTATGTAAAGTCACCTCTCTAAGTATTATGAAATAGAATGTCTGTACCAAATAAATGAACACCTCAGATTTCCATTCCAGCGTCCCTTACAACCATCACACGGCCTTCAGACCTCTCCCACATTTGCCACAAGCTATTTGTCTTAATTAGGGTTACTATTGTTAATCTATGTTTCAAGGAAACACTATGACCAAAAGCAAGCTGGGGAAGAAAGGGTTCTTACATTTCCACATCACAGTTCATCATCGAAGGAAGTCTGGACAGGAACTCAAGCAGGGCAGGAACCTGGAGACAGGAGCTGATGTAGAGGCTGTGGAAAGGCGCTGCTTACTGGCTTACTCCTCATGGCTTGCTCAGTCTGCTTTCTTATAGAACCCTGGACCACCAGCCCAGGGATGGCACCACCTACCATGGGCTGGACCCTCCCCCATCAATCACTAATTAAGAAAACGCTTTACAGCTGGATCTTACAGAGGCATTTTCTCAATTGATGGTCCCCTCCTTTCAGATGTCCCCAGCTTGTGTCAAGTTGACATAAATCTAGCCAGAACACTACCCCAACCTTTTACCTTGACCAGAGATGCTCTAACCTGACCAGCTGTTTCAGCCACCTCCTCATCCCTTGGAAACAGAAGTGAAGAAGAGCCTGGAGTGAAGGGTGGAGACCCAGAAAAGGAGTGGCAAGGAGATCTTCCTGATTATGTCCCTTTCTCCCCACCCTACAGGCTTTGTGAGTTTGTGAGACAATGTGCAAATGCACTGAACATATTGCTAACACTAATACAAAAAAATAGATGTTAATTTTTGCACAAAATACCTTAATTGTCATAGAACTAATGTCCTCAATGGTTCTGTCAAATGAACTCCTCGTCATTGGCACAGCCATTAAGTCTAATCTTGCAGTTGCCTTCCCATCTCCATGTTTCTGCTCCCCTCTGTTTAGAACAACCTTCAGTCATTCTTTTCATGCATGACTTTCACCTTTTAGCTTGAAGTCAGCCCAATCTTTTATCTCTCTCTTATCCTAACACCTGCCCACTCTGTCACTTTGGATGTCAGATGGGATCAGACTTGCCTGATCCTGCTTAGGAATATGTCATGAACATAGAAGCATGTTAACATGAGGAGGCAGGGAGAGTCCTTACACCTCACCTATCTGGCCCTATGAAAAGAAGGGAAGCAGACTGGGTAGGAACAGCCTGGGGCTACTCTTCATTCTAGGACAGTCAATGGGTTGATGGGAAGTATTCAAAAATTAGGTTCACTCTTGGAAAGTCCCACAGCCTACAGAAATGGGTGGCTTTAATATTCCTACAGCATTCAGTCATGGACAGGAACAGCCTGGGGGAAGTATAGCCTCCAGAATAATGCAGAAATATATACTGCAACATACATACTGGGTCAAAGAGAATGACACAGGAAGAAATCAAAACTTGGCTCCCACCCACACCAATTGCCCTAAACAAGTTCCAGCCAGACAGTAGCCTAAAGTATGAGAACCAAAAATTATAAAGTCTTCAGAAAACACAGAGAGTTTATGATGGAAAAAGAAACCCTATATGGCCATAAAGGAAAACACAAGTAAGTTGGAAAATATTTCAATGAAGAAATTTTATTCAACAACATCAAGAACCTCTGTTTGGGGGCTGGAGAGATGACTCAGTGGTTAAGAGTTCTTGCTGCACTTTCAGAGGACCTAAGTTCAGTTCCCAGAACCCACAAGTGGTTGACAACTGCCCAAAACTCTGGATTTAGGAGATCTGATGCTCTCTTCTGGCCTCTTTGGGAAACAGCATATATAAGGCATAGACATACATACACACACATAAACAAAAGCAATGAGGGAAGGAAGGTGCTACAGGCTGAGGGGGTCACGGACCACTTGCCCTGTCTGGGAAATCAGGAGATTGGTCAGCATCAGAGTCAGGGCCAGAAGGAAGGTTCTTCTTGATAAAGCAAGCCCCAAAGCCCCAGGACTAAACACCATCCTGTCTGGAGTCTGGACTGACTGCCCTCCTTCCCAAGGCACGAATACAAAAGAAGAAACTTCATCGTCCCAGCATAGGAAGACTGCCTGGCCTGGCCCGCCCTCCCTCCCTCCCTCCCTCCCTCCCTCCCTCCCTCCCTCCCTCTGTCTTCACCCACAGAGGATACTCTACCTAAGGCCCATCTCACTTGCCCTCTTCCACTTTATACTCAATAAAATAAATGCATCAATCAATCAATCAATCAATCAATCAAAAAAAAAAAAAAGCAAAACTTTTCTTTTAGCCAGGCATGGTGGCGCACGCCTTTAGTTCCAGCACTCGGGAGGCAGAGGCAGGTAGATCTCTGTGAGTTCAAGGCCAGCCCGGTCTACAAAATGAGTCCAGGACAGCCAGGGATACACAGAGAAACCCTGTCTCGAAAAAAAAATTGTTTTAATCAGCATAAAAAAAGATAACTAGAAGTGCAAGGGCCAGTTTTAACACATGTAACTCAGAAGATGTTCACTACAAGCCTACGTTTACAATCCCACTAAAAGCAAACTGAAACAACAGAGAACCTGGTAAAAGAAGAGCAACTTGAAGAGGCACTCAAGAGAGAAAGAACACAGATGGCCACTAAACATAACTAGGTGCTGAGCACAGTCTATGGTAGGGAAGACGTGCCACAAAACCCAGCAGTGGTTTCCATGTGCAAATAAAGACTGGACAAGGGGTCCAGAAACTGCTGGCGGTAGCAGCTACTAAGCTGAATACCTCCTCCCGACTTGTGAGCCAGAAATCCTATTCCTAGGGGTGGAAGAAATGAGAGGAGCTACGACATAACTATGAAGACCCCAGGAAAGATGCACTGGAGAATGCTACAGACACATTACTCATCATTACTGGTAAGAGGCAAGTGTCCCCCAAGAGGCAGATGGAGAAATACACTGGAGGCTGACCTGACTGTGCATGAATTTCACAATACCATACAGTACTGAAAACCAAGTTCAAAACCAGACGAAACGAAAATGAGATGTTTAGGGAGCCATACTTAAGTGGTGAAACTATTGGGGGGAAAAATGTAAGGATGTGGTCATCATTTAAGGCAGGATACTTGTGACTTTCATGGAGGTGGAATGTTCAGGGGCTCCTGGGATGCTGCTGTGGTCTGAGTGTCTGTGGTGCTGGGAGTGACACCAGGGCCTCCAGCACTCTAGGCATGTACTGGACTGCAAAGTCCAAGAATCTGTTTTCCATCTGAGTGTTTATCTTATAATAATGTCAAAAACCTTATTACGGGCTGGAGAGATGGCTCAGCCGTTAAAGGCTAGGCTCACAACCAAAAATATAAGAGTTCGGTTCCCAGCACCCACGGCTGTCTCTCCAGCCACCTTTTTTTAAGCCGGGCGGTGGTGGTGCACGCCTTTAATCCCAGCACTTGGGAGGCAGAGGCAGGCGGATCTTTGTGAGTTCGAGGCCAGCCTGGTCTACAAAGCGAGTCCAGGACAGCCAGAGATATTCAGAGAAACCCTGTCTCGAAAAACCAAAAAAAAAAAAAACCTTATTACATTTTGTACATTTTTCTCAACTGCGATACATTTTACAACTTTAAAGGGGAAAAGAAAAGAAAGGAAGGAGACAGAGAGGGAGAAGGGAGGGAGGGAGGGAAGGAAAGAGACGGTGGGAAGAGGGAGGGAAAGGGAAGAGGAGGGAAAGAGAGAGAGGTAAAGGGCCAGTGGATGGAGAGAGGGGGGATGAGGGGAGCAAGGTAGACAGGCATGGCTCCTGGCCCTAAGAATTCACTTGTTCCGACATGGGAAATAGATGGTCAATCATAAACAGGTTAATTTCATAACATGATAACTCATGTTTGTCTTTTTAAAAATGAACCAGTTGACAAAAGGGATTGTTAGTAGCTAGGCTTTAAGGCAGAACTCTATCTAGAACCCCAACTTACATAATGGTGATGCTGCTCCACTAGGGGAGGTGAAGGCTGTCCCCTCACCCCTCCTCACCTGCCCAGCAGTGGGAATTGCCAAGAAAGAGGTCCCCATGACTCCTCCAGGCAGATACAATTGATGGTTAATTTGCCATAGTCCTTTAGAGACTTCCTTCTGAAGGATGATTTTAGTACACTGATAATTACCGGGTGAGCCAGCAGGCACTTTTTCATTCAAAGACGTTTACTTCTTAATTAAAATGACATGCAAATGTTAACATTTATTAATTATTTTACTAGTTCACAGCAATATAATTAAGTGACTTTCAACAGCTGAAAATGATGCCACCATCCTTGAGAAATTGCAACAGTCGGTAAGTGAATATGTGAGTCAGGAGAGCTATAGCCATTTCAGTCTGTCTCCCTGAGTGTCACCCCTGTACACTCATCTGACTGGCTGCACATTTCCTCCCACCTGTAGGCATGTGCTGCTGCCTTCAAGAGAGGGGTATCATTCCCACCGGAGCCTTTCCAGGAGGAAGAGTGTGCTCCAACAGAGACAAGTGTTTCAGAGCATGGTGTAAGGTCCCCAGCCCACGTGATAAAGTTCACTGTCCTCTGGTTCTCTACTGAAACCCAAGAGCTGTGCCCCTTTGCACCCTTTAAATGCCACTGTTCCCTGCTCCTTGGATCTGGGGTGGGCCTGTAGGTTGCTCCAACCAATACAATGTAAAAAGACAACTGGGGGCTTCCAAGCCCAGCCCTAGAGGTCTGCAGATCTTGCCCCAGTGCTTTTGAAACCTGAGACTATCACATTGAGAATTTCACCCAGCCTCCTAGAAGATAGGAGAACACCCAGAGAGGGTTCAGCTGCCCGCCGGTCACGTGAGCAGTTCTCACCCTAACTCTACCTCTTTGCAGGGAGACCATCAACAAGTCTCGAGTGACTTTCCTAAGATGCAGAGTGGGGGTCATGGCAGTAGTTTTCCATAATGGTAAGGACTGAGCAGGATTATGGCCACAATGTACTAGGGTACTTCTGCTCAGATGGAAAGGTACCAGTGACAGTGGATGCATCCCACTAGAGGACCCCAGTAGACAGCTAAGAGTTGGTGAGGACTCTTATCCCTCGACTTCACCCAGAGGATGGAGGGAAGAGGTTATGTCAAAAGATTTTCTCTGAGGAAAGCGCTGCCTGAACCTCACTGGGGGGAAAGGAGGGGTGCTTCCTCTCTCTCCAAACCTGCTGGTGCTGGATCCTCTGAGCACCAGGGTACACTCCAGGTTGTGCCCACATCTCACTAGTGTCTAAGAAAGCTAGAGTGGTAGAGGGCAAGGCTGTGCTGAGACATAAAGCCTGTCCCTTTAAATGAAGTAGAAAGGGTGTGAAGACACCCGCAGGCCTAGAGTCATTTCAGCTTCTGCACAGGAAGATCACCCAAAAGGTGACATCAACTCCCAGATGGAGAAGATACTGAAGACCTGAGCATGGGAGCCAGTGGCACCCAGTGGAGGTCTAGAGAGCATCTCCATACCCAGAGATGCTGCCTCTAAAACAGCATTTGAGGGAATTCGTAAGAAATGGGTCTAGGGGGGAGTAGTGAGGAGATTGTGATTGAGATGTAACTTGAAGAAATAAAAAATAAATTAAAAAAAAAAAGAAATGGGTCTAAATAGCTGTCGGTTTCACAGAGTGCAGAGCCAGCCAGGTAGAATAGCACCTGTGAGGTAGAAGCTGCTATTAACATTTACAAACAGGAAGTGGACACTAACTGGCTTGCCTAAAGTAAAACTGCAGTAAGTGCCGGGCTGGGATGAAAAGTCCCAGCACATGTGACTCCCAAATGGATTCTCTATCTCTGGGCTCTTCCAGATTGCTGGTAGCCTACATGGTGAGAGAGAAAAACAGTCACCCAAGCGGGGGACCAGATGACACAAAGGCCAAAAGGCCAAAGTTAAACCAGGTAGGTAGCTCACACCTGTAATCCCAGCTCTCAAGAAGCAGAGGCAGGAGGATTGCAGGTTTAAGGCCAGTCTTGCGAATATAGCAAGGTACTGTATAAGGGATAAGAAGGAAGAAAAGCATTAATAATAACAAACAAAAGTGCTTAGGCATGTCAGGGTCTCCCAGGAAGGGAACCAATGTCCAGTAAACTGAATCCTCTGAGTGGGGGAGCACTTTACCATGGCACCAACACACCTTGCCTGCTCTAACACTTCCTTGATTCCTGTTAAAACCCATAGAAAACTGTGAGAAAAGCCATCTGGGGCAGAGCAGCCTCACAAGCTTCTAGTGAGAGTCATATTCTCCCCATATGGAGTCAAGTGTAGCTCCCTACAGCTATGATAAGGTCTGGGAACATGGCCATTTCAGTAAGTCCCATATATAGCACAGCCATGACCACAAGTCATTTAAGAGAAAGGGAAGGGTCTGAGATTAGAAGAGAGATACTGTGTGTGTATCTGTGTGTCTCTGTGTGTATATTTCCCTCAAAACTATGAAAAGAATATGGCAAACTCATAATAAATGTTTAATTAAATGTCTACAAAGTGACATGCCAACCTCATTTGTTAAATTATTATTCACAGGAACTTCATTACATTTGGAAACAATCTATATTTTAGCTTTTTGTAATTACTTCACAAGAATTCCAAGTGTGAATGAGAAATCACAGTAAATTGTGAATTAAATACGTTGTTCATAGCTAGATCACCGCAAAGACAAAATTATTTTTAAAAAGTCTTCCAAAATATTTACAGTAAAGAAAGTTATATTTAATGTAGGATTTTTTTAAGGCAGATAGGATGGGGGCCTTCAAAAAGAAAGTTCCTAGAATCTTTAAACAGGATTCTAATGTTGAATAAGCAAAGGGGGGTGGGGTGAAAAATTACTAATGTAACCCAAGTCAGGCACAATGCTTTGTTAAACATACTAGAGACGTGGCTTTGGGTTAGAGCACTTGCCTAGCTTCCCCAGGACCCTGAGTTTGATCCCTAGTATACACAGACACACAGACACACATGCACATGCACATGCATGTGTTGGAACTTTGGTCATCATTAACTCTTAACTGCCTTGAGAATGAACCATTTTGTGCCTTTGAGCAGAAAATTATGGGGTAGGACTGCCCCCATCCCCTATCCTATATGTTAAGGTGATCTGAAAGCTGCCTGTATTCTATTGCTAGTTACTGGTCCCAAGATCTGATTGCTGCCCAGATGAGGACATTACATATACCTAGCTTTGTTGTATATGCCTTGTTCTACCTAATTTAAAGTTGATGGTTTAATAAAATGCTGTAGCTGTTCTGCCTGGTTCGAGAGACCCCAAAAGACCACCCAGGAGCCAACTCCGATGTAAAACCATGAGGGTTGTTTATTCAATCTTGAGCAGGGACCCCTCAAGACTCACCGATGCAGCAGTTTGAGTTGAGAACCCCAAACTCAGAAATTACAGGCTTTTTATAGGGGCTTGTTAAAATCCATCAGGTGTCTGTGTGATTATTCATAAATGGGCTGAGCGATAATTACATCACCCTAATAATCATAAATGTCAATTATATATATATATTAATATTTCATTCAACACCTATACTTAACTAATATTCTGAAGCAAGTGGCTCAACTTTTCTGAGCCTTGTTTTCAGCATCTGTAATATGAAGACTCTAAATGAAGCCATGTGAGAAGCTTTAGAGAACTAACCAAGCTACTGCATGTAAGACCCATGTATTGTGTCTGACACAGAATGAGGATACGTTAGCATTAGCTGTCCATGGAAACATGGGTCTCCCAAGTGAACATCATCCCACAGCTTCACTATTGGGCCATCAAGACTAAATTTACTTTGTAAAGTGAGTGTGTGCAAAAGCAGGGGTGCTGCTTCGAGCAGCTCTCACCAGATCATGGCCACATGCATCTGCCGGGCAGCAAACTTATAAGAAGGGTGTAAATCTACTTCTACTAAAAGTCCATCTACCGCTGTAGATGGCTGGCACCTATACACATAAAGAACACTGGTAAAACTGAATAATTAATTCTTCAACAAGCTGAGCTGTTGATCTGGGGCAAGTGTGCACTCCTTATGAATGAATAAATTACTTGAATAGAAATCTAGTGTTTCACAACCCCACTGAGGACCAAGGTCTCTTTGTAAAAATCTATTGACTGGAGTATGAGGAGTCAAAAGAAAGGAAGAAAGTGTGAAAGAAAGAAATCTAGAAACAAAAAAAATTGTAGCATAAACTCATTAGCATAAAAAAGTAAGAAAATACGAACTCTACTATTGCATGTTTACATGTGTAAAAATTAGGAACATCTAGAGCAGTGGTTCTCTATGACCATTTAATACAGTTCCTTGTGTTGTGGTGACTCCCAACCATAAAATTATTTTCATTGCTACTTCATAACTATAATTTTGATACTATTATGAATTGCAATATAAATATCTGTATTTCCAAATGGTCTTAGGCAACCCTGGGAAAAGGTCCTTTGACCCCCCCAAGGGGGTCACAACCCACAGGTTAAGAACTGCTGGTCTAGAAGGTGTGCATCGAGAGATCTGCACCTGCCTCTGACAGGAGAGCAGGTTTTCTGTAGGGAGTCAAAGCATGGCAGTGGGAGGCAGAGGTTGCTAACAGCCTGGAACAGCTCGCTCTGCAGGAGGTCTCCCAAACTCACTGGGTCATGAGAGTGAGCAGCAAGGAATTTTTACCAGGCAAGAAGAGGCTAGGTCTGCATCTTACTTGCTAAGTAGCATCACTGGGCAATGTGGTCCAGAAACAAGCCAGCTGCTAGAAGCCAAGTAAGCTCATGAGAGTTCCTGGGAGGAAAACATGTCTTCGAATTTCTCTCCACCTGAGTGGCTGAGGTGACAGGAATGTCAGTGAAGTCTGCACTCTGGCCACCTGTGACCTATTGCGCAGCTTCTGAGGGCTAGAGAAATCCCTAGCGTCCTGTCACCGAGAGTGAGTCAGCTGTGGGCAATCAGAATCACATGCTATTTACTGCCTCTTTTCTATGTACTTGTCCTGAGCAGTCATCACCATGTTTAAAGGTGAGTAGTATCTGCCCTCAGGGGCCAAAGATCCTTAGAGGGACAAAGATGTAAAGACAGTCACCATTCCACAGGTTCCGGCCTCCATCTGAAGGGAGCAGGGTAGTACAGCAACACATGGCTGATCCCCCTGCCCTGGCTGGACCATAGAGTCAAGAGGCAGTTTCAGTGAGCACAGCTGTGATGCTGAAAGGGCCCGAGGAGGGGACAGCTGAGCTGGGATGAGTGAGCTGAGATGAGTGTCCCCACACCCGAGGCCCTGCAGCCAGTACTCCCGGAGACTAGTCTCTCTGCCAGACATGATAATGGATATCACCTCACAAGGCTTTGGCACAGAATCCTGCCAGCAAGCAGAGATTCAGGCAGAGAAGATTAGTCTCTGATAGAGGCCTGCCACCCAGCTCCTCCAAGAAGCTACAGATAGCCAAACAAACAAGGTTCTGCTGCCTGTGAGTCTTCATTTTTCATGAAGAATTCTGCTCAGATAGGCTCTAAAACAGCCATCATATTGAATCCACTCATTAAACTTGTCCTGATGTGGATTTTTCTTCTTTAACAAACATATTCCTTCCTTTCCCTCTGGACTCCCCTTGCTGTGGCTTGAGTCATTCATTCATGCCTCCTAATGCTGAGTGGATTCAAACAGGTTCCCAAGTGCTTCTTTTTACAATACGCAGGCATGAGCTTAGGTCCTGGTATCTAGGTGACAAAGGAGAAACAGACTATGTCAGCTGGTAGTTACCTATACAGAGTGCTTCTCTGTATAAAGCTCTGTGATGAATGCTAAGTAGAATGCAACAGTACATAGGAATTGTCAAGACACCAACAGTCAGAGACAATGAGACCTCTCCTACACAAAGCGGCAAGAAGAGCAAGGCTGAGACAGAAGGAATCCATGTCAGTGGGGCAAAGTCCCTCCTAAACTGACAGGGTGAAACTAGCTCCTGGCTGATGAGCCTGACATGCACAAAAGACCAGAGACAGCTGTGTCTGCTAGCACCGGACAAGCTCAGGCTAACCTGGGTACCTTAGACTAGAGCTAAAAAAAAAAGAGGAGTGTGTCTTAATGGTACAGTGCTTGCCTAGGATTGTGAAGCTTTAGGTTCAACCCCCAGTCTCCACCCCACCCAAAAAAAAAAAGAAAGAAAAAAGAAAAAGAAACATTTCTAGGGTCAAACACTAGGTAGACAAAAAGATCCTTGCTCCATTATTACAGACCCAAAGCTGAAGTGGATAAGATTACGTATCAAGATAGGAAGGATCCAATTAAGAATGAAAAGCCTGAACTGTAGGACACTATGGGTGCTCAGGGTCTCCAGGAAGAGTGCTGCGGACCCAAGGCACAGCACAGGCGCATCTCTACAGTGGGAATGAGGCTTCACGGGCGGGTGGGCGGGCATCTTCACAGATGTGGGAAATGCAACCTGACTGGCAAGTGCCCGCTCAAGAACAGAGGCTTGGAGCTAACATGTGTTAAGTTTCCTTTTAAGGGCAGCACAAGCTAACCAGAGAATGTAAGTATCCAGCCTTAAAGGCAGATAGATTTTTCATCATAAATTAACATCATAAATAGCAAACTAGCGTCTTTAGAAATCCCTTGTAAAGTGAGGCACTGCAGAGATTGTTTCTGGGTGTGCTGAACCTAGAAAGCTGAGGCTATCGGTAAGTCAATGCAAGGGAGAGAAGAACAAAATTCACTCATCAGTTCACAGACAGAGAAGCTGAGATGTGGTTTTTATTCTCATTTTCTAATTATTTATTTTTATGTATGCATATGATCAAGTGTGTTTGCCTGCTTGTTTGTATGCAATACCAAAAACAGAATATCAGATACCCTGGAACTGAAGTTTCAGACAGTTAGTTGTAAGCCATTATGTGGGTGCTGGGTTGTGAGTTCTGGGAACCAAACCTGGGTCCTTCGAAAGAGCTGCAAGTGCTCCTAACAACTGAGCTATGTCCAGTCCCTGAAGCATATAAAGCAATCTTAATAACTGGCAATTGCAACTGTAAAACATAATGAAACTGAGGCTAAGAGATGGCTTAGTGGTTAGAACATTTGCTGCTCTTCCAGAGGATTTGCATTTGATTCCCACTACCCACATGGCCACTCACAACAACCTGTAACTGGAACTCCAGAAGACCCTCTTCTGACTTTTGTAGGCACCCACAAACATGAGGCACATAGACATGCACATACACACAAATAAAAAAATAATAAAATTATTCTTTTAAAACATGATGAAACCATCAAAGCTCTTCCGAGAAGAGCTATGAATTTTTGAAACAAGAATTTAATGATAATATGTTAACTGAAGATGGTCTGAAAGCATATCCTGAGAAGTGACAATAAATGGTACCATTCCTGCTTAACAGTCCCCAAGGCCATATGTCCTACCCAGGTGCTATATAATGTACTCATTGAGGGAATATTCCACTAGCAGGAGGGCATCCTGGTCTCCCAGGCATGTCATCTCCATGGTAGTGTGTCCCAGTTGTGCCTTTAAAAGGTCATTCTACTGCTCTAATAGACCAGGGTTTCTAATAGACGCGACTATCTATTAGACAACTATCAGATGGGACCCCAGAGTCACACATACACTGTAACAGCTACTGTGCTCCCAAAAGGATTCTTGATAAACAGTGCTGTCGTGGATATGTTGCTGAGGGAATCTACCACTAAGCTGCAGTCAAGGCAAACCTATAACTGGAACATATATCTGCTGTAGGCAGGAGGAACTGCCTACAGCTCTTGGAAGATGGAATCCAGTGTCATCGACTTCCCACCTGTTTTCTGAAGAGGTGACATAGCAGGAACTCAGTTCTGGTCTCTGGGGCTGGTGACTGGGCACTCCACAGTGGCCTTGTCCCTGCTAGCCTTGGTGAGGCAGCCATGCTATCGTGGTCACATTACCTTCATCTTCCCATCACACCTACTCCAGCACTGAGGTGACCAATCAAAGAGGCTCATGGTCACCTGGCCAAACTTCCTACTGAATCTGCTGTTTAGTGCCTCTTCTATAGAAGATGCTGCTGGCCAGGCCTGGAGTGTGGCTGATGACTGGGCACTCTACAGTGGTCACTTAAAAGGTCTTTCTACTGCTCTACTAAAGGCCAGAGTTTCTAATAGATGGGACTATCTATTAGATACTTGGTCACTTGACTTCCATTTGGCCCTCGACCTACCTTGTCACACCCGTCTTGTCTGTCACGCAGGCCACGACTGCAGTGTGACATAATGCGTGTGCAGAGGTTTGGGGGATGGTCAGGTCCCAAGGAAAGTTTGGGGTCGGACCCCCTCATGCAGGCGGATGTTGGTCAGAAGCCTGGTTATTTGTTGGGATGGATTCCTCATAACCCTGGGGGATTTTGCGGGCCCAGGATGTTTGGAGGACTTGGTTTCATTTTTGGTTGTTGTATTTATCTTTTCATAGCTTGCACTTGACCCATGGAGTCATCGGTTCCTTGAAAGACTGGTGACCCCCACCTGGAGAGTACCATGGCACCCCCTATATTTAAGTTTACTCCACCTTTAGGAGAAAAATTGGATATTCCAGGAAAGACTATAGAAATGAAACCGGCTGCTGTGATTCAGACTCTGGAACACTAGCTAGAGAAAATACTTAGAAAAATATCTTTTAATAATTCTGAGAGTGTGCCGCTTGCTGAGCTTGTACACCATTTACATAATAACACAGATATTTCTTTATATGTAGCTTTGTATGATTTACAAAAAGGAGAAGTTAGGACTGGGACCTAGAGGAAGAAGGAAACGAGATACTCAGAAAGGAATAAAATACCAACGTAATGGCATTCCTGTTAAAATGCTAGATGATGGTAAAAGAATAGCTTAGGTTTCATGAAAAGACTTAGGAGATCACGTCCTCCCTGGTGGGCATTGAGTCCCTCTGATAAAGCTGAAGTATTAGGAGATATTGTTAAAGCTATCAAAAAACATTCCAATACTTGCTAGTGTAAAAGGGGAAGCAAGTAAGCATTCATGGTTATGAAAAACAATTGAGGAAGTAGAAAGGGATTTAGAAAAAAGGCATTGAAATACTGGTCTGTTCCAGAATAAAACACAATGGTTAGGAACTGTCTGGTCCGTTGACCACAGTCTATCGGGCACCAAGAAGCTCAATGTTCCTTCCGTGTTCACAGATGTTATCATTTTTAGTAAGCACAAGAACAGCAGATATTTCTTAGCAACAAATGTTTATGCTTTTGGCTATGTACCTATGATCACACTTCCTGATTTGACTGTATAAGTTCATGCATGATTCAAGTAAACTTTGCAGCAGCACTGAAACTTCTCTTGAGTTGTGTTGTCTGTCACGCCGAATCCATTCCTTCCTGAATATCTTCTGTTCTCCCTGGATCGGTTGCTGAGACCTCTACATCGTGGTAGGCAGCACTACCTAACAATGGGTCTTGATAAAACTTTGAATTCCCACGAGTATATGTCTACTCTAACTGTATGTTATATATTAGTTACTTTGTTTGTCTCTGTGACCAAATGCCTGGCAGGAAGCAGCTTAGGAGGGGAAGATTTCCTCTGTGCAAGATGAGGAGGCATGGCAGTTAGGGCTCTGGCCTTGGCACATGAGCTTGCAGGGGATAGGAAGCAGAAAAAAAGACTCCCATAGGAGCCAGACTATAATCCATAAATCCCACTGCCAGCAATCTGCTTCCATGAGCCAAACCTCAGCACTTGTAGATTCCACAACCCCCCAAAACAGCATCACCAGCTGGAGACCTAGTGTTCAAATTCATGAGCCTGGAGGAAACATTTACACTTAAATGTAACATGCCGAGTTCTTTGAAATGTCAGGCTATCCCCTTTTCGAGGAAACAGGGACCCAAGTAAGTACATGAGATAGGTCCCTTTGAAGAAGAACTGTGAAAGCTGTAGCAATTGAGAACTGTAGCAATCTCCTACTGCCATGGTATTTCAGGGTCCTTCTCTGGCACACACCATAGGCGCTTTGCCTTTCCTTAACTCAAACTTTTACTCAAAAAGTCTAACAACTGGCTCATCTAGGAAACTGGACAAAAAATTATGAGGGAGATTTTATTTATTTTGCATTTTATGTGTAGGTATTTTGCCTTCATAGACGTAGACAGACACAGGTATGTCTGTGCACCAATGTCCATGCAGTGCGCTCAGAGGCCAGAAGATAGCCTTGGATCCCTGAGACTGGAGTTACAGGTGGTTGTTAGACACATGTAGGTGCTGGGAATTGAACCCAGGTCCTCTAGAAGAGCAGCAATGTTAACCATTGAGCCATCTCTCTAGCCCCCAAACATTTTGACTTTATAAATAAGGCCAGAGGCCCTCTGCTCCTGATTCTCTCTGTATAACCTAGCCCAAACGTCTTTTAACCATCTCCACACCTCCCTAAGCATCAAGTTTCCATAAGTACCACTCTGACTTTCTCTCTCCTTATATCAATAATCATGTTCCATCTGGCTTCTGTTCAGTAAGTTCCAGCATCTGTCCCCTACTACTTAGGGGTCCCATCACTCATGGCTATAAGAAAACCCAATTCTAAGCTAGTACCTGCTAACCTCACCTCATCCTGAAAAGGGAAGTTACACTGAGTCTCTCAATGACTCCAATGCTCCCCTCGCTATCACACTCCATGTTACTTTGATAAACAGATGTACTGAACCAAATATACTAAGGAAAAATAGTCATGGACTTGATTACTAAATATGTTGTCCACAGACCCGCCACCAAATATAGCCATAGACCTGCCACCAAATACAACCACAGACTTGCCACCAAATAGAGCCACAGACCTGCTACCAAATATAGCCACAGTACTGCCACAAAATATAGCCTCAGACCTGCTACCAAATATAGCCACAGTCTTGCCATCAAATAGTCACAGACCTGCCACCAAATATAACCACAGACCTGTTACCAACTATGT
>CAJQZJ010004750.1:1722841-1771642 GCA_907164525.1 Lophiomys imhausi | reverse complement strand
CACAGACCTGCCACCAAATATAACCACAGACCTGTTACCAACTATGTCCACAGACCTGCCACCAAATATAATCACAGACCTGCCACCAAATATATCCACAGACCTGCCTGTGACAGAAATTTTTTATTTAATACGCTTATATTTATTAGTACTTAACAAATACCTATTAAACACCTATATCTTATAACCTTATACCTAATATCTAAAACCCAATCCCTATCTAAGAACACCCTACCAATACTATTTTAACTTTAATATTCTTAAAAGGATATTAATATTCTAGCATAGGTCTGTACAGGATAACTTGGCTTTGGCAATTCTGGATACTGCAATCCCAGCAGGCATTCCCTTTTAAGCTTAGTGTCCTTTGAGCCTAACTTTGCCAGTTCGTATGGCCAGTTTATTTCAATCACTAGATCGTGACTAGCTTATAAAGTCAGTCTGTTTTAACTGATAGCTTGAGGTCAGCTTCCTCCATCAGCTGAGACTCATTTCTATAGTCCCCTCAGCCCATGGATGCCCCACAGCCTAAAATAAGCAGCTTCCAAACTCCACCTGCTTTTTCTGCCAGCCTTAATAGGCTGTATTATGGCAAAGGGTCTATCTCAGCCTGACTTTCAGGGAAAAGTCTCTCTCTTTTGGACTCCACCTCAGTGAGGTCTAAAGGTATGCATATGCCATACCTTGCGGTGCACTTTCAGCATCTGTCTCAGCCATGAGGGCAAGAGGAAGAGAGAGACCTCATGGAGCTCTCTGCTTTATATATTGCATCATCTCCCGAGCCTTGGTGGTCTCAAGGGTCCACAAGAGTTCTTGTGATATCCAGCAGTCCCGTGGCTTCTCACAGCAACTGACATCATCTGTGGCTTGTGTGGTTTCTTAGCCATGCCCCTTCAACAGGGTATTTCATGTTTCTCACAGAACTATGGCCTCAATTGGGCTCTGTCCATTTCAGCAAGTTAAAAGGACGCCAAGCTCCTCCTTATGTACTGCCAGATCCTGAGCTGAACTGCCTACTAATTCACTAAAGAAGCCTAACTTCTACCATACCTGCCACTAAATATAGCCACAGACCTGCTACCAAATATAGCCACAGACCTGCTACCAAATACAGCCACAGACCTGCTACCAAATATAACCACAGTCCTGCCACCAAATAGAGCCACAGACCTGCCACCAAATAGAGCCCACTTGTCACCAAATATGGCCATAGACCTGCCACCAAATAGAGCCACAGACTTGTCACCAAATACGGCCATAGACCTGCCACTAAATATAATCACAGACTTGCAACAACTGTAATCCTTGGTGAGCTTCCCAGCACTGGAGAGTGTTTTCATTCTTACCTGTCCAACTTCTCTAGGTGTTTTGATCACTCCTTTCACTCTTGGCTACAGCATTGCTGACATTTCTACCTCACTTAAAATGAGCCATTCTGTTTCCATACCTCTAAGAAACACACATATTAGATCTACTTCCCAGAGTCTTTTCTAAGTTGTTAATTTTGTATTGAGAGTAGTCCCTACTGATAAACCTCAATCATCCAAGGTTACATGTTCTCTTGATCTAGACCCAGGAATGCTGTTGTGTGTACTCTCCCAGCTCCTGTGCCGTGCGTGTTACTGATTCTGGGGCCCATTCCTTTTCCTCCAGTAGCAGCCCTAGAATTTCCCCAGTCAGATCACAGTGTTATAGTTCAATGCTATTCACTGGCCCAGTGGCCTTCTCTTGAAGCTGGAGCAGCTACTAGACTCTAATAGGGAGCCTTCAACAGGCCTTTGAGTACTTAGAAGAATTGAGAAATTTAAATGATGCCAGAAGTCTAGGAATCTCAGGACTCAGGGCTGCTCAATTCAAGGTATTGACCTCAAAACAGCAAAATTTGTCCTGAAAATTAGCCTCCTGTGGGACATAGCTACTCTTGTAATGTTCTGGGTCTGATCCTCTGATCGTTCTGCCATCTGGCTGCAGTTTGCACTTAGCTTTTAATTAGTGATTAATCATCTCTAGCCTCCATCAGCTTTATCAATTCAATTGCCCTATCTACAGCCATTGATCTGTCTTCCTCTCTAAAATGACTACCTTCCCCTACACTGCACAGTGCCCACCACAGTTCTCTGTTTAGTTTAGCGACTGAACCCCATCTTAAGGCACATGGCTGGATGGGTGGGTTGATGGATGGATGGGTAGTTGGATGGATGATGGATGGATGGACAGAGGAACAAATGAATGGATGAAGTTCCACTGAACTCTGCTAAGGTATTCTGAGAAAGAACTAATGACTTCTAGAAACCACTGGCATGTACTAACCAAGGACTGTCCTCTGCTGAGCGTGCTAACAATACACACAAAGTGTCCGGGGCTCTGAATAATGACTCATTAATAATAGATCAGTAGAATCAAAATAGAAATGACCATGAACAACTAATCTAAATCCTAAAAGCTTCAGTCTGAATATTCAGTCTCAGGAAAACCACCCACTATACCCAGGAGCCCTCTGGATTACAGAGCTCTTTCACTCCCAGCAACAACTCCTTCAGGATATTTTACCATGTTGGATTTATGATAAAGTTAACAAGAAAGACGAGGCAAGAGAAGGAAAAGGGTAGCATTTCTTAAAATCAGAAAACTCTGCCACTGTTTCTATGTAAGACTAGGGTTATGAGGCCCCTTGGGTCCTTCCCAGGCATTTATCAAATTGCAAGAGGAGATGAAATCTCTCCAGTCATTAGGAAATCTTTCAACTTCAAGAACCAATGTCCTTTGTTCACTTAGCGTCCAGTGTGGAGACAACCTGGCAGGCCTGAATGCAGATGACCCCACTGGGTATTCCCTGGACTTCCCTGGCCTTCCTGCTGCCAACTACTGCTTCAAAAGTTCTCGTTAAGTGCCTGAATGTCTCATTTCTCAAGTCTGATTGTCACAGGCTTTTTGCTAAAAATATGTTCTCTATCCAGAGCCCTGCTGTGCCCTGTGCCAGATTTACCTCATCTGTGAGAACCACTGGAGGATGGTGGGCGTTACAGTCTCAAATACACATTGTCGGAGTCCAGGATTCTGCTGACCTACCTGTCTTCCTGCAAGATAAATTTCACCTTCTCAGAGGTCATCCCTCAAACTGGTCACTTTGGATTCAAGTGCTTAGTCATCTCATTAGAATAAACTGCAGGGTCTGTTGGGGGAGGGAGGTCACTTGAGAAATTCCAGTGGTTTTACAAACTTCATGCCAGGACCCGAAGACAAGACTGAAGCCTTGCTGTAGCTGCTCTATGGAGAGGTGGGACCACAGGAGGAAGCCTGGATGTAGCCTGTGGGGGGCTGCTGAAGAACTGTTGTTAGGGAGACCCCTTGACTGTCTTCTTGCCTCTCTGGTCAATTTCCCATATCTGGTCTTCTGCCTTCCCTGAGTCTGATTTTGCTATAATATGTTTGGTTGGTTGGTGTTTTTTATTGCTGTTATTTTTGCTTTTGTTGTTGTTTTGGGTTTTGTTTTTTGCTTAAGTTATCTAGATTTGGTTTCTGGTGTTTTCTACCAAGAACCCTAACTGGCATGCTTTCTCATCCCCCTTGCATCCCTTGGTTTTCATAGTTTTCCACAAAATGGATTGTGGCTAACCACAGATCCTAAGTGATATGTTCCCATTCCAGAGGCCCACACTGGCTTTCAGTTCCATTTCTAAATTCTAAAGAAAGAAAAATCTCATCTTCCCACTTGGTGCTGTACAACCTCTCAGTCCAATGGCATGTACCTGGGACAGTGACACGGCACAGTGCCAGGTGGTGGCAGAACTGTACATATCTAAAGTATCTTGAAAATAGACACCTTGAAAGTTGCTCCCCACAAATGAATGGGATTTGAATGAGCAGGAAGGAAAAGCACAGTTGTCAAGAGGTAAACATTAGCTAAGGATCCACAGAGCCTGGGTGGCTGTGGTGGTTTGACCCACAGGAAGGGTTCTAGCCAATTCTGGCCAATCCCTGGCGAAAGAGGTGAAGGGTTGGCAGGAAGGAGAGAAATGGACTAGGGAAGTCCTGCACACAGGAAAAAAGCTTCAGTGTATGAAGAAAACTGGAACCCACTGAGCTTTTGATGGTGGAAAAGGTCTGACAACGTGTCATCAAATGAAGGCTTCAAGTTAGAAGAAAGGTGCCAAGAATGATGATGGAGGGTGAAGGGTAGGAAAACCTAAAAAGGTTTTCAGAACAGGATGAGCAGTTAGTATGAGCATGAAAGGGAAAAGAAAATCAAAATTACACTCACAAAATTCAAACTTCTTGATGAGGATGTAGTGAGTCACAAAGCTAGAAACACCAGATCTGTGGATCTTTTCTGTGCTGCATCCATGTTTGCTGCTCTGCCGCCCCTGCCCTTTCAGGGCAGCCATGTGGGCTGTTGCTGGGAGGGGGGGGGGGGGGGGCTAGGTCCGCTGGGATCTAATCAGAGCAGTTTCTTCTTTGCAGTTCTTTGCAGGCATCTCCCACTTTTGCTGACACAGCTCAGTCTCCAGCCAATCCTGGAAATTCACCTCCTTTGGCACCCCTTTTAAGACCTCTTTCCTTCTTTCCTCTCATCTCACTTTTGCTCAATTATTTCAGGGTAAATGCCCCTCCTTTTTTAGCCCCGTTCTCTTCCACTTACAAGCCAAAGCCAAAATGACCTTAATCATGAATGATAAGTATAAATTAGTTTCAATGTCACATCCATATTAGGAAAGAGACACTATATATTTGATTTAATATTGGTCTCTAAAAAAGTAAAAAACAGCCGGGCGGTGGTGGCGCACGCCTTTAATCCCAGCACTTGGGAGGCAGAGGCAGGCGGATCTTTGTGAGTTCGAGGCCAGCCTGGTCTACAAAGTGAGTCCAGGACAGCCAAGGTTACACAGAGAAACCCTGTCTCGAAAAAAAACCAATAAATAAATAAATAAATAAATAAATAGATAGATAGATAGATAGATAAATAAATAAATAAATAAATAACAAAAAAAAAGAAAACCAGGAACATATAACAACATATTGTCAAACCTTGGAACAGGCTTAATTTTTCTTTAGAATCTCCAGCACAGTATCCATGTGTGTTTCAGACTTTAATTAAATCTACTTTTCCTCAGACACCATCATTCAGGAAAAACGAAAACCTTTGTTAATAAATATCAATGATAGGAAATTAAATACTTATATAATACAAACATGACAATGAATTGTTTTCTAACTATATTTTCTTGCAAATGCACAATATGTTATCAATATTGTAAGTATAAATGGCTTTAGTGGGCTAGCTCAGGAGCCTGGCTACTTGATATTTTTAATATTTATTTAATTACTTATTGGGGTGGGGATATGCAGGGAGATCAGAGGACAATTTGCAGGAGTTAGTTCTCTCTTTCTACCATGTGGTCCTAGGGATGGAACTCAGGTCCTTAGGCTTGCCTCTCTAGCCCAGTGACATTTTAAAGAAAAGCTGCATTATATCTTCAAACAAACAGACATTGAGGCTAATTTCTGGCAATCTAGTTTTTGAAACTCAAACACTGCTTAACTTAATGTGATGGCTATTCTTGGTTGTCAACTTGACTACATCTGGAACTAAAATCCAAAAATGGAAGGCACACCTGTGAGGGACTTTTGCTTAATTTGAAGTAGAAAGGTGTACTTCTAATCTGTATCTTTGAGATTGGAAGACACAACTTTAATCCAAATCTTTTGAGCTGAGAAAAGATACACCTTTAATCTGGATCTTGAGTCAGGAAGACACGCCTTTAATCTGAACCACACCTTCTGCTGGAAGCCTATTTAAGGACATGGAAGAAGGAAGTTTTTGCTCTGTGCCTGCTTGTTCTCACCTTGCTTACAAACCTATTCTTTCACTGGTATTAAAGTCTACCTCTTTGAGATTCCAGTGTGCACTGTTATGGGTTCAGGAATAGCCACACTTCAACTGCTCAAACACCAGACTCAGATTGATGGAAGCTCATCGAACACTGAACCAAGACTAACCAGTCAGGGACACTATTTGGATTCAGGAACCAAAATTGTGACCCCCAAGCTATTCTCCAAGTGAGTTTTTAAGTGAAAAATCATAACCAAGCAGAAAGAACCAACTCTATCCCAGATATTGTGTCTAACCAAGCAAGAAGAATCAGTTCTATTCCAGGTAACATTATTCCTAGTTGCTAGGCAAAGCATTTTAAGCTGATTGGCTGGGAGAAACTTGGGGGCTTTCCAGTTCCCCACCATTCTGGGAGAAAGGAACATACATCATTAATTCAAGTAGAACATTTAACAAAAGCTATTCTTATTTCAGGTCAGCAGAGCCTGAGAACTTGAACTTAGTTTTACTGTATGATTAAGATGGAGACTAAAGACAAAAATGGCTGTAGTTATGCCAGGCAGTAAGGCCTAGATATGTCTGGACATGTCTCAATGTTGGTGAGCCTCAACATATACTAAAGACCAGCTGAGACATTCAGTCTTGTGGACTGGGAAACTACTGGATTCTTAGACCTTCCATTCATAACCAGCCATTGTTGGGTTACCTAGACCATAATCTGAAGTCATTCTAATAAGTCCCCTTTCTATAGAAAAAGATTCACTCTAAGCCCTATAACTCTAGAGAACTCTGACTAATACACTTAATGAAAGGATTCCAGTGAGAAAACTTGAGATTACTTAATTATTTTGAGCATAGTGATAGAGAATTGCAATGTGCAAGTTTGATATATGTGAACTTCCTTTTGTCATTATTCCATCAGTTTTGGTAGGCAGCCAGTTCTTTATTTTTCTTAAACAATCATTATGAATTCTGTTAATTCCAAGAGTGAAAACAAAGATGAGTTGGAGGTACAAGTTTTACCACATGGATTTTCTAAATATATTTATTAGTGTTCCTCAACTCCTCTCAAAGCTGGGTGCTTCGGTCGGGGTTCAGCCCTTGTCTCCTAGCTTAGCACTACCATCTCACTTTTATTGTCCGCACATCCAGATGCAGCTGCATTTATTTACATTTTTTAAATGAATGAAACTCATAGCTTGTTGACATATTGGAGAAGCTAAAAATGTCCCATTTAACTCCTGCTCACAACTACATCCGCATGGTGGCAGCTGAATTAGCCCCACTTTGTAGCAGAGTTGATTTTCAAGGGAGATGTTTGCAGGAAAATGAAGGGTTTGGAAAGTCTTATTACTGGGTGCCACAGTAGAAGCTATTTTGGTTGTGTTTCAAGTTTCCAAGAGAAATTTCAACTCAAGACCATGAAACAAAAATCACAGGCACAAAAGGGAATGAGAGACACTGTATTTCTGTTCAGACTTCCCACAGACTGCTTCCCCAGCCACTGGATAACCTTGGTTTGAACTTGTGGCTATGAAAAAGATCAAACATTCTGAAACTCACACCACAGACTTCACAGCCAGCCTCCAATTATCCACAATGTGTGATGTGGATAGTGTCCACTCATTTGTGGACATCTATCAAGAGGCTACCATGAATGAAACTCTGTGTGGTGGAGACTGCAAGGCAGGGACACGGGAGTGGACAGAATCCAGTGGTTACCCTTGTAGAACTTACAGTCTGGGAGGCAACTGACTGGGGTGCTCAGCAGAATGAGAAGAAATATTACAGCAGGAAAGTAAGTAGAATGTTGAAGTGGGGAATGGCTCAAAGAAGCCACTAGAAGAGGTAGATTGAGCTGTTAGTGAATTATATTCCATAAATGGCATCAGCAAAAACACAGAAGTATAATGGCATGGTCAGGGCAGCATGTGGGAGTAGGGATGGGCATTGTGCATGAGAAAGCTGAAAGGTTCTTAGGGCTAAGTCCTAGAGAACCTTAAAGCCATGACTAGGAACTGAACTAGACACATTGGGCAGAGGCAGGTCTTGAGGAAACAAAACTATCTGATCAATATCAGATGGGAAGATAGGTCATGTAAGAAAGAAAAGAATAAGTTGGAAATCTGCATCACAAGGTTGATGAGAAAAATCCAGAAGACCTAATAGGAGCAGCAGTGTGGACACACTGAGTGAATAAACTCAAAGGAAGAGAGCACACAGTCAGAGCACACAGTCAGAGAAGAAAGAAGCCAGATATGTGGCCCCTTGGCTCCCCCACCCCCACCCCATCCCTTTCTACAAGTGAAGGGTCACCACGGAGGGCTCAGGTCCTGTGGGCAGCTGTTGTAGAATGAAGTCTTCTGAACAAAACAGCCACCATCTTCAGCAAATCATCTGTGCCTGCCTGCAAGAGACTGTCACATCAGACTTGTTGATTGTTGATATCACCTTAGAGAAGGAAGGGGCAGAGAGCCTCACTGGGCCCTCACCTAGGATTCAGATGGCCTCCCAGACATTTGTATGCAATTCTGCCCTAATTGCACATGGCCTCTGGAGGTGCTAGAGAGCATAGACTAGGGAAATGGGAGACAGACACTTTCATCTTTGCAGCTATGAGAAGCCATCATCCCATTCTGGATAAGACTTCCTGGGGCAGCTGCTTTGGGGCCCCCCACACTCCTATAACCCCTCAGCTGACCTCAGTGGTTCACTAAGTAAAGCTTTGATGGAATCACACCTATGAGGAGGGGATAAATGTTTGTTTACACTCTGCTGGGAAAGAATTCTGGCAACAGCAGCCACCTCTTATGGGTACCATAGGCTCTCCAAGTTTGGAAACTGCTGCCTGCCTGCTCAGCCTAGAGAGGTAAAGACACCTGAATTGGAAGTAATGACCTGGTTGCCAGTAGACTCCCCTCTCCACTCCTGTTCGTTCCCTTACTCCTGTCCACAACTTTGTGGTGTCCCTTCATTGAACTTTTCTCAGTTACTCTGAGAGTAGCCTCTGTACTACATCGCTTACATCCCATGCAGCTCCCATCATCCAGACTGTGCCATCAACAGCTACAACACCTCAGGAATAGCAAGTCACAGAGTTTACCAGTGAGGTACACTAATCTAAGAAAGAGAAACTTTAAGATAGGTAAACATACATGAAAGGGACCCTGTAATTGTGTCAAATCCGTTACCCTGTAAGAGTAACAAAGTACCGCCTACTAGGCGGCTTATAGCAGTAGACATTGATTGGCTCAGAATTCTGGTGGCCAGAGTCTGAAACCAAAGTATCAGCAGCGCCATGTCCCTCTAGAACCTGCAAAGGAGAACACGCTCTTGTTTCTAGGTGTGTTAGAAATCTTGATCGCTCCTGGCCGTGGCCAGGCCTTACTCTCAGCCGCTGTAATCACATAGGGTTCTCCTGGGTGTTTCTTCTACACAGGGAAATGGATCCCCTCTCCCCTCAGCCTACACCCATATCTGCCTCTAATGAGAATATTATTCTTACTGAATTAGGGGGTACCAATGGCCTTATCTTAACTTTGTTATATCTACAAAAACCCTCCTTGCTAATAAAGCCCTATTCTGACCCCTTGGAGGTGAGGAGGGCAATGTATCTTTTGGAAAGATACAACTAAGCCCATAACAAGGAACTAGGAGTCTGTTAGTGGCTGGCAGTTCTGAGCTGGCTGAATCTTCCAGGCACAGTGTCTACCACTGATCAGTACCCACCAGTGTGGCACCTGATACTGACACTGCCCCTGGGGATAGGGAAGAGATTTAAAAAGAAAAAAAACCCTTTAGGGCTTGATCACTATGGAGTCAATCTCTGTCAGGGGCCAGAATATCAGTTCCTCTGGAGTAACTGTGGGATGGTAAGAAGCTTGTGCATGCCATGATCACTCTGTTTGGGAAAACAGCACCATAACCATGCTGGTGCTGCCACGGATTTCTCTATGCTCTGGAGTCCATGGTCACCACTTTCATAGATTTTAATACAAAACCCAAATATCTCAGCTCTGAGAACACAGACTTGCCACTTGAATGTATCAGGCTGGCGATAGGATTTTCAATAGGACAAAAATTCTGGGAAGATTGAAGATATAGAATTTTTTTACAGTCAAACTACAAACTACAACTCTCCACCTCCTGGGCCTATAAGATCAACTTGTTGAATTAACAACCTAACTAAAAAACAGTATCTAGGGTGTTCCCCCCCCCCTTGGTTATTTGATGGATAATAGAAAATTTTGTTATTTAGGGGAAAAGACTACAAGCTGTTAAATGGTCTTGTTAAATGGGTTTTGGAGGTTAGACCCAGGGACTTCTCTCTTTTTCTTTTCTGTATCCTTCTTTCTCTCCTATGTAGGAGTGAACAGACTTGAGAAAAATGGGACATAGACATAGTATAGGAAAGATCAAGAAAAAAGGACAGATTATTGACTATAGCTTTATACCTTTGTATACTGATACAAAATTAATATTATATTTGGCTAAATTGGTATTGATCATTGTATATTAATGCAAAATTAAGATTGCATTGGGCTACATCAGTATTGATCTTTGTATATTGATACAAAATTAAGATTATATTTGGCCACAATGGTATTGACCCTTGTATATTGATGTAAAATTAAGATTGTATTGGGCTACATTGGTATTGATCTTTGTATATTGATACAAAATTAAGATTATATTTGGCCACATTGGTATTGATCTTTGTATATTGATACAAAATTAAGGGTAACGCTTCTTAAAGGTATTGTTCCTAGTAATGCTTAAAAATGAAATGTAAAGTTTTGGCCTCTTGCTACCAACCATCATAAACTGTTTAGGATAATTAAGAAATGGAAACTAATAGTCATGCAAACATGTCATTTTGTTAGTTACTATGACAGTCTATCACAGTTATTTTCTAAGCTACTCAGAAATCAAGTTGCTAAGAGACAAGCAATATTTGCTTATCTAAATATAAGAGATAGATAGGGCATTTTCAAAAACCTCAAGAGATCTGCAGAATATGGCATTCAAAGATGTTTTCTTTTTTTTTTTTAAACATTTATTTATTTATTATGTATACAGTATTTGCTCTACATATGTGCCCGGGCACCAGATCTCAATGTAGATGGTTGCAAGCCACCATGTGGTTGCTGGGAATTGAACTCAGGACCTTTGGAAGAACAGCCAGTGCTCTTAACCTCTGAGCCACCTCTCCAGCCCCAAAGATGTTTTCTTAACTTAAGATTTTTTGATATCGAGACATGTCAGCTCCTGACAGCACCCCCTATTCTACTCCAAGTAGAAGATGAGCATCGAAGAATCTCCAGTGGGAGATGATTGAATTGGTGGTAAGCCTTTCTCTTGGCAAGAAAAACCCCTTGCTTCAACTGTAGACAGACTGCTGTCCAAAAAGGACAAAACTTGGAAGCAGGTAAGTCGACAGCCTCGCTCTGCCAAGACAGGGTAGGTAAGTCCTTCATAATTCCTGCTCTATAATCAATGTCTGTCAGAGAAATGGGTCCAAACGGCTAAAGATTGATGCTGTAATATATGGAGAGAAAATGGGAACTGTCCAGGCAGCCACTGGTATGTCATTTCTTAGTTTTGGAAACTGCAGGCCCTGCACTTCCTATATAATCAGATATATTTATCCCTCTCAGGTCTCTGAGGTGGTTGAAGAGTAGATAGCTAGAGTCTCATAGTTAAATTTTGAGTTGTTTAGGAATCAAAAGAGTGTTCTGGATCTAAGAAGATATTTTTAAAATTGTGAGGCAAGTTAGTATGAAAGCTGAGTTAGATATAGAACTTTAAACTCATGGAGATGGTTAGATAGTAGAATGTTAAAGTCAGGTGCCAAATACATATGGACTGGACATTGGGAATGTATGCTAAGCTATATAACTCTCATAATTGTGGCCTATTTATTTCTGTTGTTTTGTATTGTATTTATAGTTATAAGACTTTTTTGTTTTGTTTTGTTTTTTGAGACAGGGTTTCTCTGTTTAACAGCTCTGGCTGTCCTGGACTCGCTTTGTAGACCAGGCTGGCCTCGAACTCACAAAGATTCACCTGCCTCTGCCTCCCAAGTGCTGGGATTAAAGGCGTGCGCCACCACCGCCCGGCTTATAGTTATAAGAAAAAGAACCATTTGTTTGACTGAAAGGGAGAGCTGTTGGGGGGAAAATACCTTAAACTAAAAAAAAAAAAAAGGGAAGAGGATGGGGGGCTGAGGGGGAGGAGGGTGGAAGGCTGGGACTGGAGGGGGGAGTAGGGAGGGGATTGTGATTGAGATGTAACTTGAAGAAATAAAAAATAAATTATTTAAAAAAAAAGAAAACTATCTAAACCGGTGGTTCTCAACCTGTGGGTCGTGACCCCTTTAGGAGTCAAACAATCTTTTCATCCTAAGTTTAAAAAACACAGATATTTACATTGTGGCTCATAACAGTAGCAAAATTACAGTTATAAAGTAACAACAAAAATAATTTTATGGTTGGGAGGTCACCACAACATGAGGAACTGTATTGAAGGGTCACAGCATTAGGAAGGTTGAGAAGAACTGGTCTAAAATCTTCCATCTCACAGTTAAAACCTCAGACTCTCATGTAGCAATGTACACACATCAAACCACACACTCACTAACTTATTCCTTTGACCATTAGAAATGAAGAGCGCCGGGCGGTGGTGGCGCACGCCTTTAATCCCAGCACTTGGGAGGCAGAGGCAGGTGGATCTTTGTGAGTTCAAGGCCAGCCTGGTCTACAAAGTGAGTCCGGGACAGCCAGGGTTACACAGAGAAAGAAACCTTGTCTTGAAAAACCAAAAAAAAAAAAAAGAAAAGAAAGAAAGAAATGAAGAGCTCCTTACTGACAGCTCTTAAGGGTTGATTGACATCCCTCCCTACACATGTGTTGACACTGGATCTGGAAAATTAATCAAGTTAGCACGAAACTCCTGCTGATGTGAGGTGACTGTGTTTGTTGCTTTTTGCATTGCTGTGGCCAAATACCTGAGGCGACAACCTGATGGAGGAAATTTTTACTTTGGCTCATTGTTTCAAAGGGTTCGGTTACTTGGCTCTGTTTAATTGAACAGAATACCACAGTACATGGAACCATGTGGCAGAAGAAGCTGTTCATATAGCGGCTAACCAGGAAACAGAAAGGAAAAATGCTAGCTCTTCTTTTTTTTCCTATTTCCTTCCCTCAAGATTCCCAGGTCATGATTACACCACTAACATCTGGGTGGGTCTACCCCCTCAGTCAATTTCCCCTGTAAATATCCTCAGATATTCCCAAAGACTCGCCTCACTCATCTCTAAGCAATTCTATATCCATTCAAGTGACAAGGAAGAGTAGCCACCACCAGGCCACCCCTTATCAACCTGACACTCAGGTTCTCTCTTTAAACGTGGCCTCTTGAACCTTTGAGTCTCAGAGACTTGTGTCATCTCATAATGCAAAAATATGTTCCGTCCATTTTCATCCATCCACAGCCTAAACAGATCTAACACTATTTCAAATCAGCTGGAGAAATGGCTCAGCAGTTGAGGACAAGAATCAACTGGTGCAGAATACTTGATCACATTGTAAACCCCGAGTTTGTGAACTGAAAAATCTGCATGTAATCATGGGATGGCTCAGCCTCTAATCCTAAAGCTTTCTGTTTACTGTAAACAAAGGGACATGGTGTGGCTCACTTCTAAGCACACACTTTTAATCCAAGAGCTTTCTGTACATAGGATTAAATAAAGTTAACCCTAGGTCAAGGTGTGGAGCAAGGAACCAGCTGACAGGGATTAAACAGAAAAGAGGGACAGTGAGCTGAGTGTATTTAAGACAGTGTGGAGAAGGACTTGGAACTAGTTCTTCATTCATACTTCTTCCTTTTGGGCTTTCTCCTTTGAACTTTTCTCCTAGATTTCTTCCTCTGGGTTCTTCTTCTGGGCTTTTTAGCTTAGGGTTTTGGCTAGGATGTTGGTGGAATAGGAAAGTCAGTTGGATGCTTTTTCTGCCTCTCAGAACTAGCAAGTTTTCAACCCAACATCTGGCTCCTGAGTCTTCATTGGTAAAATCAAATGACTGGGATATTTTAATTTTAAAAACAACAACAACAATCAACTCCTCCAGAGGCCCTGGATTCTATTCCCAGCATTCACATCAGGCAACTCACAACCACCTGTGACTCCAGGTCCAGGGGAGCAGATGCATCTGGCCTCCATGGGCACCTCCACACACAGGGTGTACACTAACCCAGATCAACACTTACATATGCAATTAAAAATAAAACAAATCCTTAAAGACAGCCAGACGGTTCTCCTTTACTGTTCTCTCCATACTACTTTCATCTGTATCCAAGTTCTGACTGGATCACTACATCCTCCTGTTTGGAATGCCCTCTTCTGCCCCTTCTATTTGTATTAATCAGCCAATTCTAGCCTTTTCTCACAGCCTAAATCTGGTTTCCCTGTTCCTTCACATCTCCTGATGATTCCAGCCCTCATAAACCTCTCCTGAACAGACCAATATATTTATTCTATAAAAGACACCATTTTGCTCCCTTTTCAATTGATTGTGTACTCTTAGTATAAAGACAGAAATACTCATCTTCTCTGCATCACCTCGCCCCAACCATATCCACCAGTACAGCCTCCTCCCTCCATTCATGCAGGGTAACCCGGCCTTTTAGCTATTCAGAAGTACACATCCCATGAGACTTAAAGCTTGTTTGGCCTATTGTACTCTCATTCCCAACATTACTCCCTCCAGAAAACTGTCCCAGAACCCCCTAAGTTGAGTCTTTCTATTTTAGATGTCCATATTGTCTAAAGGTGCACACCAGACCTCATCACCGGCATCAGTAGAATGAGTCATGACTCACTGCGGGCATTGTGACAGCGAGGTCCAGTCCATCTCACTGCCCACTGGATCCCAGTGCCTGGCTCCCCACTTGGCATACAGCAGGTATTTAGTAAGCATCTATCAAAAGAGCGAAGAAATCAATGCGGCTACAGACAAGGACCGCGGTGCTCAGTGCTCTATTCACACGGTCCTGGATCTGGCACCTCCGTGTCTTTACAAATCAATGACAAGAATAGCGAAGTAGAATCTGCAGAGACACCCTAAATTCCGTGCTGGCTCCGTCACTAGAAAATCTGCCCTATCTGCTCCCCAGGGAGAAATCATTTCATCCCAAGGGGTAAATGAGGTGCATTTTTAAAAATAGGGTTAAAATTCTAGATCTAGGGTAGGCTCTTAATTACTGTTCTATATTGCTCTGAGGCAACACCATGACCTAGGAAACTTAAAGCATTTAATTGGGGGCTTGTTTACAGTTTCAGAGGGTTAGTCTATTATCATCATGGCAGGGAGCATGAGCATGGTGGCATATAGACAGGCAGGCATGGTGCTGGAGAAGCAGCTGAGAGCTTACATCTGATCTGCAAGTTGCAGGTAGAGAGAGAGAGAGATGGTCAGTCAGAGAGAGAGAGAGAGACAACCTGGTACAGACTTTTGAAACCTCAAAATCCACCTTCAATGACACAGCTCCTCCCACAAGGCCTCACCTATGCTAATAAGGCCACACCTCCTAATCCTTCCCAAACAGTTCCACTAACTGAGAACCAAGCATTAAAATATATGAGCCTATGGCAGCTATTCACATTCAAAGCACCACAGGGAGGAAAGTTGGTTCAAGGGTTAAGAACACTTAATGTTCTTACAGAGGACCTGAATTTGGTTCTCAGCATCCACACAGCAGCCCATTATTACCTGTAACTCCAGTTCCAAGAGATTTGATAACCTCTTCTGGCCTCCATGGACCCCTGCATGCATATGGTACACATGTACTCACACAAACAACATACACATTAAATTATTTGTTATAGCCAAGCATGGTGGCACACACCTTTAATCCCAAAACTCAGGAGGCAGAGGCAGGCAGGTCTCTGTGAGTTCCATGGCAGCCTGGTCTATAGAGCTAGTTCCAGGACAGCCAAGGCTACATTTCATTGTTGTTATAGCAATTGTAAAGTGCCCCACCCAGCCTCAAGTGTTAACCTCGAGTGAAACCCTGTCTCAAAAAAACCAATAAATAAATAAATAAATTGTTACTAAATAAACAAATATCTTAGAAGTCTAATTCCACAAGAAGGGATAATGGGGAAGGGAGAGACAAAATATTGTTTTTTTTTTTCTTCCATGGGAGGACTCTAGATTTAAAATGTGTATTTGACAAGAAATCAAAAGGAAGCTAGCAATTAGAGCAGGACCCCTGCCCAGAGCAAAGATGGACAGGGAACCTCAGCATGGTGCAAATAAGAACACACTAATGACATATGTGTATAAAAATACCCTATTGATGTATTATGTATTATTTTTGTATGCTAAGAAAATTAATTTTAAAATAAAACAAAACCCCAGTTCTGCATTTTGGTGGCTGTGTGGCTTTGGATTTGTCTAACATTTGAATGTGTCTCATTTTTGTCTTCTTTCAGTGTGAAAAAAAGCCTGATATCACAGATAGCTGTATTATAGTAATGTGATTTTATAGTGAAAATGTTTCATGAGCTCAAAAGCCTGTAACATATGAATATTAATTAGTATTGGTAACAATGTTCTATAATAACTACATATAAACAACCAAAAGCAATTTGAAACTTGACCTGTGAAACCTCATTTACTCAGTAAACAATAAACAATTGAAAAAAATCACGTCAGAAAAAACAAACAGCATAGAGACATCAAAACATACTGCTACATAATTAAGTTGCCCAAATAAGAACCTTCTAGCATACCCTCTGGCCCCCTCTGGCCTTGGCCTACAAGTAGTCTTGCTCTTGGCTCTGGAGAACTTTGGAGGCTGTATTCCAGAGAGGGTCTGCCCCAGCTTACCCTTAATGAAGTGTAAACCTCTCCTGCCCCAGGGAGACTGCATTCCAGGCCTGTTCAGCACAATATAAGGCCAGTGAATGTCCACATTGGCTGAAGCAGTCTTGGTTCCCATGCCAACATCATCACATAGGGATTTAGGATGGAAGGCCTGTGTTAGCATTTCTTGTTGCTTCTTAAGGGATGAGACATTTGTTCGGGCTCAGGGTTCAGATGGTATGGTATAGTAAGCAAGGTGGCGGGAGTCACTGAGTCTACAGCAGCAGGAGCTTGCAGCAGCAGGTTCTCACGTGGTGTTGATTAGGAACCAGATAGCCTGGTCAAGAAGCAGGCCAAGCCATAATCCTCTAAGGATCACTCCCTGTGACCTCCCTCCACCAGCTATGCCTGCCTTCCATCTTAGAGGCCCCACTACCTCCCAAAACAGTACCACCAGCTAAGACCAAGTAATCGAACACTCAAGGTGGGGTGGGGCACTTTGCAATTACTATAACAACTTCTAAGCTCTCCTGATGTCTTTACCATGAAGATAATCCATCATCAGAAAGAGTATCCTTCCTTCAGCAGGAGAGGTCTAACTCAAAGGACTACAAAGTATGCTGTTCCTTTGCTCTGGACTCCCTTATTGGTCCCCATTGATGTGGGCACTGAGAAGTGATCTCCCTTCTCTGCCTCCCTCCCACCTGTGCCTTATAGCACCCTCTACCCTCTCCCAGTAATTGCACCCTGGTAGTACATAACCCTCACTTTAGAACAGCAGTTCTCAATATGTGGGCGGATGTCCCTTTGGGGGTTGCATATCAGACATCCTGCAAATCAGATATTTATATTAATATTCATAACAGCAGCAAAATTACAGTTATGAAGTAGCAACAAAAATAATTTTATGGTTGTGGGTCACCACCACAACACAAGAAACTGTACTAAAGGGTCCCCACATTAGGAAGGTTGAGAACCAGTCCTTCTTAAGACTATGGGAACAGAGACTGTGTGTGAACCTGAAAGAAACTCAGTCTTTACTGTCTTTCAGACTGATGCATCTCTCGAACAACCTTTTCTTCTTGCTGGTATTTACCCTTTGACCCCACTCTAGCCTTCCAGTAAAACCCCTGGCCATACGGCACAATGAAATAACCCTGCTTCTTTCCAGTTGCCGCCCAGATGCTGCTGCTGTGACTCCCTACTGCCTTTCCATCCTTTCTTGACAGTAACCTGCCTGATAAACAAACACACTGGCGAGTTGACACAAATTGTTGCCTCATAAGGAGAGTTTCTCTGCTGGTGCATGGAGGATTGTGGGTTAGCACAAACAAAGCCAGAGCAAAGCAGAACTGCTCTGAACTGTAACACACCAGTGTGCAAGATCCAGGAGACCATCTGACAGCCAGGCTCACCTACCTTCCCCTTCTGAGTGGACAGTGGGCTGGTAGGTGTTCCCCTAGAGGCCTGCCTCCTCTCCCAACACAAGGAGCTGGCCAAGGAGTGGGTAACACCACAGCCTGCCTGCTGCAGACACATGGGCACAACTCTCTGGAAGATGGCAGAGAACCTCAAAAGTCTTCAAATTTCATTGTCACTACTACCATTGGTTCCCTGGGTGACCACTAACAAACTGGATAATCTCTAAAACGTGGCATTTTTGTGACAATTTTGTGACATGCCACCCACAGGTGACATAGGAAAAAATTATTATTAAGGATGATTTTGTCTTTATATT
Organism: Lophiomys imhausi; assembly: GCA_907164525.1. Lineage (NCBI taxonomy): Eukaryota > Metazoa > Chordata > Mammalia > Rodentia > Muridae > Lophiomys > Lophiomys imhausi. The sequence continues at coordinate 1,753,209 of CAJQZJ010004750.1, read as the reverse complement.
CTGATTATAAGATACAATGATACAGAAAATCACCATATAATCATGGTAAAAAAAATGTGAAATACAAGTAACTAAAAGCCCTTGCCATCTACAACCCTATGATCCAAAAGTAGCCAGACTTAGTCTTGTGTGTAAAGATAGACATAGACACATATACATGTTTGTGTGAAAATATTTCTACATGTAGTATCCTGTTTTTATTGCCTGTCATTGTGTCAATGTCAAGTTTGTGTCACTAAACGTCTTTTTGGAAACATTTTGCATGAAATTCTGCACAATGTTTCATCACAGGCTTTTAGCAAAATCATGTGCTATAAATACAGAGAGGAGCTCCTGGTAACAATGTGTTCATTAAACAGAGCCTGGTGTCAGCGTATGCCAGCGCATTTCAGGCAAAGTTCTAGCTGATCCAACCAAACTTAGATGCTCATAAAGAAAATATGAAAATTTTTTTTTTTTTGGTTCATGTAACTAACAAGTTCAGGGGTATCATTGTCTCCAGGGCTTGGATGAGGTGTCCAGCTTCACCTCTTTCCTTCCCCTGCCCCGCTTCCATTTCTCTTGGCAAATATAGGCAAATGCTTCCCCTGCAGCTTTTTTCCCCAGTGACCCTACTGTCATGCCTCCCCTCATCAGTACCACATAGAATGAGGCTTCTCTTTCCCAGAGGGTCTGGATCCTTCAGGAACTGAATCCCACTGCATTGATCCCTGGCTTGGGCTGTTTGCCTGCTGTGAGCTGGCTCCTGTGCCTGAGGGAAGGCACCACCCTCATCGCAGAGTCTGAGCGTTGCCAGTGAGAAGCTGTTTCCTCACATGATAGTCAAGGTGCTGCTTCAGAAGAGGAAGCTGCTGACTGGCAAAGGATAAGATAGCAATCGTGCACCACAAGCCAGCAGCTCATCCACAGGTCTCCTTCTGCACACTCTCAATGGCCTCCCTGTACCATAGTGCACACATACACACACTCACACGCACATGCACACATCTCAGAGTTCACTTCTTTCCTCTGCAGTCACAGCTAGCCCAGAATGATGTCTTGTTTTACACCCAGTCCCAAGATGAGGGACCTCTCAATGAGCTCTAAATATAGCACTTCATAGTTTCACAGCCAATTTGAGAAGACAGAGCAATCGTGTAGAGCTGCCTGTCTTCTTGTTGAGATTGTTATCTATAATTCTTTCTGTCATCTGACTCCAAGCCAGTCGTTGCGCACAGGTGCCCTGTGGCATGTCTCTTTCCACCTGTGGCTGGTGAGCTTGCTCTGCAGGAATACCTTCCAGGTCCAGCAGGCCCCGTGCTGCCTCCCATCCTGCAGGAATGCAAGGCCAGCCCCTCTCTCCTTTCATTCTTCTCTTTCTTTCTGGTCACATCACATGACAAGGAGCTCGCCTGCTCTAGCCCTACAGGGCACAGCATTACCTGGCTTTCAGCATCCAAAGGCAAAAAGGGGACTCTTGTATGTAACCAAAGTCATCTTTCTTCCCCCTCTACTCTCATGTGAGCCAGTTTCTACAGAAGCTGAGACTTCCAGGAAGTAGCTCACATACTCCACAGCCTGGAAAGTTCCAAGTACTTGAGCAATCCCTTTCAGCATGAGTCCTTACTTATCTCAACCAAGTATCATACACGCCTTTCCATTTTCCAGATTATTTAATTGGTAGATTCATAACAGGCTGCAGTCAGTTAGATGGAGGGGAGATCTGAAGAGGAAAGGTGATTTATTTATTTATTTTTACTGAAAGGAAGAAATGTCTACAAAGCCCATCTGCTGTCCTAGACACCTCTGAATTCACTCCCAGTTTTTTGCCTCTGGGCCTATGAGGATAGAATGGTTGGAGCTGCTTCAGTCATTCTGTGAACAGTGTGGGGAAAGCCAAGATAACTAAAAAGACACTGACTTAGAAATCTAACAAAATGTAACAAGCAAAGGGGCTATGCAACTACTAGCCCTGCTTGTTTGCAGAACACTGTAGACAATGCCACTGCATTCACGGTTTCTGTTTCTTCTATCCCTGAAGCACTCTAACTCTTCCACAACCACTCTCCACAAGCACGCTTCTCTTCAACCAGAGCAGCAAGCAAGACTCAGCAGGCACTGTACCCATCATCCTTCACTAAGGTGAAAACATCTGAACATCTGAACCTTCGCCATCCCATAAGACTAGGGTGTTCTTCCTGTCCTAGACTGTCACCCTTGTCGTTTATGATTAGATTGGGTTGACCTGTATGAAATGATTACAGAGGCTGAGAATCCCACAAGCTGCTGCCCGCAGTGAGGCCACAAGAGGACTTGTGGCATGGTCACTCCCAATCTGAAGTCTCAAGGGCCAGGGGAGATGATGGTAATACGGAGAGTGAACTGTGCTGTAGCTGGGGGGCGGGGCACAGAGAGCTTGAGTATTCATTCCTCAGATGTGCAAACCTTGCCCCCTGCTAAGCACCATTCAGGACCACCCCCACCCCTCGGTCATCCTGTCTGCAACTGTGGGGAGCCATTATTGTCCTGGCTGGCCTATCCTTACAGCTGTAATGAAGCAATGCTTTTCTCTGAACCCCACTGCCCCACACCCATGGCCCAGGCTTATCTTCACTGTGTCCTCAGAGATGTCTTCCAAATTTTCATCCACAGCAAATATTTGCTAAGCAAATATATACTTTCCCTTAGAGAAAATTTTTCTGGAAGACAAGGCACTGAGTGCCAGCCTACAGGAGTAAGTGACCTGGTGGGACCCACAGAAACACTACCCACTGTAAGGAAGTGGCTTGGTTTATGAGACAGTTCAGCCAGCACAAAGTCTCAGTCCACAATTCCTGCACCAGAGCCAACATGAAGTGAGCACCCTTTCTCTGCGATCCACACAGCAGCACACCTCCTCTCCACAGCATCTTATGTGTGCAGGTCTCATGGGGCTTCCACTAGCACACCAACCTTGCATCGGGTCAGGAGAGCAGACTGGACTGGAGCAGGGAGCAGCATAAGAGACTAAGAAACAGAGAAATTAAACACCCTGTAGTCAGAACAGCCAGCCCACTACGACATGCAGAATGTCCTTGTCTCTAGGACCTCTGAAACATCCCTACCCCACTCTGAATCACTCTTCACTGTCTTCCCACTGAGAAAGAAGCATGGCTGGGGGACAGGAGGAACCACCCTGCTTCACACCTAGGACTCCTGAAAAAACAAAACAGGGCCCAGGAAGGCCTAACAGTAGCACAGCCTGGAGATAGAGCGTCTGGCAGAAACGATGCAGTGGCAGAGGGTAGGAAAACGTACTGTGAAGTTTGCAATCTGCCCCCATCTGCTCTGTGCTGTTCCATCCGTGGCAGGAACCGAACGGCTCGACTGCTCTTGCCAAGCAGACCCATGTGGAGAGACCAGGCTGTCTGGAAAAGACTATAGATAGAAGGAGAGCCAGGTCTCACTGTCTAGGGTCTCACAGAACCTGCACAGTCCAACCCAAAGGCAGATTGCCAATTGCCCTGCAAGCTAGCACTTCCTCTCAGGATTCCCGTCTCCAGTGCTCTGTGCTCTCCAAAAGTCATCGTCTCATGGGAAGTCCTCATAAGTGTACCAATGTAGTTGAATATAAAGTTAGGAAGGTAAACTGAGAGTAGACTATGATGGACCTTGTATACCAAGCCAAAGTGCTTAGGGCATAGCTCTCCATCTATGGCCTCTGTTTTTATGGTTGTAAAACTGGATCCAGACTCATAGGAAGAAAACGTTAAAAAAATTCTGTATATCTATGCACCTACATGCATAACAAATTAGACAGTTCATCCTAGGAAGTTCCAGGCTGAAATGAAGATTAGAAGTTGCTGCCATGTGTTACAGTGATCACAGACCATCCCTGTGTAAGAGTAGAAGAGCACTGGAAATCACAAAGGAGCTGGAAAGACAGCTGGAAAGTGTGGAGGGACAGAAGGGTGCAGCAAAAGGACTGGACAGCATGCCGCTCCAACCATGGCTCCCCAGCAGGGAAAAAGTAAGCCAAGGGTCCCTGGTGAACAGGAACTGGCAGTCCTAAACACAGAGCAGAGCCCAGGTTCTCACAAGCCTTTATTCCAGCTGAGGGACGTGTGGAGATGCCAACACCTCCTGTGTGTGACTAGTCAGCACGAGGTCTGTGTTTTCACTCCCTGTGTCTCCGAGGGCCGAGGCTGGACAGCCTCTGAAGAGGGGGCCTTTCGGTTAACACTGAGTTACTCTGAGAACCTGACCACAAGATTAATCAATCACACGTCAGGGGGGCCTAGGGACAAACGGACATGACCTCGGGGAGGGAGAGAGCTCAGGGACAGCTGTGAAGAGACGGGATGGATACAAACATGCCAAGAAGGTTAGGTAGTAGGTGATGCATAGACAGACAGTATGTTGGTCAGAAACCTCAATGCCCTTTGTAGTTAGGATAACTGTTGAGTGTGATAAGCCTGGCGTGAGGTTAGCAGGTGGTCCAAACACTGAGGCACCTGTCTACCCTGTCCACCCGGAGGCTCACTTCCAATTAGACTGAGAACTATTGTTTTTCCAATAATTTTTTTATACCTAGACTTTCTGTGTATTCCTGAATGGCTTGGAATTCAATATAATGACCAGTAGGACATGTTCTTAACCACTGAGTCATCTCTCCAGCCTATATCATTGATAGATTTTAAAGTGGTTTTCTGAATTCTTTGTCTGGCATGGCGGCCATGCCAGTATGCTTGTAGTCCTTATTTGGGGATCTGAGCTTTGGAAAGTGTGTGTTGCCTTGCTCTTTCTTGTTTCTTCAGTTTTTGTTTTGTAATTTGTGTATCTGTTGGCACAGCCATTTCTTTCAGATTATTTGGGGGATATTTTCAGTGGCAGGCTTTTCTTGAGAGTCAATTCATAATACCAATCAGAAAGAAGAAAATAAACAGTGGTTGCAGCAATAACACCAAATGATAAAACATTTTGATAGTAAAATAAGGAAAACAAATGCACAAACATTAGATAATGTTAATTAGATAAGTGTTAAGAAGACTAAAAGCAAAATATTTTTTAAAAAGCAAATAAGGACTGGAGAGATGGCTCAACAGTTAAGAGCACTGTTTGTCCTTCCAAAAGACCCGAGTTCAAATCCCAGCACCCACATAGCAGTTCACAGCTGTCTGTAATTGCCAGGTGTGGTGGTGCACAACTTTGATCCCAGCACTCGGAAGACAGAGGCAGGTGGATCCCTGTAAGTTCAAAGATAGCTTAGTCTGCAAAGAGAGTCCAGGACAGCCAGGGATACACAGAGAAACCCTGTCTCAAAAAATCAGAAAAACAAAACAAAAACCAAAAACAAATAAAAATAACAACAAAGGTATACCAAAGGGGAAAGGGAAAAACACAAAAGACCAAAAAGAAAAAGAAAAATGAGAGTATTTTCAAATATTGTCTTCAAATGTTGGACTGTGCCAGGTGAAGACAGGGGTGGGGGTGGGGCTCAGTGGAAGTTGAGGTTTCTTGTCTTTTCTGCCATTTAAGTTGCTCCTCAGCCAAGCTTGGTTAAGTTTCAAATATCTTTAAGGGCTGTCTTCCCTAGAGACTTCCTTTCTCTTCATGTCAGGATTCCTCTGCTGGCCACATTTAGCTTTGCATCCTCTGGACAAGCTGTGTTCTCCCATACTCTGGAGTTCCCCCTCACCCCCAGTTTATATACATGAGTGTGGATAATGATCCTAGCCAAGGAGTGTCTCTGAGTGCTTTGGGACTGGGGAAACAGAAGTGCTAAGAACTGCAGAGAAGGAGTAACTGCAAACACTTCCAAATCCCAGGCATCGTTAGGCACCTGTGGGAGGAATGAAGTTGCAGAAGTAACACCACACTTTCCAAAGCTCAGATCCCCAAATAAGGACTATAAGCATACTGGCATGGCCGCCATGCCAGACAAAGAATTCAGAAAACCACTTTAAAGACTATCAATGATATAGGCTGGAGAGATGACTCAGTGGTTAAGAGCACTTCCTACTGGGCATTATATTGAATTCCAAGCCATTCAGGAATACACAGAAAGTCTAGGTATAAAAAAAAATTATTGGAAAAACAAACACATTTCAAGATAAGAACAAACTAAAGAAATTTATGACCACCAAGCCAGCATTACAGAAGATATTTAGAGAAATCCTATACACAGAAGAGGAAGAAAAACAATCTCAATTATGAGAGCACAGGAAAGAACAAATGTCATGAGAGGAATAGGTGAATAAATGCGAGCTAGACAAGAGTCAATTATGTCTAACTCAGTAAATAAGAACATCCATAAGAAGAAGAGAGAAAGAAAAGGACAATATGTGAACCAGGATATAACTGACTCAAATTACCAGCATCAGCAAACCCTCGTCAGTCATAACATGTAAATAGTCTTAGCAATCCAATTAAAAGATACCAAACATCTGACTAGATTAAGATGCAAAGTTTGGAGACTGATGAAATGGCTCAGTGGTTTACAGCATTGGCTGCTCTTGTAGAGGACCCAGGTTCAGTTCCCAACACCCACATGGTAGCTCATAGTCATCTATAATAACTCCAGATCCAACACTCTCTTCTGCCCAACTCAGGAACTACATATAGACATATATTTAGGTAAAACACCATATGCAAAAATAAAAATAAATATCTTTTAATAAAAATGAATAAAATTGTACTTCCCAGGAGAGAGCACCATACCACGGTATGTGCCTTGTCCAATGTACCACACATGTATCAGGGCCTTCCTCTTTCTGTCTTTTGTGCCTTTAGAAGCATTTTGTGTGTATCTTCCTAAACATGGTAGGTAGAAAATGAGTCTAATGTCTTTCAGAAGGAGTTTTATATTAAATTTGCTGTGAAGATAAACAATATTAACAAAGTCTTAGTCATACTAAACAAATAAAAGAGAGAAAACTCAATTTTTTACCATTAGGGATTGGTATTACAACAAATACCCTTAAAATCTAGAGGATCACTAAAGAGTGTTTTTGAAACCATGTATTCTTAAAAGCTGAAGATACCAAGTAACCCAATCAAAAACTGGGGAACAGATCTAAACAGAGAATTCACAAAAGAGGAATCTAAAATTGCCGAGAGACACTTGAAGAAATGCTTAACATCCTTAATCATCAGAGAAATGCAACTCAAGACAACGCTGAGATTCCATCTCACTCCTGTCAGAATGGCTAAGATCAAAAACTCAAAAGACGGCTGGGCGGTGGTGGCACACGCCTTTAATCCCAGCACTTGGGAGGCAGAGGCAGGCGGATCTTTGTGAGTTCGAGGCCCGCCTGGTCTGCAAAGCGAGTCCAGGACAGCCAGAGATATTCAGAGAAACCCTGTCTTGAAAAAACCAAAAAAAAAAAAAAAAAAAAAACTCAAAAGACAGCATATGCTGGCAAGGCTGCTGAGAAAGGCGAACACTCCCCACAGTGCTGGTGGGAGTGCAAATTTGTACAATCACTATGGAAATCAGCCTGGTGATGTCTTAGAAAACTTGGAACAGCTCTTGAAACCTCAAGACCTAGCCATACCACTCCTGGGCATACATCCAAAACATTCCTCACCAATCCACAAGGACATCTCAACTATGTTCATAGCAGCTTTATTTGTAATAGCTAATAACTAGAAACAAACCAGATGTCCTTCAACTGAAGAATGGATTAAAAAAAAAAAACATTGTGGTACATTTACACAATGGAATACTACTCAGCTATCAGAAACAAGGAAATCATGCAATTTGCAGCCAAATGGATGGAACTAGAAAAGCCCATCATGAGTGAGCTAACTCAGACTCAGCAAGATACACATGCATATGTTCACTTATCACTGGATTTTAGCCACTATAGTATAAGATAACCATCTTACAATCATTAGACCCAAAAGAGCAGCAATAGAGACTTGGTTACCTGTCAGTGGGACACCCCACCCTAGTGGAACTGACATGTATGCCTCCTGTGCAAGAGGAAGCTCTTAGACCTCATGTGACTAATGAACTGAGAGGGGCTGAGACACTCCACACCGGAGGCATGGAAGGGGTGGGAGAGGGGATAGAGGGAGGGGCCAGAAGGGGTGGCGGGAGGGGGTAGCAATAGAGATGTAACAAAGTAATAAATAAATGTTTTTTTTAAAAAGCTGAAGATACAGAAATACCTTAACATAAAACCAGACACACTAAATATATTAAAAGAGAAAGTGGGGAAAAACGTGGAACTCCTTGGCACTTCCTGAACAGAACACCAATAGTTGAGGCTCTAAGACCAACAATAAATAATTGGGACCTTATGAAATTGAAAAGCTTCTGTAAGGCAAAGGACACTGTCATTAGAACAAAATGGCAGCCTACAAATTGGAAAAATATTTTCACCAACCCCACATCTGACAGATGGCTAATATCAAAAATATATAAAGAACCCAAGAAATTAAACAAATCAAATAACCCAATCAAAAAATGGGGTATAGAGCTAAACTGAGAATTTGCAAAAGAGGAATCTCTAAAGGCTGAAAGGCATTTGAAGAAATGTTCAACATCTTTGGTCATCAGGGAAATGCAACTCAAAACAACTCTGAGATTCCTTCTCACACCCATTAGAATGGCTAAGATCAAAAATTCAAATGATAGCATGCTGGCAAGGATATGGAGAAAGGAACACTCCTCCATTGTTGGTGGGCATGCAAACTTGTACAACTACTTTGGAATCAATCTGGTGATATCTTAGGAAGTTGGGAATAGTTCTACCTCAAGACCCAGCCATACCCCTCCTGGGCATATATCCAAAAAATTCTCCATCAAACCACAAGGACATAGTAGCTTTATTTGTAATAGTCAGAAACTGGAAACAACCCAGATGTCCTTCAACTCAAGAATGGATAAAAAAAAAAAAAAAAACTGCGCCGGGCAGTGGTGGCACACGCCTTTAATCCCAGCACTTGGGAGGCAGAGGCAGGTGGATCTTTGCGAGTTCGAGGCCAGCCTGGTCTACAAAGTGAGTCCAGGACAGCCAGGGCTACACAGAGAAACCCTGTCTCGAAAAACCAAAAAAAAAAAAAAAAAAAAAAAACTGTGGTACATTTACCATTGGGTATAGAGCTAACTGAAAATTCACAAAAGAGGAATCTCTGAAGGCCAAGAAGTACTTGAAGAAATGTTCAACATCTTTGGTCATCAAGGAAATGCAATTCAAAATGACTCTGAGATTCCATCTCACACCCATTAGAATGGCTAAGATCAAAAGTACAAATGATAGCACATGCTGTACTTTTGGAATACTACACAGCTATCAGAAACAAGGAAATCATACAATTCGCAACCAAATGGATGGAACTAGAAAAGCTCATCTTAAGTGAGCTGATTCAGTATGATGGAGATGTAACCTGAAGCAATAAATAAATAAATTTTAAAAAAGAAAAAAAAGTGAGCTGATTCAGACCCAGAAAGATACACATGGAATGTGTTCTCTTATAAGTGGATATTATCCATATAGCACAGGACAACCATCCTACAACCCACAGACCCAAACAGATAGGAACCTAGCATAACTATCCTACAAAAAACTCCACCCAGCAGTGAGTCATGGACCCTGTTGCAGGTTAGTAGAATACCTTAACCAAGATGGTGTGCCATATCAAGCCCCAGTACAAGTGGAAGCTCTTGGCCCTCACATGATTGATGAACTGAGGACTTACAGACTGCCTCAATAGCTGTTTCCTCAAAAATCTACATCAAGAACAACTTCAAAACAGCTAACTAAGATGGTCCAGCCCCACAGACTGTTCCAGCCAGGACTTCAGTAAAGCCCTGAACTTTCCCACCCAAAGTTCAGCCTCTGACTACAAACTTCTCAGGGCATTTATATAGCTGAGCACAAAAAGACTGGACAACAAATGTCACTATTAACTTGCTTAACCATTTTTACATTCTTATGTGGGCCCCCAAACAGGTTCCCTACATCCCAAATCAGCCCGAAGCAATTTTAAGAGATGTCACATTCCCAGTTGTCCCTGGACTTCTTAGACAGATGCTTTTAATCTCTTGGAAAGAGAAGAACAGAGCCCTTCCCTAATCCTAACTCGGGGGCACTACTTTTTTGGTAGTGTCTTTCCTAGAGCAAACCTAGGGTGATTGGTTACAAGTTGTTAAATGGTCTTGTTAAACAAGGTTTAGGAGGTTAAACCCAGGAATTTCTCTTTTTCTTTCCTCTGTCCTTTTTTCTCTTCTATGGGGGGGGGGGGGGAGACTTGAAAAGAAAAAAAGGGGATATAGACATGATATAGGAACAATAAAGAAAAAGTGGTAGATTATTGAATATGCTTATATCTTCACATATTGATACAAAATTAAGATTATATTTGGCTACATTGGCATAGATCTTTGTATATTGATACAAAATTAAGGTTAACTCTTTTTAAGGTATTGTACCTATGGAATCCTTAAAAATACAATGTGAAGTTCTAGGCCTTTTTTGTTTTGTTTTGTTTTGTTTTTGTTTTTGTTTTTTCGAGACAGGGTTTCTCTGTGTAGCCCTGGCTGTCCTGGACTCACTTTGTAGACCAGGCTGGCCTCGAACTCGCAAAGATCCACCTGCCTCTGTTCTAGGCCTTTTGATAGCAACTATCACGAACTGTTTAGGATAATTAAGAAATGCAAACTAGCCGGGCAGTGGTGGCGCACGCCTTTAATCCCAGCACTTGGGAGGCAGAGGCAGGCATGGATCTCTGTGAGTTCAAGGCCAGGCTGGTCTACAAAGTGAGTCCAGGACAGCCAGGGCTACACAGAGAAACCCTGTCTCGAAAAAACCAAAAAAAAAGAAATGCAAACTAATAGTCATTTAAACTTGTCATTTTGTTAGACACTAATGTAATATATCACAGATGTTTAATCTAAGTTAATCAGAAATCAAGTTGCTAAGAGACAAGCAACATTTGCTTATCCAAATATACAGAGATAGAATAGGTGGTCTTCAAAAACCTCAAGAGATATGTAGAATATGACATTCAAAAATGTTCTCTTAATATTTTTTGAAATTGAGACATATCAACTCCTGACAGCACCCCCCATTCTACTCCAAGTAGATGATGAGCATCAAAGAATCTCCATTTGAGATGGCTGCATTAGTGCCAAGCTTGTCACTGGGCAAGAGAAAGCCCTTGCTTCAACTGTAGACAGAATGCTGTCCAAAAAGGACAAAACTTGGAAGCTGGTAAGTCAACAGCCTAGCTCTGCCAAACAGGGAAGGCAAATCCTTCATAATTCCTGCTTTACAATTACTGTCTGTCAGAGATACTGGGCCAAAGGCTGAAGATAGATGCTCCAACATTATAGACAGAAATTGGGGACTGTCCAGGCAGCCAGTTGTCTGCCATTTCTTGGTTTTAGAAGCTGCTGGCTCTGCACTTCCTGTTTATTCAGAACTATTTATCCTTCTCAGGTCTCTGATGTGGTTGCAGACTAGATAGTTATAGTCTCACAGTTAAGTTCTAAGTTATTTAGGAATTAAAAGGATGTTCTAGATCTAAGATGTTTTCAAGTTGTAAAGCAAGTTACAATAGAAACTGAGTTAGGTATAGAACTTTAAACTCATTGAGATAGATAACAGAATATTAATATTGGTTGCCAAATACGTATGGCCTGGACAATGGGAATCTATGTTATACCTTATAATTTTCATAATTGTTGCCTAATTGTTCTTATTGTTTTGTGTTGTATTTATTGCTATAAGAAAAAGAGCCTTTTATTAGACTAAAAGAGGGAGCTGTTGGGGTAAAAAAGATACACCTTAAATTTTAAAAAAAAAGTGAATAGGAGGGTGAGAGGGAAGGGGGTAGGGGGTGGGACAAGGAGGGGAAGAAAGGAGGAGACTGTGATTGAGATGTAACTTAAAGAAATAATAAATGTTGAAAAAAAAAGAAAAAAAGCTGAAGATCCAGAAGAAATGAATAGGTTCCTCTATACATTATGACCTACAAAAATTAAATCAAGAGGACATTAATAACCTAAGATAACTTCTACAGTGAGCAACAAGACTGAATCTGCAATAAACAGTCTGCCAGCAAAGAGAAGCCTGTATTATATAGATTTGCTGGCAGATTACATAGAAAGGGTAGGAATACCTCCAAATGTGCCTAATGAAGTCAGTATTACCCTGATACCAAAACTGGTTCAGAATGCATCAAAAGGGGCGGGGGGGGGGGAGACTATAAACCAATACCAATTACCCTGATAAACACAGATGTAAATAACAGAAAATAACCAATAAAATTCTGGCAAAATGAATTCATTTACATATTAAAAACATCATGCACCATGGTCAAGTTGGTTTCATTTCAGGAATGCATATCAGTTTGTACTCAATCAGTAAACACAGTAAATTCAAAGACAGAAGTCACAAAATCATCTCAATAAACACAGAAAAGGTTCTTGACAAAGTTTATTATCCCATTGTGATAGAAACTAAGGATACAAAAAACATATATCAGCACAGTAAGGATATATACCAGAAAACTATAGGAAAATTATATTAAGTGTGCAAACTTTAAAAACATTTCTTGTTTATAAGCCTCCTTTTCCTAATAAGTATAGCTCTCACTGCTCATCAAAATAGCTTCTCTTTGCAGCAGATGGAGACCATCTCAGAAAGCCACAACTGGTCAAAATACAGAGAACAAGTAATCATAGGGTGGCCAGTCACAACTAACTCCTACACCTAAGGTCCAGGGAACACCAAGGAAGAGGGAGCAGGAAACTGTAAGAGTTAGGGGAACAAGGAGCCTGTAATATGATTGTGCCTCCTAGAAATGACAGGAAGCTACACCCATGACACCATAACAATATAGCTACCTAAACAGGACCCAAACAATGCCAACACTAATAGACATGTTAATGTGGAACAGAAACTCTGAAGGGGCCCAGCCCCACAAAAATCTATAGGCTACTAATGAGTACTGAGAAAGAGGGAGTTAGTCTTTCCCAGGGACAAGCCCCTAACATATCATAATAATTAAGAAAAAGAGGACACAAAGTTGAAAGGAAGAAATGGGGAACAGGAGAGGAATTGAAAAGAGAGGACATGAAGGTGGTTGGAGGGAGGAAAGTAGAAATGATGTGATTCTATTTTAATTTAAAAAACTCAAATTATTAAGAAATAAAACTAATTCTTTTAAAACCAGGGATAACATTTTGTACCCACTCTCTCCACTTTTATATTACTTGAAATCTTAGCTACACTGGTAAAATAATAGAAAGAAAGAAAAAGAATACAAACAGGAGGAGCCAAATTATCACTATTTTCAAATAATATGCTCCTATACTTGAAAATCCCTAAACATTCTATGAGAAAACATCTAGATCTGAAAAATGCTTTTTAAGAAAGTACCAGGAAAACACAAACTCAACATGCAAAATTCAGTAGGTTTTCTAAACACCAATAATGAACCTTCCAAGGAGGAAATCAGAAAAAAAATCACATTCACTATGGCTTCTAAACAAATAACATAGGAATAAACCTAATTGAGGAAGTTAAAGAACTCTACAATGAAAACTTCAAGACTCTCAGAAAAAATGTTAAGAATGCAGCAGAAGATGGAGAGATCTCCCACGTTTGTGGATTGACAGCCAATATTTTGAAAATGTCTATACTATCAAAGGTAACCTACAGATTCAAAGAAATCTCCATCAAAATTCCAATGACATTCTTCACAGAATTGGCTAAAAGAATCTTAAAACCCACACAGAAGTACTAAAGACCCCACAGAGTGAAAGCAATTCCAAAGAGAAAGAACATAGAAAATAATGTATAAGATCACAATACCTGATTTCAAATTATACCTCTGAGCATAGTAACAAAACCAGCATGGTACTGGTACAAAAATAGACAGGTAGACCAATGGAATCAAATAGCAGATCTAGAAATAAACCCACCTTACTTCCAGTAAAGGTGCCAAAGAAAATGGGGAAAGGCCTCCTCTATAACAGATGCACTAGGAAAACTGGGTATCTATGCATTGAAAAAAAAAGATTCTTAGCCTTCACCCCATAAAAAAGTCATTTCAAAATAGATTAAATGTCCTCATGTAAGACCTGATACCTAGAAACTGAGCAGAAAACCAGGGAAAACATTTAAGATGTGAGATCAAACACTTCTCTAGGGCCTATAGATGTGGCTCTGGGGTTAAGAACCCTGACTGTTCTGGTAGAGGACTCAAGCTCTGTCCCAGCACCCACAGGCAGCTCCCCACTTTCTGTAACTCCAGTACCAGGGGGCTAATGCCTCTTCTGACATCCTCAGGCTCCTAAATGCATGTTGTGCACAAACGTACACTCAGGCTCATATACACACATAAAATAAAATACATTTATTATTTTTAAAAATCTGTGTAGCAAAGGAAATGATGAATCAAGTAAAAATACAGTTTACAGAATGGGAGGAAAATCTTATCTAGCTATAGATCTGTCTTAGTCGGGGTTTCCATTGCTGTTATAAAACACTGTAACCAAAAGCAATTTGTATAGAAAAGGCTTTATTTCATCTCACAACTCTCAGACCACAGACCATCACTGAAGGAAGTCAGGCCAGGAACCTGAGGCAGGAACCTAGAGGCAGGAGCTGAAGCAGAGGTCACAGAGAAATGCTGTTTGCTGGCTTGCTCCCCATGACATTACACAAGCCAGGACCACCTGCCCAAGGTGGCCCCACCAATAGGGGGCTGGACCCTCCTACATCAATGTCTACAGGCCAGTCTTATAGAGGCACTGTCTCAGTTGAGGTTCCTCCCTCTAAGGCAGCTCTAGCTGTGTCAAGTTCACAAAAAAAAAAACAGCACAATATTTTACAGAAATATATATTAATATCTAGGATATATAAAGAATTCAAAAACTAAATACAATAAAATCAACCAAAGCAATAAATTAAATAATGAAATAAATAAGACAGCTCTCTCAAAACATAAGTACAGGTGGGTAAGAAATATATTTTTAAATGTTCAACATCCATCAATATCAAGAAAATGCATATCAGGAGCAGGAAGATGGCTCTGGATAAACTACTTGCCATGGGTGTGTTGACTATCTAAGTTTAATCCCCAGAACCCTCTACATGTGGAAGGAGAAAACAACTCCACAAAGTTCTCCTGTGACCTACATGCATGCACACACACGCACGTACATACATACACATATGCACACAGATATGCGCGCGCACACACACACACACACCATGACATAAAAACAGAAGAAAGACTATGTTGGAGGGGCTGATGGGACCAGTAAGAGGCAAAAAGCTGGCAAAAGAGAGCAGTGGAGTGAACACGCGCACAGTACAATGATATACATGTATGAAAATGTCATGATGAAATCTATTGCTTTGTAAAATAACTTAAAAAATATTCTGAAAACAGTATCCCACTGTATATCTCTGGCTGGCCTGAAACTTGCAAATATAGACCAAGCTGGCTTCAAACTCACAGAGTTCTGCCTGCCTCTACCTCCTGAGTCCTGGGATTAAGGGTAGTGTCACTATGCCCAACACATTAAAAACTTAATAATAAATATTTTAAAACAATTTTCCCATCTTGCAAGATGGCAGGTGAAAAAGCCGAGAAGCCTGACACACAGGAGAAGCCCGCAGCCAAGAAGGCTTTCGGTGATGCATGAGCCGCAGGTACCCCACCACCAATGCAGCCGGAAAGGGAGCTGAGCCTAAGGTATAAAAGCTGAAGGGGAAGCCCCATTGCAGCCGAAACCCTGTCCTTGTTAGAGGAATCGGCAGATACTCCCGACCTGCTATGTGTTCCAGGAAGCCCTTGTACAAAAGGAAATACTCAGCCGCAAAGTCCAAGGCTGAAAAGAAGAAAAAGGAGAAGGTCCTGACAACTGTCACAAAACCAGTTGGTGGTGACAAGAATAGTGGTACCCAGGTGGAGAAGCTTCGAAAAAATATTATCCTATGGAATACATCGGAAGCTGCTGGGACATGGCAAAAAGCCCTTCAGTCAGCACGTGAGAAAGCTCCGTGCCTGCATCACTCCTGGGACCGTCCTGATCATCCTCACCGGGCGCCACAGAGGTAAGAGAGGTTTTCCTGAAGCAGCTGGGCAGCGGCTTGCTACCTGTCACTGGACCTCTTGCCTGCAACCGAGTTCCTCTGCACAGAACACACGAGAAGTTTGTCATCGCCACCTCTACAAAAGTTGGTATCAGCGAGGTTAACATCTCCAAACACCTGACTGACGCTCACTTCAAGAAGAAGCAGCTGCGCAAGCCCAGGCATCAGGAGGGCGAGGTCTTCAACACGGAGAAGGAGATAGGAGGACACACAGCTGCACAAGACTGGTCAGAAAACTGTGGATTCGCAGATTTTGCCAAAGATCAAAACTGTTCCTCGGCCGCAGGGCTACCTGCAATCCCAGTTCTCCCAGACAGAAAGGATGTATTCTCACAAACTAAATTGCTAACAACTTAGCAATTAAACAGCTTCATACATTAAAAAAAAAAAAGAAATTAAACCAAAATCAAGAAGTATTCACTATAGTGATGGTCTTCAAAGCTTCACTTGGTCCCACCACCATCACTCACAAACCAACAGGATCTTGAGGGACTCTGGGGAAGGTGGCAGCCCCACCTCCTGCTTCTCTCTCCAGTGAGAAGCGACCTTCACAGACAACCTGATAAAGTGGATCTACACAAGATCTAGTTCTTAAAGCACTCAAACATCTCAAAGTGTGCAAGAAGTAGAAAGGTTTTTTCCTTTAAAAACAAAAACAAAAAATCTTGGGCTGAAGAGATGTCTCAGAGGTTAAGAGCACTGGCTGTTCTTGCAGGATCCTAAGTTCAATTCCCAGCAACCACATGATGGCTCACAACCATCTATAGTAAGATCTGGTGCCCTCTCCTGGCAGGCAAGCAGAACACTGTATACATAATGAATAAATCTTTTTTTTTTTTTAACTACACTACGTAAATGTTTTATTCCAATGCCGGCTGGGGCTCCCTCCTGGCCTGTTTCACAGGTTCTCAATGGGCTGGTGGGGCCAGTATGGGTACTTCTTCTTGTCTAGGTTGGTTTCTAGGAAGATTTCGTTCAAGTCACCAATGGTCATCTGGTCAAAGGGAATTTTGACCCATTTTCTCCAACTGCTTCTCATGTTCCTGGATCCTGACCTGGGATCCTGACCTCAGCACGGTTCTTCGTTGTTCAGCAGGGCTGTGTGTTTATCCTCAGGCACAGGGATCTTCAGTGTATTATACTTCTTTTCAAAATCATCCACCAAGCCAGCCTTGGCCACGCTGGCCTTGTAGTAAGCCCAGTCAATCTCTGATGGTTTCTCAGACAGAGTAGCCTGCCTGGTGTGTAGAGCCTCATTCCAGGACTTTAGGAAGTTTGCAATTGTCTTTTGGTTTTGGGGTATGATCTCCACAGAAGATACCCAATCAATAGTTTTCAGAGCAAGGTTACACCCAATCATCTTGGGATCCTTCCCCGACCCTGGCAGAGCGCTGTCTCCAGCAGCAAGGAACAAATAAATCTCTCTCTTTTTTTAAAGATATCTTTTAAAAATTTCTTTGGTTGAAGTAATAATTGTATGAAACAGGACAAATGAGAGGAAGGGAGATCTGGAGAGTCTTTAATCAGTCACATTACAAGGGACAACAATGGCAATTACTAAGGTCGTACAAGTTAACCAAAAAGTAAGTAAATTATCAGCGATGCTTGAAATGTAGATTTGCATATTGGAAATGAGAAACATAATCCTAAGTGTAAAATGTCCTTGAGAGATTCGCTAATGACAGTAATGAAACAAGACGTTACAAAATACCACCACTTGCATTATCTTTACCACATTTTTTAATTGATACTTAGACCCATTGCTTTATAATGAGTATAACATACTGGTGCTATAATGGAGACATAAAATTACATTAAGTGCACATATACCTGTCAAGGGGTCACACGTGGTGCTGCTTGCTGCCGACAGTGGGGACAGATGGAGCGTGGGAGCCACTTGTCTAAGCCACTCAGTGAGCCTTGTCCAAACCCTTGAATTCTTGCCAGGAACTTTTTTGGCCTCACATCCTCAGGAGCAAAAAAAAAAAAAAAAAAAGTAGTTTAAAAGAAGAGCTAGCAAAGCAATCTTCAACAAAAAGAAGACAGGAAGAGGAGCCCAGGACCTGACTTTAAAGCACATTCCTAAACTACAGTGATCTAAGCAGCCTAATGCTGACTACACACACAGTGACCAATGGCATGTAAGGGGGAGCCGGAAATAAAGCACACAGTCAAGTGATTTCTAACAAAGGTGCTGAAAAATGCCTTTTTTAAATTTGTTTTTGGGGATTTTTTTATTTTGTTTGGTTTGGCTTTTGTTTTTTCTGTTTTTTTGTTTGTTTTGGTTTTTTGTTTGTTTGTTTTTGGTTTTATGAGACAGGGTTTCTCTGTATAACAGCCCTGGCTGTCCTAGACTCGCTTTGTAGACCAGCCTGGCCTTGAACTCACAGAGATCCATGCCTGCCTCTGCCTCCCAAGTGCTGGAATTAAAGGCATGTGCCACCACTTCCCAGCTGGCTTTTGGTTTTTCGAGACAGGGTTTCTCTGTGTAGCCCTGGCTGGCCTGGAACTCACTCTGTAGACCAGGCTGGGATTAAAAGAATGCACCACCACAGCCTGGTTCTAATCAATAGGTTGGGGATGTAGATCAGTGGTAAAATATTTGCTTAACATGTGCAAAGCCCTGGGTTCAACCCTCAACACAATAAAGAAAAAACTCGAAATGGAGTCAGGGCTTAAATGTAAAACCCTCAAATCATAAAACCAATAAAAATAGTTTTAAATATACATGCTTATTTAAAATATATATGTATATATTTATAAAACCAATAAAATACATATATATGTATGTATGGCAAATGCCCTATGACAGTAGACTGGGCGAGTATTTTTTGTTAAGCAGGGAAATAAAAGCACAGACAACAAAAACAAAAACAGACAAATTGGATGACGTCACAATGAAAGCATCTGCACAGCTAAGTGACAACTGACAGAGTGAAGATGTAGCCTACAGAATGGAGCTCTGTAAACTATCCAGCCAACAAGGGGTTAACACCAGAGCATGCACAGCATGCAAAGATTCAAAACAATAACAAATAATGGTCAATCAATAAAAGTGAGCCAAAGATCTGGGAATACAGCTCTTTGGTAGAGTGCTTGCTTAGCATGAACAAGGCCCTGGGTTCAATCTCAGTACCATCAAATAAATAAATAAATAAATCCAGGGCCAGGCAGAGTTCTTCTAGTTTCTGGTTTGTTTCCTGTCCTGGCAGCCCATCTGGTGCTTGCCTGGAACTGGTCTGGTAGTCTTCACAGGCTACCTCATGGTGCCAAAGTGGTGTTGGTATCCAGCTTGCTTTTTCCCCCCTAGGAATGTTAGGCTACTATGCATTCAGATGTTCATAGGTCAGAATACTGAATGTACATATAGCCTCTCTCCTCTCTGCCACCTACTGAGGCAGATGTGACATAGCAGTCACATCTGCAGTGCCTCTAAGGGCAGGAGCCAAGATATTTTTAAAAAGTATTTATCATCAATCATCATAGAAATAGAAATTGAAGCTACAATAGGTACCATTTTACCCCCCTTGGAATGGGTCTTATCAGGCAACAAGTGTTAGTGAGAATGTGGAGAAAGGGATAGATCAGTATAGCCACTACAAAAAACTTGGTGACTCCTCACAATATTAAAAACATCCCAGCATGTGGGAGACACAGGCAGGCGTATCTCTGTGAGTTTGAGACTAACCTGATCTACATAGTGAATTACAGTTCATCCAAGGCTACACAATGAGACCTTGTCTCAAAGAAAAAAATTAAAAACAGAAGTACCACATGCCACTATAGGATTTATAGCCAGGGAATATGTATTGCTATGAAGCAGAACCTGTATTGCTGTGTTTACTAACTCTACTCACAATTACAAAGGTACAGAATCACCTGAGTTGCCTAATAACTAATGAATGGGTATCCTGGCACCCATGCACACATTTGCATACGTGTGCGGGAAGGAATGAAATCCTGACATCAGGTGCAGAAAGGAATGAAATCCTGACATCTGGGCAACATAGAGGGAGGGACCTGAGGCTCGCCACATCCAGTGAACTAAGCCCAGAAAGATAAATGCTGCATTTTCACTCCTCTAAAAATGCTGAGCTCTAGAAGTAGAAAATAGAATAGTGGTCCAGAGGCTAGGAAGGGACCCAGGCACTGGGGGAGATAAAAGGAGACCAGGAGTGAATACAAAGTCTCACCCAGACAGGAGGGAAAGGCTCTGGTGTTCTATTACATGTATTTACAGCAGTGTTGCATAATTCAAAGTAGCTAGAGGAGATTTTGAATTTCTTATCACAAAAAAAGGAGATCATAAGAAACATAAATAGCCTGTGAGATCAAATGCACCCCATAAAGATGTATAAGTCATATCTGTCCCAACAAACAGTTACCGCCAACACTCCAAAAGGAGGCAAAGTCTGGGCAACATCTACTTCACAGCTCTGTCAGACATGCTAGTTTAACTGGACTTTTTCCCTGTTGGAGTCATAAGGACTGACCCCAGCCGGATCTCAGCTCTGCGACTCACGGAAATGTGGGAGAACTAAAGCCACATCAGTCCTCCGGCCTCTCCCCTCCACGTGAAAAGTAAAGCTGCAGAAAGCAGGCACACACTGGGGTCGAGAGCAGGGGTGTGTGGAGCGCTTCTATGTTTAGGTTAATTCTTTTTAAAGATTTGTTTAAATTATGTATAAAGTGGAGTAGGCATGTGCACGTGAGTACTGGTGCCTGTGAGGATCTGAGGATTCACATAACCCTGAAACTAGAGTTACGGGCAGCTGTAGGCTGACTCTCGTGGGTGCTGGGTCCTGTGCAAGAACAGCCCCGGCTCTAAAAGGCTGAGCTATCTCTTCAGCCCCAATGTTAATTCTTCATCTTAATATTTTTCTTTCAGAAGTAGTAATATCCCATTCGAGTACTTGGCGTCTTTAAGAAGCTTGCACAGGCATGAGTGTTAGCATATTAAGTAAATGTAATATAGCTGACAAGTAGATTTGTGCGTCGACTCCTGGGGACGTGGCGTTTTGGAAATGGCCTTTGGCTAAGGACAGGCTGTCCAGAAGGCCTTTAATGCCCAGGGCCAAAACTCCGCAGCTCTTCCCAGCTTGTGTACAAATGAAAACATTGCAAAGCCTTTGAAACTACTGCAGGGCTTGGACCAAGCATGCCTCTGTTCTGATGTATCACCCCTGGGGTCCTGGGCTCTGACCCTGTCTTAAGAACTAATAGAAATCTAAGATAGCACAATGGTTCTTCCTGGGAGTTGACGGCCTTTGCTACTCAGTGGAGGCGAGAGCTAGGACAGGAGGGCTGTTTGTTGTTTTCACAAAGTGTGCTGTCTGCTGTGCCGCTGTGGGAATCTACAAGAAGTGTCCAGCTTCGAGAAAGAGATGGGGTGTGCCTCGGGCCGCCGGCACTGCCAGGCAGGGTCTGCTTGCCGAACTATGCGGGTTTGGCGCCCCCTACTGTCCCTTGCGAGAGACGGACATCTGCACCCTACAGGTTCACCGTGGGTGGCTGCTAGGTTAGAGCCGGATCTGGCAGAAAGGTACCTGAACTTTCAACAGTGTAGAATCCACGAAGGCAAAGTGAGCGGCGTGGCTCTGGGTGTCTGCCTCCCACTCCACCACGCATCTTACCTGAAGCTTGAAAAGGAGCAGGATCTGAGAGGAAGACTCCATACTTCTTAGGGTAACTGCTCCTCTCTGGAGTGTTCTCACCTGTGGGACACCTGTGTTCAGGGACGTCCCCAAAGCAGAATTAGCTTCTGCACCAACCTTAGGTGAGCCTGAACAGAAGTGTGAAAGCGTAGCCGGGCGGTGGTGGCGCACGCCTTTAATCCCAGCACTTGGGAGGCAGAGGCAGGCGGATCTTTGTGAGTTCGAGGCCAGCCCGGTCTACAAAGTGAGTCCAGGACAGCCAAGGATACACAGAGAAACCCTGTCTCGAAAAACCAAAAAAAAAAAAAAAGAAGAAGAAGTGTGAAAGCGTACAGACATTCCAGAAGGAACAACCATTCAGCCTTGCAGTGACTTGGAAACCCCAGGACACACAAAGGATACAGGCTACAGATTGGATAGCTGTTTTCATTTGTACATAAGCTGGGAATAGCTGAGGAGTTTTGGCCCTGAGCATTAAAGCCTTCTGGAGAACCTGTCTTTAGCCAAAGGCCATTTCCAAATATATAGAGAGCTGCGGGTCTCCATCTCTGACTGACTCCAACTCCATACTGTCCACTCACATTGTCCTGTTGTAAAAATGGGGGTGGACATAGAGGACATATACCTATGACAGTGGTCACCCTGAGGGTGAGAGGCTTGTGAACGGGCCAGATGGAAAGCAGAACGGAGTAGGATGGGAGTGTGCAAATGTTTTATCTCTTTTCTTTTAAAAAAACAAACAAGGATCAGGGCTGAAAAAATGGTTCAGCCATTAAGAGTGCATGCTGTTCTTCCTGAGGACCAGAGTTGGCTTCTTACACACTGGTCAGCTTGCAATCCCTCTACCTCTAGCTCCAAGGAATCCCACACTTTCTTCTAGCCTCTGTGGGCACCAGCATGTGCATGCATGCGCGCACATACGCACATTTTTGATTTAATCACAAAAATAAATTTTTAAGGCTAAATATATTTGTGGAATAATAGAAAAACTATTTTAGGGGACAGGGGTAGAGCCTCTGCCCAGCAGTCACCTGGCCCCCTGGCCCTAGGCTTAATCCACAGCTCACTCCCTCTTTATCTATCTATCTATCTATCTATCTATATCTATATCTGTCAATCATCTATCATCTATCTATCTCAAATTCTAGTAAAATATTAATTGTGAAAGTGTTGATATTTGTTCACTTTGGATTGAATGTTAACATGACTGCTCCTTATTTTATTTTGTTCTCTGGGTGGCCCTATATTTTAAATTTTTCCTAAATGACATTTCCAGAGAAGAAACTGGGAGAAAATGAGTGTCTCCATGTGGCATTGTGGCACTTAGGCATCTCAGAGCTTCACTAGCCAGGCCTCACTCTGCACAGCAACCCTTAACTCACACAGTTGCTTTTGTCTGGGGACTTCTGAGCACTTGACAAATACAAATTAATTACACCTCCTGTCACCTCCTAAAAGATGGAGGAGCACTTTACAGATTGGTAGGGATGAGCCTGGTCTGACCTCACACCATCAGTTACAGGCTGAGCTGAGAATGTACCTCAGAGACAGACAGGCTCCAGAAGGAGCAGAGCTGAGGCGGCACCTCCCCACTTGCTGGGCCGTAGCAGCTTCAAGATGCAGTGTGGTGATATGTCAGCCTCCCCATCCTCACATCAAGCCTCATTTGATGATCTTCTTCAAGAGCAACCGTGTCCTTCACCCTTTTATTTTACATACCCAGCCAGGCTTATGAAAATGCAGGGCTTAGGGTAGCATAAAACAGCCATCTTTCTGGACCCACTTCAGGATGAGATAGGAAAGAGGAGCCCACCTATTTGCATGAGGCCACTACTGGGGATTTGTGGGGAGACAGGTCATAGGCCCCCTAATCCACAGTGCCGTAAGTGTGTGTGGGCTCTGGCCATACAGTCCCAGAACCCAGTCTTCTTAAATTCTTATCTACCCACCTGCAACATCAAGGCCAAAGACTGGCCGAGGACTACAAGTTCTGATGGTCCTCCTACACACCCTGGATCTCAGTCTCACATCCACAACTCCTGACAAACTAATTTTATTATAGCCCCCACTAAAATGCTGTTCCCTTCCTGGCCCTCCCTCACCCCAGAGGATAAAGTCTGAGATCTTTTGCATGTGGCAAGAGGGTACTGGTTCAGAGAAACTTCTCCTCTCACTGCCTTAGTCTTTTTTCTGCTGCTAATAACACGATAGCACAGACTAGGCAAGTTATAAAGAAGAGAGGTTAGCTTTGGCAGATGGTTGATCCAAGGTTAAGGGCTACATCTGGGGAAGGCTCGCTTGCTGAAGGGTTAAGAGAAGGCATGGGGCATCCATAGCAGGGGACAGTGTGCATTCAGGGAACCTAGCAACTCATGGCCAATGTAGTCCATTAGCCTGTTTGTTGTATGTGCACATTAATTTACTCCAGAAGGTCCTGCCTGGTGCTACTTCCTAATGCCTCTTATGAATTTTATGAGGAAGGAACCATATTCAGACTGTGGTTCTTGGACAATTCACGGTGTAACATCCACAGATAGCTGAAAAGGCGTGTCTGTCAAGTTTAAATAAGCTAAATGAGAAGCTGGGCCAGGTGGCCCATACAGAGGGCCCCAAACCACAAAAAAAAAAAAAAAAAGATCTCAGAAATTAACTGGAAAAAGTCAGGCTCAAAAAAACCCAGAGTCAGCCCTGGATTTGACTTCCTTTGTGTTTCCTGTGCCAAGGGCAGCAGGGTTCCAGAGTTCCACCTGCTCTGGTCCCTTGTATGGCCTAGGTGGACTTGCATGACTGAGGCTGAGGATGAAAGGAGATATCAGTATGGCTCCTCGGGCTGGATGCACACCAGCAGGCCATGCTGAGACACTGCTACAACCTAGGGTAAAAGAACACGGGGGCACCAAAACCATAGCAGGATGTGGTGGGGACAGGTCTGGCACAGCCACAGCACAGAGCCCCATATCGACAAATCTTATGCCAACAGCTTCACAGATCACAAGGATCCAAATGGAGTTGCAGGAGGATCTGCCTGGCTGCTGGTTGAGACAGAAAGATTACTCAGAAAAGAATAAGAAAAGAATAAGGCAGTGGGAGCCTGCCTTGGGAAGAAAGGACAACACAGAAGTGTGCATGGATTCAGGATGGAGTTTCAGGGGGCGGGGTGACAGTCTATGAGACAGAGGAAGAATGGAACCCTCAGGAAGGGGGATGCTCGTGGGCTTTTGTTTACCATGAAGTTTGTTCTACAGTAGACAGTACAGGCTCCTTCCTCTGTGACAGAGCACATTTTGTCTCTGTCATTTGTTCAAATGACTAATTCCACTATGAAATTATAAGTTATTCCACAATAAGAACCTAATTTATATGCAGGTTTTACAAATTTGTAATCATAGCAGAAATGTCAATCAGAGTCCAGTCTGGTCTACATAGCAAGTTCCAGGCCAGCCAGGGCTACCTAAGGAGAGCTTGTCTCAAAAACAAAACAAGAGAAACAAAGAGTCTTGTCTTCAGATCCCCGGGTTCTAACACTGTACCTGACAGATGGTAGGTTTTTAATAAATGAGGCCTCACTGGCTAGATATATGATTTGACTAACTGTAGATGACAGTGGGAAAAACTGAGCCATGCACTGGAGGATACTGAAGGCAGTAACAGGGAGTTGCTGAAGTTTTACAGAAAGAAGAGGAATGCTTACGAGAACTAAGCTGGCTGCGCTGGTAGACTGGATCATGGCTGGGAGATGTGGAAATGAGATTAATAAACAAAACTCTATCATACAGGGCTCTAGTATATAGACGAACAGACTGGAACTAAGTCTATGACCCTACACTTTAAAATGTACCTCAGAAGTAGGGCAAGGTAGTACATAGGCCTTTAATTCCAGTGCTCAGGGAGCCAGAGGCAGGCATAGCTCCTTGAGTTTGAGACCAGCCTGGTTGGTCTACATAGAGTCCCAATCCAGCCAGGTCTACACAGTGAAACCCTATCTCAGAGGAAAAAGAAAAACGAAAAGAGAAATACTTAGGGATTCCAATTAAGACACATACAAACATTGTATAAAAATCCAATGGTTCTACCTCAAATACTTTTGTCTTCACTAGGAAAGCCCACTCTTAGAAATGCCAAGAGCACTTACAGCTGTGCCTGGCTGTGAGTCTGAAGAGGTTCACATCTGGCTTTAATGACCATCATCTGAAAAAAACAACATGTCTGCAGAATCAGAGAGAAAGGAGTCTCTGCTTGACAGGAAAGAGGAGAGGGATATGTTTTATCTCCAGTCATGGAGCTTCTGTTCGATAAACTTCCTCACGACCAAGCACACTTCAGACCTAGATTCACAAAGTACCAGAAAATGGGAGCTGAGGAGGGAGGTGCTCCCTCCATTCCATGCTAGGTGTAGCAGAGGGCCCTCTCCTGATGGTCAGGGAACAGATTTTGTTCTGGGAGAGAAAGGCCTATAAAACAACAAGGAGTCACCCTGGATCTGCAGACATGCTCAACTCCTGGCAGGCATCTGACTCACTGTAGACTATAAACAGCATTCCAGAGCAGGGACCACATCTGGCTCACTATCAGCTCACCCCAGTGTCATGCAGAGAGTAATACTTCTGAGTGGGAATGCTTGCAAAATCGGCCTAATGAGAAATCATAACGCATTTTTTTTTTGTTCTTTTGTTTGGTGTTGGTTTGGGTATGTTTTTTACAAATAGAGCCTCACTGTGAAGTCCAGGCTAGCTTTAAACTCACAGTCCTCCCACCTCAGCCTCCTAGAGTGCTGAGATTACAGGTGTATTTAAGTATAAGGTGTAGCTATAAATTGGTCTCCCTTGGTGGTAAGTCTGTCTTTCTGCAGCTCAGCAGGCCCTGTCACAGAATAAGATACCCTTTTTGCAGCTGTCCTGTTAACAGAGCAGGGATGAGGGTGAATTGGGATGAAGAGGTAGGGAGGGATCTCCATGGATAAAGTGCTTACTTCAAAAGCATGAGGACCTGAATTCAGATCTCCAGCCCCCATGTGGAAAGCCAGGCCTAGTCTGTGAATCCTGGCACTGGGGAGGCAGAGACAGAATGATCCCTGTAGCTCACTGGTCAGCCAGCCTAACCAAAACAATGAGCTTCAGGTTCAGTGAGAGACCTGTTTCAAAAAATAAAGTGAAGAGCCCCGGGTCAGCACAGCTTGGTCGCAAGGATGCTAGCTTTCCACATACATCGGAACACAAACCAGAAGAAGGCTTTGCTGATTCACGTGGGTCTGAGGCACCAGCATCTGTGACATGGCCATGCCCAAGTCAACAACACATATTCACTCAGGACTTCATCTGGTTCCCACAGGAAAGCAACAGAGGAATACACCCAACACCAATCTCCAGCCTACATATGCAGCATCTACTATCAAGATGCATTGATACGTGTAACATATGTGTGTGTGTGTGTGTATTATGACCTAGGCACCATTTTAATGGCCTCACAAATTACTCAATGCTCACAGCAAGCCCCATGTGATATCTGTACCACCCTCACTCACAGCTGGGAAGACTGAGTGAGGCACAGACAGAGTGCTTGACTTCCCCAAGCTCATTGCTGTGGAGTGACAGACTAAAGATTTGTTACTGATCTGACTAGCCTCACAGACACATGTGATCTGGGTTGTTACACCAATTCTCTATTTGACCTGCTAGCAGCATATTTGCTTGTTATATTTTTAATACCTGGTACTTCCCTTGCTTATGCAAAAGGGGACTTCCTATTTAGATAATGAGCTACATGAGAATTCAATTGTGATCATTTTTCTCTCCTGCTCAATGATGGATGTAATGTAATTGGTGAACCCATATGAAAGTTCAATATAGAAAAGGATCCTTCCATTGTAAAACAACCAAGTTCATTTGCTGAGGGTGGCAGCTGCACACAGGCTGCTTGGGTCCCCTGAAAGGCTTAATCAGAGCTAATTAGAAACAATGCTCTCTTCATTCTCCTTCCATTCTCCACCTGCAAATGCTCCCCCAGGATCACACGCAGCACTTAAATCCCATTCCCCAGGACAGCAGAGCTGATGACTCAGGGCAGATCCTCTATTGCTGGAGCCAGCAGGGCATTACAGAGCTGAGGTCCAGTAGATGGCAGAGCAAACGCTGGCTGGACAGCAGAAGTGTGGAGACAAACAGGGACCAGGCTCGCTTTCTCACTGCCTGGAGTCTTGAACAAAGAGATCTGACTGTGTACCAGTGAGTACGTTGTGTGTCTGGCCAATGGAGTGTGGTCCCTGTCTGACGATCACACCACCCCATAGGCCATTAGCTAGTTTCCTTTGACACCAGCTGCCTTTGTTATAAGTGAATCCCATCCCTTAAAGATTCTCTAGCACTGAAGGGCTCACTCCCAGAAGATCAAAATTTTGTAATCAAGAGGCCTTAAAATAAAGAAAACCTGCCTGTGGGCCTTTACCACAAACTTATCTCGGAGTAAAAGGGAGTGCTTTCCATGTAGCAAGGGAGACTAAACCCTACAGCCAGCCATTTCAACAGAACAGCCAGACTTGTAGAGCAATGGATCGCAGGATGAAAGAGCTCACAGTCAAAGCGTTGCCCTCTTCGCAGTACTTTGCACCCACAGACTTTTATAAAAATCAATTATCAGCTTAGCAACTTTCCTGACTCACAAAGGGTTGTGTGGTGTCACTGGAAACAGCAAAAACAACAAAAGCCTATAATCTGTTTTGAAAGACAAAACAATATAAACTAAAAAGAAACAAAATCTTAAGAGACAGACCAACCTGGCTTAACATCCCAATCCTTTAGGTACCCCTTAGCTCCAGTTTTCTCATTGGCCATGTGGACAGTTATTCCTGCCCCAGGATTTTGATTTGTTTTTCTTGTGCAAGTTAATTGAGATACCAGAGAAAGTGACTGGCACCTACAAAGTTCAGTAAGTCTGCAGGGGCAGAAAAAATGTGAGAAAAGTTGTCATTGCTACATGATATTCTGCACATTTGCAAAGAGCCATGATGAGAGGGTGAGGTCACAGTCTTATTGAGCTTCCAAGGCAATGCACCTTGGTGAGAAGGTGTGTCCATTTTGAAGAGCTCCTACTCTGCCCGGGGGAGGCAGGACATTCAGATAAGGCACCTAGCAGCACAGAACTGTACCTAACTCCCAAGTTCGCTGTGCCAGATACTGTGTTTCCACTGCCACCTCATCCTTCATGCTACTTCTTCAAAAGCATGGTCTCCTCTAATTCTTCTAGCAAAGCAGTGAGATGCTTACCGCTGATTCCCACTTTCCAGAAGATTAAACTGAGGCTTGGCAGAGGTGCAACTTAACGCCACAAGCTCTAGGCTTTGATTGTTTGTTGTTTGTTTGTTTGTTTTGCTTTGAGACGGGGCTCTCCCTGTGTAGTTCACATTGTCCCAAAACTCAAGATGTAACACAACCTGGTGTTCATGATCCTCCTGGTGCTGGGGTTACAGGCCTGTGCTACCTCAAGCAGTGGGATTTGGCATAGAAGACTAGTTACTTCTTTAAGGAGGACTCAGAGGAAGACTAACATGGGATACGCTGCTTGACACCCCATTTCTTGGAAGGATTGAATTGTGCTCTCTGGGACAATGGTGGTCAGAGCCTGCCATCCTATTTTGAGAGAGGTTGAGGACAGGAATCCAGGGCTAAAGTCTGCCAGAGAGCTCAAGAAAACGAAGTGAACTGAAAGGGAGGGGAGGCATCATAGGAGCATCTTCTCTCCTACCCAGAGGTCCCGGAAGTGCTGAGGAAGGGGAACTTCCAGGGTGCTGGGGGTGGATTTCCCTTAAAAAATGGGGCCAGGGATCCAGAATTTCACCCTGTCTGCTCTCAAGTAGCCACCTACATTTCTAAAGAACACACCACAGTTTACAAATTACTTGCACAAAAATGTCCCGTTTGGCTATGACAACAGGGAACCTGTGTTGGGCAATTTATAAATCCTGCACCGCACTGAGTTCACTGAGGCCCCAATGAGGGTGGTTCTGTTACTGGCCCTCCCAGACTGGAAAACAGAGGCCAAGGTCAGCTGTCATGTGGCAACAGTAGGGTTGGAGCCCAGATCTAATTCGGGAAGGACTCGCTTAACAGCAGTCCCCAAACAACCTGATTAAGAAGCAAACAAGTTACTGTTTGAGCTTTGCAGGTGGAGAGGCTCGGAGAGTATGGACCCTGGCAGGTTCACCCTGCTCATGATTAAACCAGGTTTCCTGGCACCGCATCCGCGAGAGGCACACAGAACCTGCAGGAGGCGATAGGCCACTGGCCACGGGTGGAGACACACCCGCGGGCCGGGTCTGTCTATCTACGCTCGCAGCTGCCCTATGCACTGGGGCAGCCTTGGGGAGGAATACTCCAGACTCCCAGACACAGCACTCGCTGTCCTTTGCAATCATCAGTGTTGAGCGGAGACAAGATTAGGGAAGACCCGCCCTGTGCAGGGCTGTGTGGTCCGACACCCTCTGGGTGGTACTGGCGCAGCCAGGATCTGGGATTAAGGGAGGCTGGGTCCAAGTTTCTAGGGTCCAAACAGGAGGAAGGAAATGGAAGGACAGGATGGTGTCAGACAGAAAGGAGATGGGAGGAAGGCCAAAGCCAGCAAGGGGAGAGGGGGGGGGGGGGGG
>CAJQZJ010004750.1:1707399-1722741 GCA_907164525.1 Lophiomys imhausi | reverse complement strand
GTAAGGGGGGGGAGATGGGAGGATGGCAAAGGCCAGCGAGGGGGGGGGGGGGGGGGGTGGGGAGGGGGGTGTACGGGAGGGGGGGGGACACTCAATTGTCTGCACCCTGGATGTGCAGCAATATGTGAGGCCCCTAGCCCCAGACTCGGTCTGGCAAGTGCAGACTAATTTGCACAGGACCAAATACCATGCAAGGTTAGTGCACCGTGTCCAAGGTAGAGCGCAGGATTTTAACACAGAATAAAGGCCGCCCTCCCTCCTGCCCTCCTCCCACAAAGGGAGGGTGACTAGGTCCTGGCAGATCGCCTGTCCCCGCCCCGCGCCCTCCCCGGAGCCTCCTGCCCACTGAGGTCGCCGCCCAGCAATGCCTTGGCCCTCCTCCCTTGCTTGCCGCAGGTCTCGGCCCATCACCCGAGCCTGGTCCCACCCGCCAAACCACATACTTTCACCATCGTCTCACCCTTTCTCCACCCTTCCCGTCTTCCTGGCCCTGTCCTCGACACTCAGATGATTTTTAAGTCCACCGCTTCCTTTCAGTGGCTAGAGAAAGGATGGAAGGCTTGTGTTTGCCAGTGTTCCAATCACTTCAGAAAACACCCAGTGGCAAAGACAATAAAAGGGGACAGTTTCTTTGACTGCTTCAGCAGGGAAGGGGGAGGGGTGTCCCGATAACCTCCACCCACCCGCCTCACGCCCACCAGCTGTCTTCTGGGTGGACTCCACCGGTGGCTTAGCCCTGTCCCCCACCCCCACCCCTCTGGGCAAGCAGGCTGCCTAGGCCAACTGGAAGGCTTGTCTGTCTATACCCTCTCAGCTGGAAGGCTCCGGAGGCTAACCAAGGCTCACAACTCATCTGCGCCTGCCCAGAGACCAGGACTTTTTACTTGGAGGGCGGCGCTATTGCCTCCTATCCACGTCCACCACAAACCCTTCCTGGACCAGCTTCGTTCCCACAGGCAACTTCAGCTGCTATCTCATGCCACAGCCATATTCCAGCAGAGTGTGAGCAAGGCCTTAATTTCCATTTCCTCCAGTAAATAAAATTGCTTGACTCCAACTTCTGAGGATCCGGGAAGACAAGAGCCTGTGTCTCTGGGCCCATTCTCAGCAGTGCTCTTGGAATCTCCCCACAGCAGGTCACCCAGGGAAGTCCCTTCCTCACAAGCACTCTGGCAACCATGCAGAACAGGAGAGAGCTCTGTCCTCCTCAGCTTGCCCTGCCTGTCCTCAGGAAGACTCAAGCTTCCCCATGCTCCTACCCTACTACGTCTTTCCAATCCTGTGTCCAGAGAACCTCCTGTAGCAAGACTGTCCTCCAGGAAAGCATCAAGCTGAGGAAGATTTCTGCATTAAAACATCGCATGCTAGAGTAGAAGTATGCACAAGCCTCTAAGCTCCTGTCTGCTAATGATGTGACTGGGCAAGTCACTTATATCATGCTAAAACTCCAGGCTCCTCGCCTATGAACTGGATATATTATCTACGCCAGTGCATGCCTGCTGCCCATATTAAAGGCAAGTGAGAGCAACTTCTTCACCCCTCAACTAAAGATGGAGCCCAGGGCATCACACATGCTACTGTGTGTCCCTGGTAGCCTTAGACACACCTCCACACTGTTGTCTGAAGCAGCTTGAAGAACTCTTCAAAGACTGCCACTCAAGTGAAGGTGGGATTCTTGATTTCACTGCAGAAAGGAATTTTAGGGTAAGCCAGTATGAAGCACAGTTGGGGTTTATTAAGAAGACATGTCTGCTGAATAAGAGAGGGGGGGAGGAATAGAGAGAGTTGGAGGGGACAAGAACTCCACATGAAGATCAACAGAACCAACCAATCTAGGCCCCCAGAGGCTTACAGAGTCTGAAACACAAACCAAAAAAAAAAAGAAGAAAAAAAAGCATATATAGACCAGATCTAGCCCCCCCCCATACATATATAGTTGATAGGCAATTTGGCCTTAGCAAGTGAGGGGTGAGGGGACAGTGTCAGTCATGAGTTATGGTACCTGTTAGAGGAACACCTTACTCCAGCTGGGCTGCCATGTTGAGCACCAGTGCAAAAGGAAGCTCTTAGCCATCATGTGACTGTTGTTGAACTGAGGGGGCTTGATAGGGATGGGGCCCTCTCACCCAAGGAGAAGGAGAGGAGGGAGAATGGGAAGGGAGTGGGAGGGTAGAATTGGGAGGGGTGGAGGGAGAGCCGTAATCGAGATGTAACTTGAATAAATAAATTTAAAAAAAAAAAAGACATGCCTGCTTTAAGAAAAAGAGGGGCTCAGGTCAGAGATAACGCACAGCCAACTACAGGTGTGCGAGCCTCTCAATGGAGATTCTCCCTGAAGTGTCTTAGTGGTAGCCATAGATACAATTTTGGTAGCTCTCAAGTTACATCTCAAAGCATTACTAAGAAGCCTTCCTCTGCCATTCTCCCCTCTTTTTCAATAGCCAAGATTAAAGTGTGGTTCCAGAGGCACCTTGGATAGAATTGCTATCTGAGAAAGATGATAAAAACCATGAGCCACAAGGGTTGTGCAAGGAGGTTAAGACATGTCATTTACTATAAATGGAGTTTCTGGTGAGAGTCCTAGAAAGCTGCAGGTTTACAGCTGGGAAATGGAAAAGGCCAAACCTGCTCAGGTCTGAACCATGGCCATTGCTGTTTTCACATCTCTGTACAAGATGAACACTGTCTCTCTGCAGTTAACCTCACCACAAATTTTGTTAATTGCACTGTAACTCCTTGTTCTCAGATGCCAAGAGAATTCTTTTTCTTTGCTTGAGACAGGGTTTCTCTGTGAATCCCTGGCTGTCCTGGAACTCACTCTGTAAACCAGGCTGGCCTTGAACTCAGAGATCCGCCTGCCTCTGCCTCTCGAGTGCTGGGGTCAAAAGCACAATTACTCCCAGCACCAAGCAGAGTTCTTAGCAAAGTGCTTCTCACACAGTAGCTGTCAATGATTGCCTGCAATCATTTAGGGAACATTCCTAAGACCCTACAATAAACAAATATGAATTCCCCTGCCTCCAGAGTCTTTCTGTTCAAAGGAACACTCTAGTATACTAACAACTGGCTATAAAGAAAAACAGAATTGGGCTGATGATTGTGGTTCAGTGGGAAAATGGAGGCTCTGATTCATCCCTAACACTGTCAGGAAAGAGAACCAGAATGAACAGACACTATTACAGGAGAGAAAGAATCAGGGCATGATTCAGGGAATAAGAGAATGAAATCTGATCTTCCTGGGGAGGGAGAGGACATAGAATGGGTGGGCAGCCCCAAGCAGAGCTACAAACCTAAGTGAAGTGGAAGGAAAAGGCAGAGTGAGGTCCAGGGGGCTTGGCCCAACTGAAAAATTAGCATATGAGAAACAGTTGAGTCCTGTTCCCATCCTGCTAGAGTCCCTACAGGAACAGAGGCATCCAGTGTGCTTACAGGGACCTGTAGTTCAGTACAGTCTTAAAACTGTAGTTCAATACACACCTGGACCAAGACTATGTAGAACTACATGTAACAGATACAGCATGTACTGAAAAGCTACGAAAATAACCCCAAAAACCGATGAAATGTAACACAAAATCACCTCTCCTTTGTTCACATTGCATGGTGCCTCTGAATTTTTTCTCTACTCCTTTCCACTTCCACCTTTGGTAATATACTCCTTCTTAAGTTTTCCTATTTGCTACTTAGTGCCCACATAGTCCAGTTTCTTGTCCCAGTACACAGAAACCTGCAGTTTAAAAAATAAAAAAGAAGCCGGGCGTGGTGGCCCACGCCTTTAATCCCAGCACTTGGGAGGCAGAGGCAGGCGGATCTCTGTGAGTTCGAGGCCAGCCTGGTCTACAAAGCAAGTCCAGGACAGCCAGACAGCCAGGGCTGTTACACAGAGAAACCCTGTCTCGAAAAACCAAAAAATAAAAAAAATAAAAAAAATAAAAAAGAACCTGGAATTCCTCCAGAAGAGCCTACTGAGCCTGCTAGCCACTGGTATCACTAGCATGGCTTTGATGGAAGAGCAGTGTCACTGGTCCCCTCTCTCTGTTCTTCTTAATGTGGCCTCCTGAAATGGACACTTAGAATGCTGTCAGTCGCAGGAAGGAAGAAATTATGCAGAGAGTCAAGTCTAGAAGCTTCCTCAGCTTCCCAACACTTTCCTGACACTCCAGTGCTCATCTGGGTATACACTCCATCCAGAGAAACTCATGGAAAAGAAGCCTTTGGGGGGGGCAACCAGTTGATGCACCTCATTCCACTGACCACAGGGAGCAGTTGTACATGGTGTAGACATGACACATCTGTGTGATCAGACTGAAGACCAGCTAGGAACGCTGGGGCAGGGTCATTCAAGAGCTGCTGGCAACCATCTAGGGACCAGAACCCGATAAAAGGGGCCTTGGTTCTTGGGGAAACTGTTAAGCTGTTAGATTGAGCCTTGCCTGAAGCCTGATTTGATGCTAGGCTTTCTTTTTTTTTTTTTTTTTCCCCAACCCAAGAATGAATAAATCCCTATACATTATTGTAAATCAGTCTGGAGATGCTACTTTTCAGTCTCTCCATGTTCGAGAAATGACCCAGAATCGGTGTACGGTATAGCAAGAAATGTGAAGTGTTGCAGGCAATGGTGAAACTACAGACTAGATGGTTAAATCATCAAAGGTTTTCTTCTTTGCTCTGAGCCAAAATATTGAACTTCTGCGCAGGCAACAGGAAGCTCTGCTCAAAACCTTGAAGAGAGAAAGTGGCATGATGAATTTGTGTTAGGAAGTTAGCTCTGATGACCATAGCATGACAGATAGGAAGGGGGACTTGAAACCAAGCACTGGTTGCTTGTTTTGGTTTGTAATTGTTGATTTGTTTTGTTTTGAGTCAAGGTCTCACTACATAGCTCTAACTTGCTGGAACCAGGCTGACCTCCAACTCACAGACATCCACCTGCCTCTGCCTCTTTGAGTGCTTTGAGTAAAGGTATGCACCACCATTCCTAACCAAAAAAAATTGTTTTGATTAAGTAATAAGTCTAGGCATTTTATCAAACAACGCCAGATGTGGATGGCTGGGATTGGGCCAGCAGGCAGCTCCTTTAGCGATACCTTATCAGTGCCAAGGGCCTTTCCTTCTTGTCCCTTGAGAGTTTGCAGTGCACAGCAGAGAGGCCAAACCCCCACACTGCTGCTTCTGCTTAGCATGGAGTGTTCACTTGGGCTCACAAGGCAACTGAAGCAGGGTGGGAGCCTGGCATCCTTGCCTTCATTTGCAACCGTCTCCTCTAAGTTGCCTGCTTAGCTCTGCTGTGTGGTGTGCTAGTCACTCCCAAAGTATCTAACATATCCCACCCCCCTCAAGGCTGAAAGCACAGAGAAACTGCCTGAAACCTGCAGTCACCTTGGATCCCAGAACACCAAAACCTCGAAAGACAGATCCTAGAGCAGAAGTGATCATCTCAAATGAACTAGACAGATCCGAACACCGGAGGACTTCTTAAGACCACCTTGCAGAACAGGACTGAGACACTAACCAACCAGCTCATACCCTGAGCAGACTGATTTATTATGATACCACTTGCTGTGTGGCAATTCTTCCTCTGTTTACCCTCAAAGTCACCAGACCCCTTCATTGGTTCCTCTTCCCAGTGTGGCTCCAATAAACAAACATGGCCCCCTTTTTCACTGTCACTGCTGTCTTTCTTCCCCTGTACTGGGGACCAGGAAGTTGGAGGGTCCCCAGTACACACCCTGCTGTGCTGTCAGAGCTCAGACTTTTGTCCTAAAAACTCCAGTAGCACTCCAGATGTGATCCAGTTGTTTAGACATGTAGAAGAAACAGGAAACTCATCGTTTTAAAATTTAAAACAATTCCTTTTTTGTTTTGTTTTTAATGTGCATGGTGATTTCCCCTGCCCTCCTTTATATGATCAGATAAAATGACTTCAAATTGCTTTGTTTTAAACTCTTTTTTTTTAATGTTTATTTATTACTTCAGGTTACATCTCCATCACAGTGCCCTCTTTCCAAACCCCTCCCAGTCCTGCCCTCCCACCCTCTACCCCCTATCCCTACCATCCCACTCCTCTGGATTGCAGGGCCTGCCTTCCCTGCAGTAGTAGTGCCTACTCCTGCAGCCCTCCTTGGGCTGACACTGGCAGGGCCAGGGAGAGTCTCCACCCTCTATCTCCCCTGGGCTGCAGCAGCTCCATGGCCCTGCTCTTCCTAACCTAATTCATTCCCTTATTCCAGGACAGCCTCCCACCTGCACTCCGAACTGTCCATTTGCAGGATTCCAGTTGCTTCCTCCAGCTGGAAACTCCTATAGGATATTTTTTAGTTTCTCAACAAACAAGAGCCCTGACTCACAACCACTCTCTATCGGTCTTGTCTCTCCACACGCCCGAATATGGGTAAATCAGTCTTTCTGATGTTAATTTCCCCTTTGGCTTCTAGAAATAGAAGCTTAAAATACACCCAGGGCTTTCCAACCAAGAGAGGTTCATAGAAGCTTCTGGTTTCACTGGTTACCGACTTCCTGTCTGAGTCACAGAGAACCCAGGCCCAGCATTGACTCACTGGCATCATGACACCGTTGCCATTGCTGCCACCATGGCTGCTGCTGGGCTGCCACAGTCCCCAGATTTGCTGGAGCCTCCCAGACAGGCAGCAGGAAGTACAGGACACAATGGGTTGACCTTGAGGGCAGGAGACCGAACCAGAAGCCAAGAGTTCCAGAGACACTTCCTCAATGCCCACCTGCCTCTGACCAGAAGACCATCTCTCTGGCAGACTCTAGTCTTTGCATGAGACACTAATGCCATCAGGAGGGTCACACATGTCCAAGAACGTGGATGTGATGAGCCCGTTTGGGGGAAATGCTCATCATTTGAGAGGCATGACAGGGTGGGATGGTAAGGCACAGTCCCAAAGACCTCCAGGCCAGAAAGAAGCGGCCACCATCTTGCCCAGGCCCACGCGTGGCTGCAGAGTCAACCAGGAGTCCTTTCCTCCCTCATATGAGGTTATGTCAGATATCTTCTAATTCCAAGATCCCTGTGGTGGCCCTGGGAAACAGCAATGCCAGAGCTGTTCTGCAGACGCTTCCAAGGAATGAAGGCGGGTGGGGGGCGGGGGAGCCACGTCACATCACAATCGTAACATAGAACATTGCCATGCTTCTCCGCAGCTCTCACTGGTGCTATAGGAGTGGAGGGAGCTCTGGGTGAGTCCTAAGTGAATGTATATTTTGACATGGGCCTGGTCAGTTCAGGACTCCAAGACCAAATGGCAAAGCCAATATCCACACAGACCAGGCTCAAGAGAAATGGCAGAGCTTTTCTTGGCAGTCTGTATTAGTTAGGGTTCACGGGGGGAACAGAACTGATAGAGAAGTTATTAGAGTGGATTACAGGCTGAGGTACAGCTAATCCAACAATGGCCGTCTACCAAGAAACGTACAAGAATCCAGTAGTTGTCCAGGCCATGAGGCCGAATGTCTCAGCTGCTCTACAGTATATTCTGGAATCCCAAAGAAGTAGGTGTTAATGTAAATGAAGGAATGGGCTTGCCAATGAGAATGAAAGCAATCAGGTACAGACCAAGTGTGTCCTTCTTCCCTCACTTGAGCTGCCACTATAAAGCATGACCTCGATGTAAGGTGTATGGTCCCACCTCAAAAGATCTGCGTTAATCGGGTGGTGGTGGCACATGCCTTTAAACACACAGTTGGGAGGAAGAGGCCTGAGTTGGAGGTCAGCCTGGTCTACAGTGCAAGTTCCAGGACAGCCAGAGTTACAGATAAACCCTGTCTCTAAAAAACCAAAAACAAACAAACAAACAAAGTCTAGATTAAAGGTGAGTCTTCCCTCTTCAAATGATTTAATTTAAAAAATCCCACACAGGTGTGACCAGTTGCTTGGGTTTTAGTTAAAACCTGACTCTAGATGAAGCCAAGTTGGCAACCAAGAGCACCACAGCATCTGAAGAGTCTTTATGAATGGCCGCTGACTAGCAACTGCAGCTTCCTCCTCCAAGAGACAAGCTATTGCCCACACTGTACCTAGTTAACGTGCCAATGCTCCAGGCTGTGGAGGTAGCTGGGTGTTAGAGAACCAAACCTGATTCTAGCCTCACTGTACAAGTGTGTGTCCTTTCTTCATTCCCTCACCACCCCTAGGCAGGGTTCCAGGACCCAAGCCTTGCAGGACATGATGACACACTGTCTTTCTCAAACATCTGAGCAAGAACAGCTGCTGATGCTGTGGACAGGACCCACAGGGAATTCTGGCCCAAGTTTTCAGAGTTAAGATATATATATTCTATCATAGCATAAGTAATTGCTAGACTTGAAAGATTAAAATATTATTCTCATAACTTGCAATTCACCACTGTGAGGAACTTTTAGTGTGCTCGTTTTAGTCCTCAGAGAGAAACACTGTACCTGTGAGCAGTCTTCCAAGTCCTCCCTCACACTGTGCTCCCATTTCTTCTTCCAAGTCCTCCCTCACACTGTGCTCCCATTTCTTCTTCCAAGTCCTCCCTCACACTGTGCTCCCATCTCTTTCATTGCACAATCCACCCTGGTGCGATGGAGCCAAAAGGCCTCCTTAGAGCCAAGCAGATGGAGCTGGATGCTCTTGGGTTTCAGCCTGTAAATCTGAGATTAGAGCAAACCTCTTATCTTTATAAAATGCCCATTTTCAGCAGGGCGTGGTGGCGCACGCCTTTAATCCCAGCACTGGGGAGGCAGAGGCAGGTGGATCTTTGCGAGTTTGAGGCCAGCCTGGTCTACAAAGCGAGTCCAGGACAGCCAGAGCTGTTACACAGAGAAACCCTGTCTCGAAAAACCAAAAAAAAAAAATAATAATAATATAATAAAATACCCATTTTCAAGTATTCTGTCATAGTAACCTATGAGTTCAGTGGCCCTTCTGTGTTCATGCTGAGCCCTTCCTTACATGTGTTCCCATAAACTTGTGTGCACCTCTCTTCTGCACTCTTACTATATGACTGTGGCACCCAGACTGGCACCTACATGGCAATAAGTAATATTCGATGAGCAAGTGATTTTTTTACCCTCTGTCCAGAAAAGAAGCAAGTCAGGTTTTAATTAAGCGTAGAGGGTCCTCCCATTGATCTTGTAGTAAATAAATAATAAATTAATAAATAAACAAATAAATAATTCTGGGCTGGAGAGGTGGCTCAGTGGTTAAGAGCATTGGCTGCAGCCAGGTGTGGTGGCGCACGCCTTTAATCCCAGCACTCGGGAGGCAGAGGCAGGTGGATCTCTGTGAGTTCAAGGCCAGCCTGGTCTACAAAGTGAGTCCAGGACAGCCAGGGCTACACAGAGAAACCCTGTCTCGAAAAAAAAAAAAAAAGAGAGAGCATGGGCTGCTTTTTCAAAGGATGAGGGTTCAAATATCAGCAGCCACATGGCAGTTCACAACTGTCTGTAATTGCTGCTCACAGTGGTGCATACCTTTAATCTCAGCACTCAGGAGGCAGAGTCAGGTGGATCTCTATGAGTTCGAGGCCAGCCTGGTCTACAAAGTAAGTCCAGGACAGCCAGGGATATACAGAGAAACCCTGTCTCAAAAATCCAAAGGCGGGGGGTAGGAGGGAATTCCAAGTAGGTTGAAAAGTTCAAGGTAAATCCTGGTACCTTTTCCTCTGCCACAAGAAGAATGCTGCCTGGATCGGGAGGGAATTGGGACTCAGGATCAGGCCTCTGGGAATTGTTGGAGATGCTCCCAAGTCTTTATCTGAGGCAAACTTGGTGAGTCTGATTCAAGCCTGGGAAAGGAAGAGATGGGAGTCATTCACACCATCCAGCATGTCTAACAAGTCTCTAAGACCAGAATGTATGTGTGTACACGAGTGTGAGTGTATCTGAGTATGTGTCTGAACTCTGGGTGCAGAGAAGAAGCACTGTGGGCTCACATGGGTCCCCGACACTGGGGAAGTGGAGACAGGCAGAGGCTGCGGAAGAAAGGCAGCTTCTTCCTAGACATCAGTTTTGCTTCAGATCTTAAATGTCCCCCAAAGGCCCTTGTATTGAATGTTTGGTTCCTGGTTGATAACCCTACTGGGTGGTAGTGAAACTTTTAGGAGGTGGAGCCTTGTAAAAGAAAGTCAGGTCACTGGGGGACATGCTCTTCAAAGGGAGGTGCTGGGCCTCCCCCTCTCTCCCTCACTCTGTCCCTTTTTCTGCTTGGCCTCCAGGACATAGGCAGCTTTCCTCCAACATGTGTTCCTTGCCATGATAGTCAGCCATCCTCAGACCCTCGAGCTAAGACAGTCTTTCTTCATATAAGTCCTTCATTTTGGGAAGTTTGCCACAACAACAGAAAGCTAACGTGATCTATCTAAAATCCCTGAAAGAGTCAGTTTGGTAAAGATGCAGAAGGTGCATTGGCATGAGCTCCGCACAGAACAAGCTGGTGGGCACGTGGGTCAACTGTGCCCTCTTTACCAGCCCCAGACTTGGGTCGCCTGTTTTTACAGTACATGGAGAATGGAGGTCAGCTTTCACTGGAACAGAATCACCTGAGAGTCCTCTAGTGTAACATGACTATGATAAAATAAAGTAATCCAAGACCCAGGAACAGTGGTGTGTTCTGTTCAACTCAGGGTCCTGAGTTTCAGCTACTTGAGACACTGAGGCAGGAGCATCCCTTGAGCTCAGGAGTTCAAGGCTAACTTGGGCAACATAGTGAGATCTTTGTCTCTCAAAAAAACAAGACAAGAGGCTGGAAAGATGTGTCTGCCAGGAAAGGGCTTTGCCACTCAAGTGTGAGGACCCTCGTTAGATCTCAGGAACCAATAAGAAAGAGCTGCAGCATGATGGTGCAGACACACAGTCATAAATACACACACACACACACACACACACAGATACTCAAACACCCAGACACAGATACTCAAACACCCAGACACAGACACAACCATTCACACAAGAATCAAGTTGCTAGATCTTCTGCTGTCATCCCTTCAGTACGTTCAAGTTTACCATCTCTTCAGTGCTGAGGAGGCTACTTCTGGGCAGAGATAAGCACAGCAGGGCTACTGGGGCCTTGGCCAGGCCTCCCTGACCTCCAGG
Source organism: Lophiomys imhausi (assembly GCA_907164525.1). Taxonomy (NCBI): domain Eukaryota; kingdom Metazoa; phylum Chordata; class Mammalia; order Rodentia; family Muridae; genus Lophiomys; species Lophiomys imhausi. The sequence goes on along the minus strand of CAJQZJ010004750.1, from coordinate 1,711,665 downwards.
GCAGGGGGATCTTCAGTCTCCTCCTCCTCCTCCTCCCTTCACCTCCAACCCACACACCCAGCTCTACTCCTACCTCTGTCACTGAGCCTCAAAGCGTATAAGATGCCAGGAATGAGAGAAACCTCAATCATACCCAACTTATGACCAAAGCAAATCACCCCCAAATTCTAACATATTTATTAAACAAGTCTCGGTGGAGGGCTGCCTGTTGTCTGCTCACCTGGCAGAGAAGTTAAGGTGTCTAACGCTTTCATGTGCTCTACCCATGTTTGCACGCTAGCATTACCTGCTAACAAAGGGATGGCCGGCTTTATTTCAGCCTCTTCGTGGTTACAATCCACTTCCCACAGTAGCTAGCTGCGATCCTGGAAACTGTGCATTTGAAGTTTGTCAACCGTACCATGTTTGAAAGGCACAAAGAGGGCTTCCTGCTCAAAGAAGTTCTTCAGTGAGCAAATATTGAAAAGTAGGGCTGTAAAGACCACGGACAACATGAAAAATGCTCATGACTTGGTGTGAAGAGAGAAAAAAAATCCTATCAATGCTTCTTTGTGCATCATGATTAAATTTTCAAATAACATAATGTACATATGATCTTCCAAAATTTATTAAGTGATGGTGCCAAACTTTATTAAGTGATGGGGCTGGGGAGATGGCTAAGAAGTCAAGAGCCTTCACTGCTCTTGCAGAGGACTCAGGTTCAGTTGCAGCATCTATATCAGGCAATTCACACCCATCTGCTAACTCCAGATCCAGAGAGTTCAAGCCCTCCTCTGGGCTCCTCAGGCAATTGCACACACATGGTGAACATAAATTCACACAGACACACAGATTTATGCATAATTTTATAGAGGAAGGTTACAGTCTATAAATTAATATCTAAAGCTAAAATGTAAATTATAATCCTGTACTAAGTTCTATTTTAGAAGTCGGACAATTATTGGCTTGGATCCAGAAATGATAGCAATGTGATTTCATCCAGAAGACTACAGGCAAGATGGTTATTGGCAATAGGGTGGATTGCAAATCTTTATATATTCAACAAATAAAAATGTCTCAGAATATTTATCACATAAATCAGTTGCCTATCTAATAACCACATTATTAACTACCACATCAAATTTATAAATAAAAGTTAACTAAATAATTTTCAGTAAAATGATTCCTTAAAAAAGTATTGAGGAGCCTGGTGTTGTGGCACATCCCTTTAATCTATTATGGGAAGCAGAGGCAGATGGCTCTCTGGGAGTTCAAGGCCACACTTGTCTACAGAACCAAAGCTATAGAGAGAGAGTTTGTCTCAAAAAAAACAAAGTTAAGGAATGCTGGAGAGTTGGATCAGTGGTTAAGAGCACTTGTTGCTCTTTCAGAGGACGTGGGTCTTTAGGGTTTGATTCTCAACACCCACATGGTGCCTCACAACTATCCATAACTCTAGTTCCAGAGAATCTGACACCTTCTTCTGACCTCCTTGGGTACCACGCATACAGATGATGTACACATATACATGTAGGCAAAACACATGTACACATAAAATAATACATTTTAAAAGCAGAAAAAAATTAAGGGCTGGAGATGTAGCTCAGAAACAGAGCACTTAGCCAGGCATGGTGGCACACACCTTTAATCCCAGCACTTGGGAGGCAGAGGCAGACGGATCTCTGTGAGTTCGAGGCCAGCCTGGTCTACAAAGCAAGTTCCAGGACAGTCAGGACTGTTACACAGAGAAACCCTGTCTCAAAAAAAAAAAAAAAAAAGAGCACTTGCTTTGCCTGTATAAGGCTTAGGATAAATCCCCAGTCATGCCAAAAATAAAAAAATTTAAAAGTGGGAAGATTTTATTTCTAGGTTTAAAATATCTTTGTCAACTGTTAATGAGTAAAACAAGAATTTATGAGATGATTAAAGGGTCTGGGGTCAGTGCCCTCACTCTCCAGGGGAGTTATTAAACTAAATCCCCATATTATGGGAAAGCTCTGGGACCACCCAGAGGCTGAGAAGGGGCTCCACAGGGACCATATCTGTTTTGTGATTTCACAGCAAAGTCAGACAAACAAAAATGGAGACCCTGGACTCATATGCAGCCCCACGTTAAAAATAGAACAGCTAAACCGGGCGGTGGTGGCGCACGCCTTTAATCCCAGCACTTGGGAGGCAGAGGCAGGTGGATCTTTGCGAGTTCAAGGCCAGCCTGGTCTACAAAGCGAGTCCAGGACAGCCAGAGCTGTTAAACAGAGAAACCCTGTCTCGAAAAACCAAAAAAAAAAAAAAAATAGAACAGCTATAAACACGTTCTACTCACACAGATGGAAGCAAGAGTCCATTTCTTGACAACCTGCCTTTCACTGTAGTTAGCAGTGACCAGAGAGCTGCCCCACAACTGAGCTCAGATGTGGTCAGGCAAGACCACCACGCTCCTGTGTAAGGGCTTTCTCTTCTTACTGGAGGCCTCCACCTCACCTGCTCTTTGTCAGCCCTGGGTCTCCAGTGAACCTCCACAGGAATCCTACTGAAGCCCTGCCTGTGAGCCTCTGGCCTCAAGGACCTGGCTCCACAGCATAGTGGCACCATTCTGACACTGTTGATTATTATATTAAAATACCCAAAGCAATTCAATTTTACTGTCAATAGATGTCTGCTTTTCCCTCCAGCATGATTGAAGACTGTAAACCCAGAAAAGAGCAACTTTTTGGAAAAAAAAAAAAAAAAAAACAGAAAGAGAAGCAGGAGGAGCTCTGGCAAGTGTACTGACAGCCTCAGAACACAGCCTGCCAGTGAGGACTGTTGGCAGGTCACACACACCTGCCAGTCTTTAGAGGCACCTGGGCAAGAACCCCCAACTCCTAGCTGACAGGTGACTTCATGAAAGCAGGTTACTCAGCCCAAGATTAGTGAAACAAAAGTGAACTTCCGGGAGATAAGAGAATGGATTTAGCCGGTGGTAGTGGCACACTCCTTTAATCCCAGCCCTCGGGAGGCAAAGGCAGGCGGATCTCTGTGAGTTCGAGGCCAGCCTGGTCTACAAAGTGAGTCCAGGATAGCCAGAGCTGTTATACAGAGAAACCTTGTCTCGAAAAACCAAAAAAAAAATAAAAAAATAAAAAGAGAGAGAGAGAGAGAGAATGGATTTACATGTGACTAATGTTCTATTTCTCATTGGTTCATGGGGAAAAGTCCTTTCTTTTTATCTCTAATTATAAATTTAGCAGGATATACTTGTGCAAACAAGAATGACAGGAATGAAATATGCTTTGATAGTCATCACCCAACACCCCTTCTCAGAAATGGAGTACTCCTTATGAAAATCATTAGTATATATTTTAAATTAGGAAACTGAAAAACACTTTCAAGATATTAATTTCTTACATTAATAGACTATCTACAAACTACCCAAAAGCAACTATGAAATGTTATTTAAAAGGATTTTTTTTGGGGAGGAAGGGACCATCTCATTTTAGACCCCAGTCTGGAACTTCCCATGTGACCTACGTTGGCCTTGAATTTATCACCTTTCTGCCTCTGCCTCCTAAGTGCTGGGATTACAGGCATGCACCGTCGTGCCCAATAATTCTCCAAGTGCTTTTATGTTCTAAGTTATTTTCCTTTTTCCCAATTATATACATACTTACTTAGGCTTAGTAGACATACATTCTTCTAATAATTCAACTGAATTAATCAAATTTGTAACAATAACCAAGAAACAAACCTTGCTTAATTGAATATAACAAGCCACCACTAAGGAACAAGGACTGTGCTTTGCAGGCCACAGGGGAAACATTTCTCATGGTAATGACTGGAGAGTGTTTAACTGGCTCTACCAAAGGAAAAAAGGTGCTGCTTTGTAGCACATCCCAGTTTCCGTGGTGCAAATACTCCTCTGTGGCCAATTCCAACAGGAGCAGCTGGCTATAGAAGTGGGAAGAGAAAAAAGTGTCACAGCACCATGAAGTCTTTCCACCAGAAAGACACAGTTGTTGCAAAAAACCCCAGGAGCAGAGAGAAAAGAAAATGCTGCCCAATAATTGCTAGGTTGTAGGGGCTGAGGACATATACTGCTGTTGTTTTCAATATAAAGTATTTAATTGTAAGTTGTCAGGTTCAGTATTTAATAGTGACCATGTCTGATAAGCAGCTTATAAAATCAGTTCCTGCAAGCCAGCACTCACTAGTTTTGGCACGTTACTTCCAGAGGCTGCTCTGAAGCCTATTGGTTTAACTTTGTGTGTGTGTGTGTGTGTGTGTGTGTGTGTGTGTGTGTGTGTGTGT
>CAJQZJ010004750.1:1671132-1707389 GCA_907164525.1 Lophiomys imhausi | reverse complement strand
TGTGTGTGTGTGTGTGTGTGTGTGTGTGTGTGTGTGTGTGTGTGTGTAAGAGAGAGACATAGATACAGAGAAAGTGTGAGACACACACACAGGGAGGTCAGGGTTCACTTGAAGTTTCTATGGTGTGGAAAACCAGGAGCTAACACCAAAATGCTGCAAGGCAAAATTCTATTTTTATGGCCGGGTCAGGCTTAGGGAAATGGCAGGAAATTGGCAGGAAAATAAAGCAGTGTAGACGAGAAGCATGAGGGCACTTTTATAACAACCAAGCAAATGATTTTTTTTTAATCAGAATTTTTCAGTTATTTTTATGATCATGGGAAAGGCACATGTTATGAGTTTATGGTCAAACAGTTAACATACCATGAAACATTTTATGGTCAGTCAATTCTGAGAACAATGGAAACAATTTACAATGTGTATTTGATGAGATTATTGAGGAAGAACAAATCAAAAACACCAAGGTGACCTCTAACTAAGGAAATGATCAAAGTCTAACATTGTTTAACTAAAAGAAAAAGGAAGTCAGCTGTCTCTTAACAAAAAGGGTTTAGGGGAGTCAAAGTCAAGACACGAAGCAGTGTGCTAAGCACCTTTACCTGCTCAACCATCCTGTTGACCGTTTTGTTGTTGTTTTGTCCTGTTTTGGTTTTGAGCCTACCCTATGACTTAACTTGGCTTTATAAGTAGTGAAGAGCTTTCTCAAGCTGGGCCTGGTAGCACTCCTCCATGATCCCAAGACTTGGGAGGCAGAGGCAGAAGGATCAGAAGTTCAAGGTCATCCTTGTCTATGTAATGAGTTCAAGGTCAGCCTGAGCTACTGTCAAAACCCAGCAAAACTTAACCCTCTAGTGTGTCAGCAAAGTGATGACCTCAAGGTGTCAGTCAAACTGTGTCCTTATGGGTAATACAGACAGAACCTCATGTAAAAGAGTTGAGTGTTTCCTTCCTGTGGAAGTACATCATGACAGTGGAAGACTGGCAGGTTAAGTGTCAAGCCAGAAGGCCTTGCTTATATTCATCTATAACAAGGATGCCTTTGTGTTCATTTCTTTTATACGCAGTGTAAATAAAAGCACGCAGATAAGTCAGACAAAAGTACAAACAAGTTATATTGAGTCAGAAAAATCTCCACATTTATTAAATCAAGTCTGCAAGACAGAGGCACCATGACTGTAAGTGTAAGGGGAAACTGCTATGAGAACTTAATTCGTACCCCACTGAGGGGCAATTCATCCATAGGAGGGGGGGGAGACCATTTCACACCCAACGACAAAAATAAAACACACAGTTAATTTTTTCCCCAGAAAAGCTGCAGAGAGGGCTCAACAGTTAAGAGCACTGGCTGCTCTTGCAGAGGACCCAAGTTCAATTCCCAGCATCCACATGGTGGCTCACAACCATCTGTAACTCCAGTACCAGGGTATTTGATGCCCTCTCCTGGCCTCTGCAGGCACCAGAAACACACAGTGCGTATATGTACATGCAGGCAAAACACTCATGCATGTAAAATACAAAAAAAATAGTTTTAATTAGAAATTATTCAATGAGCAAAACAGCAAAAGAGAAGAGTTGGTGAACTTAGATTAATAGATTATTTATCTAATCTGAAAAACATGGAAGAAAATATTTCTTTTAAATTCACACTGTTGGGGCTGGAAAGAGGGCTCCATGTTGCTTTTGCAGGAGGCTGGTGGCTCACACCTGCCTGTAACTTCAGTTCCAGAGCGTTCAACACCCTCTTCTGGCCTCTGAGAGCACATTGTGCACATAGTACACAGACTTACATGGAGGCAAACAAATACATAAAATATAAAACATAAACAACAAATTAAATAATATTATAATTAACAATGCTAGATAACATTTTTTTAAATTAACAATGTTTCAGGAACCTATTCAACCTTATCAAATGATTTTTAATTGTTGGGCCTGGTGGCTCACACCTTTAATCTCAGCAATTTGGAAGCAGAGGCAGGCAGATCTCTGTGGGTTTGAGGCCAGTCTCGTCTATGTAAGGAGTTCAAGGCTACATAGTGAGACCCTATCCAAAAGAAAAATTATTAATTTTAATTATGTTTATGCATACATATCTGTGCCTCTGTATGAATATATGCACATGGGTGCAGGTGTCCTCAGAATCCAGAAAAGGGCATTCAGGTCTGTTGGCATAATGTTGTTGTGCACTGGGTAAAGTTTGCCCTTGTATTATTCAAAGGCTGATTTCTCTGTCCCACTGTCTGGTTTCAATCCAGACATGGCATTGTATGCTTACTCTAAGAACCTCCTGTCTCAAGTTTGTGTAAACATGGCTCCTCTTTCATTCTCTGCTTTGCCAATAAAAGGCTGACCAGCCAAGACTGGACAAGAGAGAGAACAGAGTAGTACAACCGATTCCATCGAGGGGAAGATAATGAGAGCAAGTAGAGGACTGAACCACGAGCAGAGGTGCAGGAGACCAGAGCTGGAACAGAGAGGGACCAAAATTGCAAGTGTGATATGGATTTGGGCTGGGAGGAAGCCAGACTAGCTTAGAGGATTAGGATGAAGTAATAACTGCTCAGTGTTGTGGTCAAGGCTAATTAAATGAACCTTAGTCTCTCTGTGTCATTATTTGGGAACTAACCAAGATAAAGAATAACTGCCAGCCGGGCGGTGGTGGCGCACGCCTTTAATCCCAGCACTTGGGAGGCAGAGGCAGGCGGATCTTTGCGAGTTCGAGGCCAGCCTGGTCTACAAAGCGAGTCCAGGCAGAGCTGTTAAACAGAGAAACCCTGTCTCGAAAAACCAAAAAAAAAAAAAAAAAAAAAAAAAAGAATAACTGCCAAGGGGGGATCCAAGATGGCGGCGGCCGGCACGGACGTATTTTGATTTCGGGGTCAGCAGTCACAAGGCGGCAAGTGTTCCAGGATGCTGTACAAAGGGCTCAACCCCTTCTAAACCTCACCCAGCTACACAGGGACCACGGAAGATCCCTGGGGAGGACACCCCTTCCAACTCTCGGACACGCTAGGAAGCTTCTGGACCCAGGAATCAGGATCACCCATCCCCCAAAAGGAGAGACCCCCGTAAGCTCCAACCTAATACCCAGCTGGCAGATTGAGAAACCACGCAGAGATAAACCCCACCCTGCTGGGCACTCCCAGGTCTCACACAGACGATCCAATTATCTAGCGAAAGGTTGAGACCCTTGGAAGTGAGCAGAAATCCACTTCAAAGTGCCTTCAGACCACAGATCGCAGTCTGTGACATCACTGGCCAGTTTCCAAGCCATGGAAGTGGCAAGGCTACTGAAGCTGAACTGCAGATTTACCCGCTACAGGAACCAACCCTGGGCAAACTGCGAGATATTTGAAACTGTCGTATATCAGTCTTATGTACTAGCACAGGCCCTTCCAGCGGGGAACCAGAGCTTACTTGTACACAGCTCCACCACCTGATTTAATTAGATCCCCACCTGGGAGGCGGGGCTGAATGACTCACCTTATAGGGGTTGAGTAAGGCAACTCGAATCCTACACCACAGTGCCCCCTTTGGACCCAAGTCCAGAAGACAGCAAATTCCACATGGCCAGAGGCCACAGACAAAAAAAAAAAAAACAGAGCGAAATGTCTCCAACAAAAGAAAGCACGCTATTTCGTCCAGCCTGAACCACCTCACCACAACTGAAACACAAGAAAATGATGACAATTCTACAGTATGGAAAGTGATAAAGTCCCTTCAAGAAGAACTTAAAACTATGAAGGAATTCAAAGAAGCCACAATCTTACAAGTCAAAACAACGGATAACATCATTAAAGAGCTCCAAGCCAAGGTGACCCAGCTTGAACAGGAAAAGGATAAAGCAATAAAAGATCTCCAGACAAAAACAAGCAAACTGGAGAAGGAAATGTACAAAACGAACACTACCATTCAAGACATGAAAATAGAAATGGAAACAATAAAGAAAACAGAGTCAGAGTTAAAAGAGGAAATGGAGAATCAAGAGAAGAGAATAGGAACTACGGATGTGAGTATGAAAAATAGAATGCAAGAGATGGAAGACAGGATCTCAGGCATGGAAGATTCGATGGAAGAAATCAGTACAACATCCAAAGAAAATGAGAAAGCTAAAAAATCTCTCACCCACAACATCCAAGAAATCAAGGACTCAATGAAAAGACAGAACCTAAGAATTATAGGAATAGAGGAAAGACAAGACTCCCGACTCCATGGTCCAGGAAATATCTTCAACAAAATCATAGAAGAAAACTTCCCAAACCTAAAGAGAGAGATGCCAGTAAAAATCCAAGAGGCTTACAGAACACCAAACAGATTAGATCAGAAAAGAAACTCCTCTCGCCACATAATAATAGAAACTCCAAATGTAGAGAACAAAGAAAGGATATTAAAAGCTGTAAGAGAAAAAGGCCAAGTCACATACAATGGCAGACTCATCAGAATCACACCTGACTTCTCCTCAGAAACTTTAAAAGCTAGAAGGGCCTGGACGGATGTGCTACAAGCCCTAAGAGAACATAGGTGCCCAGACAGACTACTATAACCAGCAAAACTCTCTATCAACATAGAAGGAGAAAACAAGATATTCCATGACAAAATCAAATTCAAACAATATCTCCTCACAAACCCAGCCCTACAGAAGACCCTAAAAGGAAAATTCCAACACAGAGAAGATAACTACACCCAAGAAAACAGAGGAAATAGAAATCTCCACAGCAATTAAACAAAAGAGAAACACAAGACAGCCAGCTATACCAAAATAATGGGAAATAACAACCCCTGGTCACTAATATCCATCAACACCAATGGACTCAACTCGCCAATAAAAAGACACAGACTTACAGACTGGATCCATAAACAAGACCCATCTTTTTGCTGTATACAAGAAACACATCTCACTATTGAAGATAAACACTACCTCAGAGTAAAGGGCTGGGAAAAGGTTTTCCAAGCAAATGGACCCAGGAAACAAGCTGGAGTAGCCACCCTAATATCAAACAAAATAGACTTCCAATTGAAGTTAATAAAAAAAGACAGAGAAGAGCATTACATACTCATTAAAGGAAATATCCACCAAGAGGTTATCTCAATATTGAACATCTATGCCCCAAATACAAAGACACCTACATTTATAAAAGAAACACTTCTAAAACTTAAATCGCACATTGATCCAAACACTTTAATAGTGGGAGACTTCAACACCCCACTCACAACTATGGACAGATCATCAAGACAGAAGCCAAACAGAGAAATAATGAGTCTAAAAGAGATCATGAACCAAATGGACCTAACAGATCTCTACAGAACATTTCACCCAAACACAAAATAATACACCTTCTTCTCAGCACCTCACGGAACCTTCTCCAAAATCGACCATATAGTTGGACACAAAGATAGCTTCAACAGATACAAGAAAATTGAAATAACCCCTTGTATCTTATCAGACCACCATGGAATAAAGCTGGACTTCAATAGCAAAAGAATCAACATAAAGTCTGCACTCACATGGAAACTGAACAACTCTTTACTAGAGGATCACTGGGTGAGGGAAGAAATAAAGAAGGAAATCAAAGCCTTCTTAAAATCCAACGAAAATGAAGACACAACATACCCAAACCTATGGGACACAATAAAAGCTGTGCTACGAGGAAAGTTCATAGCACTAAGTGCCTTCAAAAAGAAAATTGTGACAGCTCATATTAGCGAATTAACAGCTAAACTGGGTGAATTGGAAAAAAAAAAAGAAGTGAACACTCACAAGAGGAGCAGAAGGCAGGAGATAATCAAACTTAGGGCTGAAATCAACAACTTAGAAACAAAAAGAACTATACAAAGAATCAATGAAACCAAGAGTTGGTTCTTTGAAAAAATCAACAAAATAGACAGACCCTTAGCCAAATTAACTAAAAGACAAAGGGAGAAAACACAAATCAACAAAATCAGAAATGAAAAGGGAGAAATAACAACAGACGTTGAGGAAATCTAGAGAATATTTGGATCCTACTTTAAAAATCTATACTCCACCAAATTTGAAAACTTAAGTGAAATGGACAATTTTCTTGATAGATTCCACCTACCGAAGCTAAATCAAGATCAGATAAACAGATTAAACAGCCCTATAACCCCTAAGGAAATAGAAACAGCCATTAAAAATCTCCCAACCAAAAAAACCCAGGGCCAGATGGCTTTAGCACGGAATTCTACCGGACCTTCAAAGAGGAGCTAACACCAATACTTTTCAAATTCTTTCACAAAATAGAATCTGAAAGAACATTGCTGAACTCATTCTACGAGGCCACAATCACCCTGATTCCTAAACCACACAAAGAGCCAACAAAGAAAGAGAACTTCAGACCAATCTCCCTCATGAACATAGATGCAAAAATACTTAATAAAATACTAGCAAACCAAATTCAAGAACACATCAAAAGTATCATACACCATGATCAAGTAGGCTTCATCCCAGGGATACAGGGATGGTTCAACATACGAAAGTCTATCAACATCATTCACCATATAAACAAGATGAAAGAAAAAAAAACACATGATAATCTCGCTAGATGCAGAAAAAGCATTTGACAAAATCCAACACCCCTTCATGCTAAAAGTTCTGGAGAGAACGGGCATACAAGGGCCATACCTAGAAATAATAAAGGCAATATACAGCAGGCCAGTAGCCAACATCAAAATAAATGGAGAGAAACTTGAAGCATTTTCTCTAAACTCAGGGACAAGACAAGGATGCCCACTTTCACCATATCTCTTCAATATAGTACTTGAAGTTCTTGCTAGAGCAATAAGACAACTAAAGGAGATCAAGGAGATAAATCGGAAATGAAGAAGTCAAATTACCCCTATTTGCAGATGATATGATAGTATACATAAGCGACCCCAAAAATTCCACCAGAGAACTCTTACAGCTGATAAACACCTTCAGCAAAGTGGCTGGATACAAAATTAATTCAAAAAAATCAGAAGCCCTTCTTTATACAACAAACAAATGGGCTGAGAAAGAAATAAGGGAAACAACCCCCTTCACAATAACCGCAAACAACATAAAATACCTGGGGGTAACTCTAACCAAGCAAGTGAAGGACCTGTACAACAAGAACTTCAAGCCCTTGAAGAAAGAAATGGAAGAGGCCTTTAGAAGATGGAAAGATCTCCCATGCTCATAGATAGGTAGGATCAACATAGTAAAAATGGCCATCCTACCAAAAGCAATATATAGATTCAATGCAATTCCTATCAAAATACCAACACAATTTTTTATAGACTTGGAAAGAGCTAGCCTCAATTTCATATGGAACAACAAAAAGCCCGGAATAGCTAAATCAATCCTGTACAATAAAAAAACATCTGGAGGTATTACCATCCCAGATTTCAAGCTGTACTACAGAGCAATAGTTGTAAAAACAGCATGGTATTGGTATAGAAACAGACCAGTAGATCAATGGAATCGAATTGAAGATCCAGAAATAGACCCACACACTTATGGCCACCTAATTTTTGACAAAGAAGCCAAAACGGCACAATGGAAGAAGGACAGCATCTTCAACAAATGGTGCTGGTCCAACTGGATGTCCACTTGTAAAAGAATGAAGTTAGACCCATACTTATCACCTTGTATAAAACTTAAGTCCAAGTGGATCAAAGACCTTAACATAAGGCCGGTCACACTAAATCTACTAGAAGAAAAAGTGGGAGAAACCCTCGAACTCATTGGCACAGGCAACAACTTCCTGAACAGAACACCAACAGCTCAGGACTTGAGATCAACAATCAATAAATGGGACCTCATGAAACTGAAAAGCTTCTGTAAGGCAAAGGACACTGTCATTCGAACAAAACGGCAGCCTACAGACTGGGAGAAAATCTTCACCAACCCCACATCTGACAGAGGGCTAATATCCATAATCTACAAAGAACTCAAGAAATTAAATGCCAAGAAACCAAATAATCCAATCAAAAAATAGGAGACAGAGCTAAATAGAGAATTCACAAAGGAGGAATCCCTAATGGCTGAGAGACACTTGAAGAAATGCTCAACATCCTTAATCATCAGAGAAATGCAACTCAAGATGACTCTGAGATTCCATCTCACACCTGTCAGAATGGCTAAGATCAAAAACTCAAATGACAGCACATGATGGTGAGGGTGTGGAGAAAGGGGTACCCTACTCCATTGCTGGTGGGAATGCAGGCTTGTGCAACCACTATGGAGGTCAGTCTGGCGATATCTTAGAAAACTTGGAATAGCTCTGCCTCAGGACCCAGCCATACCACTTCTGGGTATACACCCAAATGCCTCTTCACAGAATCATAAGGAAGTTTCCTCATCTATGTTTATAGCAGCCTTATTTGTAATAGCTAGAAACTGGAAACAACCCAGATGTCCCTCAACCGAAGAATGGGTTAAAAAACTGTGGTACATCTACACAATGGAATATTATTCAGCTATCAGGAACAATGAAATTATGCAATTTGCAACCAAATAGATGGAACTAGAAAAGCTCATCCTGAATGAACTAACCCAGACTCAGAAGGACACATATGGCATCTATTCACTTATAGTAGGATTTTAGCTATATAGTAGAAGGTATCAATACTACAACTAACACACCAAAGGGAACTTGGACATAGACTTCTTATTTTTAATTTTTATTTTTTATTTATTTTTATATATTAGTTATATTTTTTCTATTTTTTAGTCTTTTTTGTCTATTGTATGCTTATTGGTTTGTTTGTTTAGTAGTTCTCTCTCCCGGGTAACGAGACACTTTTCACTGATGGTACTGCTTCGTAGATCCCCAATGAATGAAGAGGCTCTTGGCCCTCATACGACCTCTCAACTGAGATGAGGGACTGTTATATAAGGACACCCCACCCCAGAGAAATGGGATGGAAGGGTTAGGAGGTAAAGAAAAAAAAATGAAATGTGATGTTTCAGCCTTTTACTACTAATTGTCATAAACTGTTTAGGATAATTAAGAAATGCAAACTAATGGTTATGCAAGCCAGTCATTCTGTTAGATACTATGACAGCCTATTATAGTTACTTGCTAAGCTAATCAGAAATAAACCTGCTAAGAGATAAGCAACATCTGCTTACCCTAATAGAAGAGATAGATAAGGCCTCTTCAAAAACCTCAAGAGATCTGCAGAATATGGCATTCAAAGATGTTTTCGTAACTTTATATTTTTTTATATCAAGACATATCAACTCCTGACAGCACCCCCTATTCTCCTCCAAGTAGAAGATGAGCATCGAAGAATCTCCAGTGGGAGATGATTGAATTAGTCCCAAGCCTATCTCTTGGTAAGAAAAGCCCCTTGCTCCAACTGTAGACAGAATGCTGTCCAAAAAGGACAAAACCTGGAAGCAGGTAAGTCGACAGCCTAGCTCTGCCAAGACAGGGTAGGTAAGTCCTTCATAACCCCTGCTCTACAATCAATGTCTGTCAGAGAAACGGGGCCAAATGACTGAAGAACGATGCTGTAATGCATGGAGAGAAAATGGGAACTGTCCAGGCAGCCACTGGTATGTCATTTCTTAGTTTGGGAAGCTGCAGACCCTGTACTTCCTATAAAATCAGATATATTTATCCCTCTCAGGTCTCTGAGGTGGTTGAAGAACAGATAGCTAGAGTCTCATAATTAAATTTTGAGTTGTTTAGGAGTCAAGAGAGTGTTATAGATCTAAGAAGATACTTTTAAAATTGTGTTGCAAGTTAGTATGAATGTTGAGTCAGATATAGAATATTAAACTCATGGAGATGTTTAGATAGTAGAATGTTAAAGTCAGGTACCAAATACATATGGACTGATCGTTGGGAATGTACGTTAAGCCATATAACCCTCATAACTGTGGCCTAATTACCTCTGTTGTACTGTATTGTATTTATTATTATAAGAGAAAGAGCCATTTGTTGGACTGAAAGGGGAAACTGTAGGGGGAAATAAGATATACCTTAAACTTAAAAGAAAAAAAAAGGGAAGAGGATGGGGGTTGAGGGTGGGAGGGTGGGACTGGAGGGGGAATAGGGAAGGGACTGCGATTGAGATGTAACTTGAAGAAATAAAAAATAAAGGAAAAAAAAAGAATAACTGCCAATATACTAATTTCCTGCATACATTATAATAATATTATTTTTACATTAGAGTTCCCTAGAGCTGGAGTTACAGGTTTTTGTAAGCTGCCATATAGGTGCTAGGAACTGAACTCTGATCCTCCAAAAGACCAGGAAGTCCTCTTAACTAGTGAGCCATCTCTCTGGACCCTTATCAAAAGATCCAACCTAAATGTAATGTCCAAAAAAAAGAACAGAAAGGGACAGCTAAAATACTTGAGAAAATAGTAACTAAACCTTACACACAATTGCCATGTCACCACTAGATTGTAAACAAAGGAAAGTCAGTAATTCTGACTTATGCTTCTGTAATAGCTGGCAAAGCAGCCAAAAAAGTTAGGCCACACAGAAGACAATCGATTAATACTTATTCATACATTCTGTATTATTTAGTAGCTGGGCATGGTGGTGCATACCTTAATCCTAGCACTTGGGAGGCAGAGGCAGGCGGATCTCTGTGATTTTGAGGCCAGCCTGGTCTACAGAGTGAGTCTAGGATAGTCAGGCCTCACAGAGAAACCCTGTCTCAAAAAAAAAATTATTTACTGAGGACCCAACATGAGGAAGGTACCAGTGACAGCCATTAGGGATACAGAGATGCTTTAGCTACAGACACTGATGTGAGTGAAGGGATGGGACTTAAAGATAAGGTCTTCATGTTTCTTCTGAGGAAGAAAATGCATATGGTAGCCTCTGCTACGTAATTCATCATTATCTGGTTGCATTTGCTAATGGTGGTCCCTAATAAAACAATGTCAAATTGAGTTCAGAGTAAGAAGGGCTCTCACATCAGCAGGCTACAGTCACAGGGACATTTTACTAGAGACCCTCCAAATGGCCCTTCTCTCGCCTGACTGTGTTTATTTAGAGCAGAAGGGGAAGCCTTCCCTATACAACTTCAAAGGCAAGTGTGTGTATGTGTGTATGTGTGTGTGCCTGTGTATGTGTACGTGTATGTATGTGGGCATGTGTGTGTATGCCTATGTGTGTGTGCATGTATGTGTGTGTGCCTATGTATGTGCCTGTGTGTGTATATGTGTATGTATGTGTGTGCCTGTGTGTGCATGCGTGTATGTGTGTGCTCCTGCATGAACATGTATCCACATGTGTGCACTCAGTAGGTGTGCATGTGCAAACAAGAGGTCAATGTGAAATGTCCTTCTCTATTGTTCTCTACTTTATTTTTAGACAGATAGTCTCACTGAACCTGAAGTTGACTGTCTAACCTGGAATGACTGGCCAACAAGGCTCAAGGGACTGCCTGTCTCTCCCCAACACCTCCCAGCACTAGGGTTGCAGCAGCATTCCACTATACCTAGCTTCTTAGTAGCACTGAGGATTTGAACACAGGTCCCAAGCCCCAGCTTCACTATTTTTGCTTGATATTGTCTTCACCTTTTTAGGTAGCTTTCAGGCATCTATAGTTGGTAAAGTACATTTTAGTAGTTTTTTGTTAATTTTAAATGTGTGTTTGTATGTGCATTTTTGTATGTACAACTATGGGTGTCCCTGTGCCACAGTGTATGTGTAGAAGTCAGAGGACAACGTCAGATGCTGGTTTTTGTCTTTAACCATGTTTGAGACTCAGTCTTCTGTTCTTGACTGCTATGTACACCAGGTTAGCTGGGCCAAGAGCTTCCAGGGAGTCTCCTGTATCTGCCTTCCATCTCGACATAGGGCATTGGGATTGCAGACACATGGGTGTTAGGTGTCTGAACATAGGTCCTCAAACTTCTACAGCAAGCACTTACCCCATGAGCCATCATCCTGGCTGGTGTGTGTGTGTGTGTGTGTGTGTGTGTGTGTGTGTGTGTGTGTGTGTGTCTGTGTGTAGGAGGGTTCTCATACAGCTTAAGCTGGTCTTGAACTTGCTATGTAGCTAAGGATGACCTTGAACTGATCTTCCTGCCTTCACTTCCCAAGTGAGCTTTTTTTTATAAGTCAATAAGATATGATGGAACACAACAAAGAAAAGCAAGTTCTGGGATACACAAATTTTTTATGGAGGAGAACAGAGAGAAAAAGACAGAATCTAAAGAAACAGAGACATTCACACCCAGAGAGACTCCTAATATTCCTTTTTTCTGTGTGAACCTTTGAGTCATTCACTCAGTCAGTTTTCAAACTGTCCATATGACTCTATGATCCTGAAAACACATCTGTCCACAAACAAACTCCACAGAACACCCTGACAGTAGTGTGCTGATCTGAAAATCTCATTTAGTATAAACTCTTGGATTCAGGCATAAGGACTGAGACTCAATGCCTGGACCAAAAACTTTGCAAATCTCCTGTAAATGAGCTGCTGGGAATGCCTGTTTCTGTTATAAAATAGAATTGAATCATAAAAGATATGTGAATATTAGGAATTATATCTGGGTATGTTCACAGGGGCCTCTGCATCCAGGAAGTAGATCTGTAAGCTTGGCTTTGAATCTATCCTAGGCTCTCTAAGTGGCTTCATTCTCCCTGGTTCATGTGTATCTGGCCCAGCAGAGTGTGGCACTCTACTATCCACTCTGAGTCCCCAGAGTCCTCAGGCTGTGTGTCTCATGCTAACAACCACCTGGAAGTGAGTGTTGTTCAATCTACAGATGTGGACACTAGATCTGAGTTTGACCAAGCACATCTGCTAGTAAGTGGTGGCATCAACATCTCTAGTTGCCTCTCACTGACTTAAGCTAGTTTGCTTTTTATTCATTAAACAAAGTTTTAATATAAAGAGTGAGACTGATGATGATGAAGATAGATAAATAGATAGATAGATAAATGATAAACAGTTGATACATGGTAGATGACAGATAGATAGACAGATGATAGACAGATTATGAATGATAGATAATAGATGATAGACTAATGGATAGATAGATAGATAGATGATAGATATAGAACATAGACTGATAGATGGATGATAGATAAATAGATAGATAATAAATGATATATAATAGATAACAAATAGATAATAAATGATATATAATAGATAGATGGATGATAGATGATAGATGTGTGTGTGATATAGAAACTGCACTGAGAGAGCCTAAACTTTAAAGATTATTGCAATATTCTCAGATCAACTCAAGACTAAACAACACATGGTGAAGACTAAAGGCTACTCTTTAGACTATACATAAATCATGAGGAGAAAATTTGAAAGCTTGTGGTGACTATTGGAAATCACTGGAGACTCTTAAATTTTCATATTGAATGCATCTTAATGTAGATAATAAACTGTCTCAAAGGGATGGTGATCCATGCACACCCAAGATGGAAAGGGTTATATGTCCCCTTCCATGCAATTCCTCTGTAGAAGCAGTAGAAAAATGCAGTTTCACACATTCATAATTGCTGGAAGGTACAGAGGAGGGTATCATATCAGTAGGCTTTGTGCATGCTTAAAATTTTCCATAATTAAAATTGTAAGAGGAAGGGCAAAGGAGGAAGAAAGAAGTGTAGCACCTAACTAAGATGGGAAAACGGTGATACCTGAAAACAGAGAAGAAAGTCTGAAGGAATAATCGATCACTTCAAGAGCAGAAGACTCTCTGGGAGGGAAGAGAAAGAGCTTTCCTTTTTGGCAGAGAGTGAAGGCCTCATGGCAGTGTAAGCCTGCAAACTCCTGCATTCAGAGGCTGAGAACTGCAAGTTGAGGCCAGGCTGAGCTACACAGAGGGACTCTATCTGAAACCCACCTTTCTCTAAAAAGAATAATAAATCCAGCAAGGCTTTTTTGTAGACATAAATAATCTTACTACAAAATTTATAGGGAAAGGTCATTATCTTTCCACCTAGAGAAATAACAAATATAGAGTTATAACAAATATTTAAGTAACTGTGTGACAACAGCTGAATAAAAACTTAAGGAAAAATGAGGGTGCATCCCTCTGAGGTCATAATGTTCAAGGTGTAATGTCACTTGAAGACAGGCTGCGATGTCCCAAAGATGAGACTGCACGCCCTGAAATAATCATTAAAATAACAACAACAAAAGCATTACAGCTAATGATCTGTTGAGTGACACAAAATTGATACAGAAAATACATTAAGAGGGAGTGCAGAAAGAGGACTCTGCTCAGTGCTCCTGAGTGTCCTCCCTGAAGCCTCCTACGGGAGGACTGCTCCCCAGCATGCCACTGTTGGGAGGTGATAGAAGAGGTGAGGCCTGGTGGGAGGGTTTTAAGTGACTGAGCATGCCTTGAAGGGGTCTGGGGCCCTGGTCCCTTCACCTTCCTCTTTTTTATTTCTGGTCATGAAGTGAGTGGCTTTGTTCCATCATGTACTTGTGATGTGCTGTGTTGCTCAAACATCAAGGTCAACTGAACCCTGACTGGAGCCCCTAAATCTCAGGGAAGGTTTCTTGTGTTGGTTTTAGTTTGCTCTTTTTGTTTTAAAGCAAGGCCTCCCTGTGTGGTCTATGCTGACTTCACACTTCAATTTGCAGTTCTCCTGTTTCTGCCTTCCATGTGCTGGGATTAGAGGCCTGTGCCACCATACCCAGGCTTCTGCTGAGTTTCTGAAAAGAAACTGAGAAGATAATTTTAACATTTAGATGATAATGTAAAGAATTTACAGAGTAGCCACACAGCCTTGAAGAACACTACCTACCTCCTGACTTCCAGATTTATTTAAAAGCTAAAGGAATCAAAATAGTGCTTGGTATTAAAAAGCCGCACCAATGAATAGAATAGAATAGAGAAGTAGGGCTGGAGCATGTCTCAGCATACAGAGCTTGCCAAGCATGTGAAGCCCTGGATTCAATCCCTTACCACTATCCAGAAAAGGTGGAGGAAGGGCACCTGGTAAAGGAGCCCCCCTGCCTGACCTGGGCTTGCTTCCCCTAGAACTCACATGGTGGAAATAAAAAATCAACTCTTAGAAGTTGTCCTCTGACCTCCACACATACATTGTGGTACACACATGCCCTACCTCCAATAAAATATTTTTTAAAGGAAGAAACTATAAAGTAAACCATCAAAATTTAAGACTATCCATGCATGGTAGTACATCCCACATATGGGAAGCTGAGGGAGAAAGAAGTTCTAATTTGAGGCCAGCCTGGGCTACATGGCAAGAATCTGTCTCAAAAACAACAAACAACAGGGGGTGGTAGGAAGATACTGCTGAGAGAATAAAGGTAGCAGACAAGTTAGGAGAAAATCTTTATGCAGCAAATACTTGAGGAAGGACTTTTATGTAAAAATGGGCCAAGGATTTTTAACAAAATCCTTTTCACCATATACTTCAGATACTTCAATTCAGGTGGCAAATAAGCAAAATTAAGTTTCAGCAAGATCACATCACACGACCAACATTAAAAAGTCTTGCTATCCAAATGTTGTTAAATAATATAGAGGAGGGCTGGCAGTGTAGCTCAGTGCCTGGGGCTGATCCCCAGTACCTCAAAAAGCAAGCAAGCAGATAAAAAGAATGTGGAGGAGCTGTGCTCCCGCACAGTTGGCAGGAATGTAAAGTAGCACAACCACTTTATAAAAGCAGTTAAGTTTCTTTAAAAGTTAAGCGCAGGCCTGGTATGGTGGTACACACTCTAATTCCAGCACTCAGGAAGCTGGTGAGTTCGAGGTCAACCGGGTCTACACAGCTAGCTTCAGGCCAAAAGGACTACACCGTCAGATCTTGTCTCAAAAACAAGCAAACAAGCGAGTTAGGCATAGCATAATGGAATTTTCAGGGTAGCAAACTATTCTGTATGATACTATAGTGACCCCAAAAAGAGCATACAAGTAATATTAGATAGACTGAGAGGGTTATATTTAGAAATGAACACACACACACACACAGTATGTAACTACAATTAAAGAAGAAAAGGGCATGAATTTCAAAGAGAACAAGGCAGGGAACATGGGAGGGTTTGGAGGGAGGAACAGAAAGGGGGAACTGATGTAATTATATTATAATCTCAACATTTTTAAAAAGAAAATGTGTGTTAATTCATAGTCATAGAGAGCAGCCAGTTTACTAGTTGCCAGTGGAAGGGTGATGGGTTACAAGAGGCTTAAGTAAACTTTTTGGACTAATGGTTGTAGACAAAGCTTTTTAATTTTCCAATATATCCATTCTGCTTTATTTTACTGTACTTCACTTATTGTGCTTAATATCTCCACCTCCCTCCCACCCCTCGTTCCCTTCAACACCCCAACACTAGGTGGGAGAGAAAGAAGGTTAGAGGGAGAAGGGATGTAGGTCTCTTTGAGGGTCGTTGGATTCTTTGGGGGTAACACCAGTCTCATTAGAAGTCCAGCAAACCAGGAGACAGCAGCAGGAAGAACAAGCAGCAGTTTGGAGGAGCACCAGCAACTGGGACAGCAGCTTTCTACCTTGTAGCCCTTTCTCTTCTTTGTAGAGTTGTCTCCTACTTCTTTGTAGAGCCTCTTTACTCTTACTTCTTTGTAAAGCTCATTCTCTTTTACTTCTTTGTGGAGCTCCTTCTCTCTTTGTAGCCCCCCTTCTCCTCCAGGGTCTAGCTTTTTATCCCTCCTTTGTAGAGCCCCCTTTCCTCAGGGCTCTGGCTTTTTTTTTTTTTTTTTTTTTTTGGTTTTTCGAGACAGGGTTTCTCTGTGTAGCCCTGGCTGTCCTGGACTCGCTTTGTAGACCAGGCTGGCCTCGAACTCACAGAGATCCGCCTGCCTCTGCCTCCTGAGTGCTGGGATTAAAGGCGTGCACCACTGCGCCCGGCTGTAAAGATTTATTTATTATGTATACAGTGTTCTGTCTGCAGGTATATCTGCAGGCCAGAAGAGGGCACCAGATTTCATTATGGATGGTTGTGAGCCACCGTGTGGTTGCTGGGAATTGAACTCATGACCTCTGGAAGAGCAGCCAGTGCTCTTAACCGCTGAGCCATCTCTCCAGCCCTGGCTCTTTTTTTTTTCCTCCTTTGTAGAGCCCCCTTCTCTTGGGGGGGGGGGGCTGTTTTTATCCCTCCTTTGTAGAGCCGCCTTCTCCTTGGGGCTTTGGCTTTTTATCTCTCCCTAGACCACAAAGTTGAACTTGCCCAGCTGATTAAGCCATGCCCTGCTAGCTTACAAGACTGTTAATACTTTATACCTGTGTCTTAAGCAGCCCACCTGGGATTAAACAAAAACATTCTCACAATTGGTTTTAATAATCTCCTACCACAAATGGTTATGAACGCTTCATTGGCTGTAGTGATACTTTCCCATATACATAAGGAGAAATATGTCAAATTATCTATTTAAATATTTCTAGTTTGTTGTCTGTCCATTATACCCCAATAAAGCTAATTTTAAAGGATGGCTCCATGATCTAGAAGATGTGATTCTAATTTCACCTCCTCTTGCCACCAGGCAGGCCATGCTAGGAAACTGAACCAAAAGCTCGGTCCCACCCTGTTTCCTCTGAGCTGTGATCCAGGGCTTTGCAGACTCCAAAAGTGCATTTCACAAAGGCAGTCAGAGCAGCCTGTCGCCCCACTCTGAATCCTTATCACTCCTCCTTATCCTGCCCCCATCTTTAAAGAGCTATGCGACATTACATTCTTATGAGAGTCCAGCTTCCCCCACTCCCATCCTGAGAAAGACTTCAAATTCAGTAACTGTAGGAAAGCTAGCTCACACAGACTGATTTTATAGTGAGTATAGAGCCCTGCCAAAGGGAGGGCCCCACCAGAGATTTCAGTCATAAGTCATGTTATTTCTGCCCTTTTGCAAGTGTAGGTGAGAACAGGAAAACACTCGCCTATCACGTTATCAGTTATAATCAGGTTCAGCAGCATATATTAGAAAGATCTAGTTGTTTGCATGCAAGGATTTACTCTTTCCACTTTACAAAGACCAGGGGTAAACAGTGAGGTGCTATTTCGTTGGCTTTTTGAAGTTATCAGGTCTCTGTCTTCTCTGGCATATGACTTCCATCTTCAAGGTCACATGATCACATCTGCTCTGAGAGGCAGGCAGTAGGAGGTTGGAACATGGGTGGCTAAGGGAGGTGCCTGATCACCCTGGGGGACAGCCAGGCTAGGAGCGAGCAGAGCACCACTCCATCAGGTGCCTGTTGACTGGAGCCTGAGACAGGGTAGACTCCGGAACAGGGAGGGTCCGGAACAGCACAGCTCCAGTATGAGGACCCCATCTTTGGATGCTAAGGTTTCTCTTTCCCTGAAGATCTGCTGCAAAAAGAGCATCTCTGCCATGCTGTGTCCTGGCCCTCAGGACTGTGGTGGGAACTGGCCCTGGGACCGGCACTGATGCTCAGCCTCAAATGCCTTCGCTTTCTCTGAACATGTGCAGCCACTGGGCTGAGAGCTCATAAAGCCACACAGCGTTTCTAGGCTATGGGCCAGAAAAAGAGAGAGGGCTTCTTGTCTATGATCATGTTCTTAAGAAGTGTTAACTCAGCCGGGCAGTGGTGGCGCACGCCTTTAATCCCAGCACTTGGGAGGCAGAGGCAGGCGGATCTTTGCGAGTTTGAGGCCAGCCTGGTCTACAAATTGAGTCCAGGACAGCCAGGGCTACACAGAGAAACCCTGTCCCGAAAAACAAAAAAAACAAAAAAACAAAAAGAAGTGTTAACTCATAATGGTAGGCTATTATGGAGGGTAATGGCAGGAAAATAGGAATGGGGGTATCTATTCAATAGTGAAGGTTCTCTTGGCATTGGCTCTCTGGCCCCTGTACTCCTCAGAACTGCTTTATCCTGTTCAGCTAGCTCTGTGTTCCCCTGCCCCTGTTAGTGAATGAGACCAGAGTGAATTCAATCATATTTCATTCCCTTAAACACTCTAAAGGCTCCTAAACACAAAACCTGGATAATGGAAAGGACAATCCCAGACTTTGGGCCTGCCCAGATTCAGCACTGAACTGTAATTACTGGAGTAACACATCGCCTTTGTTTAAGATGGTGTTATTAAGCTGTGGTGGTGCACGCCTTTAATCCCAGCACTCAGGAAGCAGAGGCAGATGGATCTCTGTGAATCTGAACCCAGCTTAAGTCTTAAGTCCCAGGACACTCAGAGCTAAGCAGAAAGACTTTGTCTCAAAAAAACTAAAACATGGAGGCTAGAGTGATGGTTCAACATTTAAGAGCACTGGCTGCTCTTGCACAGGACCCAGGATGGATTCCTAGCACCCACATACTCACTCACAACCATCTGTAACTCCAGTTCCAAGGGATCTGATGCCCTCTTCTGACTTCTATGCACATGGTACACATACATACATGTAGACAAAATACCCACATGCATAAAATAATGAATCTAAAAGGAAAATTTTAAAAACTGAAAAATAAATAAAGCAAAATACATTTTACAGAGAAGTGTATATATAAAGCAAAGTAAATCTTTCTCTTTCCCACAGCAGTGCTCCCTGGGATCATCACAACATTTCTGGTATATCCTTCCAGAATCTTCTACAAAAGTACATTGTGTTGATTGCATTTGCAAGAATTTTACTTATAAATAATTCACTTAGTAACAATAATGACTGTTAATGAATAAGATGCATCTTATTTATATTGAAATTGGAAACAGAAATTTAAAACAGCTAAAAACAATAAAAGTGGACAATTCTTCCAGAGTGCAGTTTTTGAAATGACCACCAGGCGTCAGAGCTGCCAGCCAGACTCCCTGACATCTGGAAAGTTACAAGAGGGAACAGGGCCACCGAAAATGTGGGTGACTCCTCCCTCGGCAGCCGCTTTGGTCCTTTGGCCCAGTGTCTCACCCGCTGGCCTCAGGGTGGTCTAGGAAAGGGAACCTCAGGAAAAACACTGTTGCCAGGCCGTGCACTCACAACACAGCTGGCCTGGCATCCTTGGATTTCTAGAGACGGATGTTTAAAGCTGTCAAATCTACAGAAGAAATACAAATGATGTGGTCGGGCAGAGCCAGTCCTGCTGTCACTTCAAGGTTGCTCTTTGAAGTCAAGATACGTTTTCCTGTTCAAAGTTGGGGAACAGGAGGGGACTCAGCCATAGCCATCCTGTTTCAGGAGGGACATCCAGTTCTGGGTAGACAGAGCTCTGTGCAAGCACCGCACCAGCTCTCACCACTTCCTAGTTGACTCAGCACATGGTTCCTGTCCAGGCCCAGGCTGCCATTTCCAGACGCTGGTGGAGAAGTGCCAGCCCCCGCAGGGAGTACAGGGGCATCCCGTTCACAACTCTCAGGCTGCTGTTCCAAGGGAGTGTCACTGCTGTCCGCCCTTGCTGTTCCCTGACTGGCTCCCGGTACCACCTGTGGAACTGACGCCTTGTGTGGGACAGAGAGGCTCCTGGCAGCAAGCTTCCTCCTGCACCTTCCTGGATTGCCAGCATCCAAAGGGGGACAGGGCATAGTTACAGTGGGCCTCCAGCATGAGAAACCCCATCCTGGGAGGGCGCAATGGGCCAGTGGAAATGTCTTGAAGAGGCAGGCAAATGATTACATGGTGTCCCAGTGAGCATTTACCTAGGGGCTTCCTTGGACCACATCCCACTTCTGGATCTTGGATGATGGAAAGATTCACACAGAACTCAGACCCACTACATACTGAAGAAGAACATTTGTCCCCATATGCCTATGGATGGGGGTGGGGGGTGGAAGGGAATCCTAGCTGCCATTCCTCTGTAGGCCACATCAAAGCAGCAGCTACTATCCTGTGTGGTAGGATGGGGAGGACAGAAAAGAGTCCTGCTCTTCGCAGGCCATGACCATTCTAGTTCTTCTAGATATGACTTCCATGCTTTCTGACAGGCCAGTTAAGGTGACCTTTTTATGTGAGTTGAGTGTCCACATCTGCTAAACTGGTATATCCTATATAGGCCACATGAAGCAACCATAATTAGTTTAGTCACTACACACTTTAAAAGCTATATACATAATTTAAAATGACACATCTGTGATGCCATACGCATAGTAAAAATACTGGTTATTATTAAAACATAGGTTCTATTCACACTCAAATAAGATTACACAGGATGTTTGATGCCCCATACATAATGTACAAGTCAGTGCTTCATATAATAACATAAAGGGGATGAAACAATGCTTACATTGGGATGGACATTAATTTACCATGCAGGAGAGTAGCTGTTGCTTTGATGTGGCCTACAAAGGAATGGCAACTAGGACCCCCCCCCCCCCCCCCCGGCCCCTCCTATCCTATCACATGTGATGCATGAGGTGTGGGAGAAAGAGCCTCTTGTAAGTATCACCCACACTCCAGGCCTGATGGTAGTGGTGACAATGTGGTCCAGGAGAACAGGGAGGCTGAGCTAATCCAGCTGTCCCTGTTACTGACCACTGCCTCAACTGCTTAGTGGTCCCTGGATAATACTGGACCACCCAGATGCCTGGAAAGTCAAAGAATGCCCAGATCTCTGAAAAGCCTAGCTTTCAGTCACAAGTGCTACCGCACTGAGTCATTCAAATGACAAGGCTTCCACAGACTTCACAGGTCCACCTGGAACTGAAATCTCCATGCTTTCAGGTCCTTTGGAAAGGGAGCAGTGGGTGTTGAGAGGTGAGAGGAAGGGCTTCAGTCTCACCTTCCTGAACCAAATACCTGCTTGCCCACCCTCCAAGTTACTCATGCTTTAGGCCTGTGAGTAACCCAGGAGGTGGGCGGTCATGTTGAGTTTGTCACGTGTGGCATCCCAATGACAACAGCTCCATCCTCTGCTAATCCTTCTTCCTTAAGTGACTCCACCCCTCCAGCCTCATGGTCAGCCAGGCAAAGGCCAACTTCACAATCTCCATCAGCAGGACCATAGGGTGTGTCCCTTCTAGAGAGTGAGTCAGGAAATCGCTGAGGTGAACAACGTACAAAAACAGCACTTCCTGCATCAGAGGCCAGTCTGGCACATAAGAAGGTCAGGCTAAATGCTCAGCCTCTGGTCACCAGCATCCCTCCCATGCAGGGCAGGTGGCCTTCCTCATCTACATCCAAACAGCTTCTGAGGTGGTGACAAATAGCTGTGCCTGGTGATGGGCAAAACAACAGCAAGAAGGAAGCATTCCTTAGCAGGTCTCTCAGCTCAGGCTTTCCTGATCTGCCAGGAAAAAAGCAAACTGCACCAATGCACAAAACAGAGAGGGTGGATTCCCTCGCTTCCTGGGTGGCTCCTGACATTTCAATTATGTTCGATACAGTACAGCTGGATTAGTTTTAACTTTATAGAGCCTCCTGGTTTTTCTAAAGAAATGCTAGTTAGAGGAATTGAAGGATAGAGGCAGAGACAGCATGGCGGGGGTAGTGGGGGAGAGACACAACTTACCAATAAAACAGACCCATAAACAGCACTACGGAAGATTCAGGTGGGCAGACTAAGGCATCTTTTATTCAAGGAGCCACGTTAGTGGGAAATTTCAGGTGCCCTTTGCTTCTCAGAGTAGCATAGTGCATTTCCTCAGGCACTTTCCTTGTGATTTTGGTTGAGTCATAATAGAACAGTCTGGACAATCCTATCTAAATTAAGAAATTTTCTTTTTTTTTTTTTTTGGTTTTTCGAGACAGGGTTTCTCTGTGTAGCCCTGGCTGTCCTGGACTCAATTTGTAGACCAGGCTGGCCTCGAACTCGCAAAGATCCGCCTGCCTCTGCCTCCCAAGTGCTGGGATTAAAGGCGTGCGCCACCACTGCCCGGCTTAAATTAAGAAATTTTCATTGCACCATCTTTTGGACAGCTTTACCCAGGGTCTAAATAAACTGCTCACAGGTCTTAACAGCCTGGGATGAGAGGCAAGAGGAGAAGGGTCTCATTTCTTCATTATTCCCTTCCTCTTCTTCCTCTCATGCTATGAAAACTACTCTCAAACTTGCCAAAAACCTCACAGTAAAAGTAAATAAATAGATCTTAGTTCTCTTTCCCATCTTGGAAGATGGCGGATGAAAACGATGAAGACTGACCTTCAGCCAAGAAGGCTGCCAGTAACGCTGCTGCCCCTGGTGCCCCATCGCTGGTTTAAAAAAAAAAGGTGATCCTAAGGTTAAAAATCCCAAGAAGAGGAAGCCCCATTGCAGCCGAAACCCTGTCCTGGTTAGAGGAACCGGCAGGTACTCCCGACCTGCTATGTGTTCCAGGAAGCCCCTGTACAAAAGGAAATACTCAGCCACAAAGTCCAAGGCTGAAAAGAAGACGAAAAAGGAGAAGGTCCTTACAACTGTCACAAAACCAGTTGGTAGTGGCAAGAATACCCAGACACCAGGAGGGCGAGGTCTTCGATGCAGAGAAGAAATATGAGATTACAAGCATCGGAGGGCTGATCAGAACACTGTGGACTCGAAGATTTTGTCAAAGATCCAAGCTGTTGCTCAGCTCCGGGAATACCTGCAACCCCAGTTCTCCCTGACAAAGGGGATGTATCCTCACAAACTGGTGTTCTACAGTGCTAACAACCTAATTAAACAGCCTCATGCATTAATAAATAAATCCATACATTCACACATACACACTGGGATTTCTCTCTTTTGGTCATGGTGCTGTGGGTTAAAGGCAGTGGCATCCTTAAGCACCTACAGGCACCTGACAAGTGTACTCACATACACCACTATCCTAAGTACCCTATGTTCTTCTAGCCCCCAGACACTGTGCTTTCTAAAACACCCATTTCTTCTTGAAATATAGCTCATATTTACTAGAGACATGAAGAAGAACTAGATCCCTTTCTTCTTACTCTGGCCATTAGAAATACAGAAGTTTAACCCCAAATACTAGTTGATAGCCTGAGGTCTGGAAGGCTACAGGGAGTAGTGGAAACTGGGTGAATAGGAGCATGCATCACCCGTTAAGGGCAGAAGCCACTGTTTACACCAGATATTTATCTTGAAGAAAGTGTACTCAAGTCCCTGAAGGGAAAAACCAGGAATCCAAATTCTTTATTTTGAGGGAGAGAAGGTCTCAAGAAGCCCAAGTTGGCCTCACTATACAGCGAAGAATACCCTTGAATTATTTGTGTGCATCCCCCTTACCCATCTCTCAAGTGTTGGGATTGCACTGTGAACCTTCACATAGTACAGTACACACTCAGTCCCTCAGCGGGCACATGTGGACTCCTGACTTGATTGTTTTCATCAGGTCGTGACTTTGCTGTGTGTCTTTATTGACTGGCAGCAGTGTGAGTGGAGACAGAAACACCACCCTGGAAACCAAGAACGCAAGACTGGTAGATCCAGCTCTGATACCAGCCCACGCTTCCCCTGAGCAAGACACTTCATTGTTTTGTACCTCACCTGCCTTGTCTCAAAAGTTTAGAAGTCCAAAATTCCTTCCAATCCTTAATCGCCTAACACTGGTTGCCTGAATGACTCTTTTTAGGAGATCAATTCCCATAAGTAAATCTAGGAACGTGACAGAAGGAAAAACAGAACAAAACCTAGACCCTGCATCATAGCAGGTTATAAATGCAGCAGAGACATGGCCTGGGTGTGGCAAACACATGGTTAATAGGACCACAGGAGTACACACGCTGTCATCACACCAGATCCCCTGGACGATGCCCACCACCCATCAGGGAACGCTATCACTGAGTGGAAAGTTCCTTCATGTGATAGACCCTTTTAGGTATTTTGAGGCCAACTCCTAAGTTTCAAAGCAATGTTCTGAGTCAGAGCAAATCTGATCAATAGCTCTCCCCCAGCTGGGCCTCCTGCCAGCCCACCTGTGATGAGTGTGGCCCTTTGTCATTGTCACTTTGTGATGTGTGGCAGGGGCCAATTACACTAGGTGAGGCTCATGTATGTGTATGTAGAAAGCACATGGCTTGGCCTGCACACAAGTAAACTGGATGGGAGGAAATACTACCTTGTTTTACAAAGAGCATAGGAAGGAAACAAAAATATTAAGCTGGAAACTTCTCCCTGTAGCAGTTACAATAAGCAGAACAAATGGAAGTATTCACTTTCTTGTGGTTATATTAATCATGAAACTTAGGCAAAAAAACAGGCCCAAGGTATGGTGGAAACTTGTGTGAATTATAATCCGGTACCTTCTTCACAGGGGCCTTTCTGACATGACGAGTTGGATCCACATGGCATGAAGAAGAGGGGACATGGAACCTACATTCCTTAGAGCTTTTGTGCACCCGTTAGGAACAACAGGGACTTTATATTTTGCTATTAACAGCTGCCAGCAAGAATCGAGTTTTAAAGAATGATTACCTTCGGTACCCACACCATGTGTTCAGTTCTCAGTGCCCTAAAGGCATTCTCTTCACTGTGCTCGGCTCCTATCTGTCTCTTGGTGATTATTCTGAACAGGGGTGCTTGTTCTGAAAGTCAGGTCGTGCTTACTTTAAAGCCTCTGTGTGGTCTTTCCTTCTGCCTGGCAAGCTCTCTACCTGATGTTTTTGAGAGCCGTTAATACAGAACTTACTCATCGGGGTATCCCTCGGGGAACCCCTCCCTAACTATCCGACGCAAAGCATCTGCGTCATGGGACCCAACTTGTACTCTCGGCTTAGCACCCCACACTACCTGATGTATTTCCTGTCTCTTTTTTCTTTATTTTGGGTCTTCCTTAGAAGACAGAATCTAAAATGAGCATTTAAAGTGATGTGAGCTTATGGAAATAGAAGCTCCACAGGAACCCGGAGTCCGTGTCTTGTCCTCCACATGTTTCCAGGGCCTAGAATAGAACCTGAGATACACAGCAAGTGCAAGAATGGATGGGGAGTGGCGTGGACAGAAGAATCCATTTGGCAAATGCCTGCAAGGTGCCTGTGGTGGACAGAGGCTGCCATAAGGGGCAGGGTCTGCCTCAAAGGCCCCACAGCCTACCAGGGAGGGCAGACCTTGTTCAGGTAAGAGAACTGCTTCCAAAATGTATCAAACCTTCTTCCCAAGATGACTCTCAGGACAATCTCCTAGGAAAGTCAGTAATCAGCATGTGAGGAAAATCACAACAGAGGCACAAACTTTAAAAGCACAGAGCCCTAGGAGATCTGGTGTGGCTGGTATGAGGGACAGAGGGCCACAAAAAGGAAGTCAACTTATAAGTCTCTGGACATTGAATTTTGACCTGTATGTACGGAGAACCACCCAAAGAGTTCCAAGTGATATGGTTTTATACCTTATTATGATGATTTTGGTAGTGGGTGAAGGCAACTAATTAGAAAAAAAAGTACAAAGCATTTAGGAGGCTGTTGTCTAATCCAGATGGGCAAAAATGTAAAGAATGCAAAACATTGCTGGGCGTGGTGGCACATGCCTTTAGTCCCAGCACTCTGGAGGCAAAGGCAGCCGGATCTCTGTGAGTTCAAGGCCAGCATGGTCTACAAAGTGAGTCCAGGACAGTCAAGGATACACCGAGAAACCCTGTCTTGAAAAACCTAAAAAAAAAAAAAATGCAAAATATTAATGACATTGATGATGAAGAAGAGTAAGGTTTGAAACTAAAAAGGAGGCAAATCAACAGAGCTCAGTGACATGTGGAAGTGAGAGAGAGGATGAGGTTAAAGAAACTTCCAGTGTCCGGTTTGTGTCAGTGAGAGAAACTTTGACATTTTCCTCAAAATAAAAAGCTCTGAAGGTCTACATCTATCCTGTTGGGATGCAGTGGCTTTGTGCCTCTGGCTTCCCTGAGCCGGTAGATTCCGGCCTAAGCAGCAACTATGTGCCTAGCACAAAGTTTGTTTATCGGCTGACCAAGCAAGTCTGTACAGCAGCCCCTCCACGTGGATATGGCAGACCTACTGATGACTCCTCTACTGAGGACACACATGTGGTTTCAGCACACAGCCATTTCTGGAGGCACACGCCGGTCCATCCCCACAGAAGCGTGACTGCTGCTCTAAATATAGACATGCTTGCAGCCTCAGAGAAACAAAAGACCAGAAGTTAGGTCTCCAGTTATTTCAAGGAAAATTTAATGTGATAAAAATGATAAATCAGTGAATGTTACACTTTTCCTATCTATCAGTTTGATGGAAACATTAAGCTAGGATTACCTACCTATGTTTCACTTCTCTAGCCTTGGTGGTTAAAGTTGCTCTTAGCCCTTCATACAGATTCAGCCAATTGCAAGGTATTCCTGACAATCCGCACAAGGTACCTCACAGTTGCTAAGTTCAGAGCAAGAGCGGTAGCCTGTCAGGACAGACGCATTGCAGGGATCCTTGAATTCTAACTCCTCTCCTGGCTTCAGCTGTAGCTACCAATGGCAAGCTTGAACAGCATGGGCACTGGGACCTGCCACCTTGGGTTTGAGTATTGATGTTACATGATTTGGTCATTAACCTTTCTAAGGTGTATTTTCTGACCTCGTTTTAAAAAAAAATGAAAAAGGGGTCTGGAGGTGTTTTAAAAAAAAATGAAAAAGGGGTCTGGAGGTGGTTCAGTGGTTAAGAGCACTGGCTGTTCTTCCAAAGGACCAAGGTTCAATTCCCAGCACCCAGGTGGCAGCTCATAGCTGTCTGTAATTCCAGTTCCAGGGGATCTGACTCCCTCACAGACACACATGCACACAAAACACCAATGCTCATAATTTTTTTTAATGAAGAAGCAGAATATTGGGAGCTGGAGAGATGAGTCAGTAGTTAAGAGTTCTTGCAGCTTTTGCAGATCTGAGTTCAATTCCCAGCAGCACCCATGTCAGGCAGCTCACAGCTGCCTGTAACTGCGGCCCCAGGGACTCCAACACTCTCTTCTGAACACCCCAACAATGTGGCATACACTCACAAGACACATACACATAATTTTTTTTTGAGACAGGATTTTTCTGTGTATCCCTGGCTGTCCTGGACTCACTTTGTAGACCAGGCTGGCCTCAAACTCACAGAGAGATCTGCCTGGCTCTACTTCCTGAGTGCTGGGATTAAAGGCGTGCGCCACCATGTCTGGCCATTACAGACAGCTCTGAACTGCCATGTGGGTCCTGGGATTTGAACCTGGGTCCTTTGGAAGAGCAGCCAGAGCTCTAAACCACTGAGTTATCTCTCTAGTCCTACACGTAATTTCTTATCAAAGTTAACAGTGTTAACTGGCCTACTTTACGGGGGTAAGTAGATGATTAAAAGTATTAATAATTAAATTATTAATAATTAATAATTTAAAGTAGATTTTAAAAAAAGCACCCGGCACATAGCAAGCACTCAATCAATATAAGCTGCTATGCTACCGCCATGGTACCTGACAGCCCTGTGATGCCTCTGGCGGGTCCTGCCATAACAAACCAAAGCTTTAGGAATTCATCACGAAGTAAAAGCCAATGTCCTTCCTTCTGTAGTATGACACCAAGGGGATAACAAACAGCTTATACCCCCTTTTTTTTTTTGGTTTTTCGAGACAGGGTTTCTCTGTGTAACAGCTCTGGCTGTCCTGGACTAGCTTTGTACATGAGGCTGTCCTTGAACTCACAGAGACCCGCCTGCCTCTGCCTCCTGAGTGCTGGGATTAAAGGCGTGCGCCACCACGCCCGGCTAACAGCTAACAGCTGACCTTTCAACAGCTGCACACCCTAACCCTTCTCAGATACCGACTTCCAGAAGACCTGAGAAAGACAGAAGTCCATATGCCCCTCGGCTAGAAGACAAGCTAGAGTGACAGACACCATGCAGTCCTCCCTGTCCTCCGGCTTTTCTTCGGGGTCAAGTGGGTTCAGCCTGGCTCCAGCTCCGCTGGGATGCACTTGGCCCATCAGAGTCCCTCCTTCATCCTCAGCAGACTCCAGAGTCTTTCTTCTCCATCTCTGTAAAGGGAGAATTGAATGCTGAAGCTTTGAAAAGAAGCAGGCATCAGCTGCACTAAAGATTGACTTGACGGAGGAAAACAATTACAAACTGTTGAAACACACTAAATCCAAGACTGAAAACCAGTCCTTGCACAGGCTTTTAATTTATCCTGATGATGACGTACCTATCCATAGCCTTGCACTAAGACAGGGAAGAGAAAATGAAAATCCAAATATACCATTTAACCAGCACCTAGGAATAAACACAACAAAAGATGTGAGATTCCTATATAGAAAATCACACAGCATTACTATGAAGAGAGTAAGGATGGATTGGTGAGATAGCTCAGCTGGTGATCCTCAAAGTCCAATGACCTGCCAGGTGTGGTGGCACACGCCTTTAATCCCAGCACTCGGGAGGCAGAGGCAGGTGGATCTCTGTGAGTTCAAGGCCAGTCTGGTCTACAAAGCGAGTCCAGGACAGCCAGGGCTGTTGCACAGAGAAACCCTGTCTCGAAAAAAACAAAAAACCAAACCATTATAGGAACAATAGATTAACTGAATTTAATTAAAATTCATCAGGAGGGGCTGGTGAGATGGCTCAGCGGTTAGGAGCACTGGCTGCTCTTCCAAACGACCCAGGTTCAAATCCCAGTACCCACGCGGCAGTTCATAGCTGTCTGTAATGGCCAGGCGTGGTTGCGCAAGCCTTTAATCCCAGCACTCGGGAGTTCAGGGCCAGACTGGTGTACACAATGAATTCCAGGAAAGCCACGGATACACAGAGAAACCCTGTCTCTAAAGTCCCCCCTAAAAATAAATAAATAAAAATAAAAGAATTCATCAAGAGACCATTAAAAGTGAAAGCAAATCACACTGTGGGAGAAGAAATCTACAAAAGGACTCAAACCCAGAATATACAAAGAAGTCCACAAACAAGGGTTGGGATGCAGTTCAGTGTCCTGGAGGGTGCAGTCCTGGAGGGCGCAGTCCTGGAGCATGCAGTCCTAGAGCGTGCAGTCCTGGAAGGTGCAGTCCTGGAGCATGCAGTCCTGAAGCGTGCAATCCTGGAGGGCGCAGTCCTGGAGCATGCAGTCCTGGGAGGTGCAGTCCTGGAGCGTGCAGTCCTGGAGCGTGAAGTCCTGGAGGGTGCAGCACCATGCAGAACCACAAGTGGTCCATAACTCCAGCACTGCATTCCCAGTCTTCAAGAAATGGAGGCAGATGGCTGGGCGTGGTGGTGCATGCCTTTACTCCCAACACATAGGAAGCAGAGACAGGCTGATCTCTGTGAGTTTGAGGCCAGCCTGGTCTACAAAGTGAGTCCAGGACAGCCAGGGCTACACAGAGAAACCTTGTCTTGAAAAACCAAAAAAAAAAAAAAAAAAAAAGAAGAAGTGGTGGAGGCAGGAGGATCAGGAATTCAAAGTCACCTTCAGTTACAGCATGGGCAACATAAGACCTTGCTTTAAAAAAAAAAAAAAAGAAAAAGAACAAGAAAAAAAGAATTACACAAATCAGGGGCTAAAGAGATGGCTCATCTGTTAAGAGCACGCACTAGGTGAGTTGGGTTCAGTTCCCAGCACTGACATGGCACCTACTTATAATTTCAATACTAGGGGATCCTGAACCCTCTTCTGCACTTTGTGGATACCAAGCACATATGTGGTGCGCTTACATTCACAAAACCAAAACATTCATACACATAAAATAAAAACAGTGGTTTTTTTAATTCCATAAGTTAATAAAAGTAAGGTAACAGTTTTAAAAGAGAAAGAGTAAGGGCTGGCATGGTGGTGTACCCCTTTAATCCCAGCACTTGGGAGGCAGAAGTAAAAGGTCTCTGTGAGTTCACGGCCCAGACTACATATGGAGCTCTAAGCCAGCCAGAGCTATGTACTGAGATTCTGTCTCAAAAAAATAAATACAAAAGAAAGAAAAAAATGGTGAGGGTTAGGCTGTAAAAAAAAAAAAAAAAAAAATCACAAGAGAAAATTAGCATGTGTTAATCGCAAAACAAACATACATGTATATATGTGAATATAGGCTCAACACAAGTCCCAAGAGAAATGCCAACTTAAACTACAACTGTTTACTACTGGCATCTGGGTGATGTTCTATTTCACAGCCTGGGTGGTGGCTGCATACATATTCACTTGAAGAAAAAAAAAGCCAAGTTGTTCACTTAAGGATTTATATACTCCTCTCTATATATGGTACTTTAATTAAAATCATTACTAAAAAAGACAGAGACTCACTACTTCAAAGAAATGTGATGTGTGGGCCTTGTTTGGATCTTGCTTCATACAAACCAACTGTTTAAAAGAATCATGGCTGTTGGGGGAATTCTGAACACTAACTGCACATTTGATGATAATTACAGGGCTATTAACTGTTTAGGTGTCTAAGGGGACTATGGCTTTTTCTTCTTTCTTTTTTTTTTTTGTACTGGGAATTAAACCCACAGTTTCCAGCATTCTATAAAACCAGGCTACTCAGGAGGCTGAAGCAGAAGGATCTCAAGTTCAAGGCTTGAATAGGCTATAGAGTGAGTTCAAGGTCAGCCTGTACAAACCAGAGAGACCCTGTCTTAAAATAAAAAGTAAAGCAGGCTGAAGAATAGACTTGAGTGGTAGAATACTCTCCTGGCCTGTGCAAGACTCTGGATTCAGTTCTTAGTATTAAGTTTTTAAAAAGCCAGAGGTGGTCCCCAGCACTGGGGAGGCAGAATCAGGTATAACTCTGTGACTATGAACTTGAGGCCGCCTAGTCTATTCAGCAAGTTGCAGACCAGCCAGGGCTACAGAGTCACGTAATGATATCCTGTCTCAAAACACAAAAAAAAAATAAAAACAAAAACAAAGAAAAAACAAACAGCTGGGCGGTGGTGGTGCATGCCTTTAGTCCCTGCACTTGGGAGGCTGAGGCCAACTTGTTCTACAAATTGAGTCCTAAACATCTGGTCTCAAAAAAAAAAGAAAGAGAGAGAGAGAGAGAGAGAGAGAGAGAGAGAGAGAGAGAGAAAGAAAAGACTATTTGGGAGGCTGGAGAGACGGCTCAGCAGTTGAGAGCACTAGCTGCTCTTGTAGAGGACCAGGATTTGCTTTTGGCGTCACAAGGCAGCTCACAACTGTCTATATCTTCAGTTCTATGGGATGTGACAGTGTCTTGTGGCCTCTAGGGTCCTAGATACACAGAGTGCACATAAATACTCACAGGCAAACACTTATACACATAAACTAAAAAGAAATAAACTCTTTTTTTTTGTTGTTTTGTTTTTTTGTTTTTTCAAGACAGGGTTTCTCTGTGTAGCCCTGGCTGTCCTGGACTCACTTTGTAGACCAGGCTGGCCTCTTCTGCCTCTGCCTCCCAAGTGCTGGAATTAAAGGCGTGCACCACCACCGCCCGGCCAAATAAACTCTTTTTTAAAGACATCTTTACCACCGTTCATTTTTCACATCTGAAATGGAAGGAAACATAAACCAAGCTGCACAATGACCGGCACAGGAGGTGGCACGGCACCTTGTAGCACATCCAGACCTGACAGAAAAAGCACCTACACTGTGCTGGTTACTGTTAGTTTTTGCTAATGTGGTGCAGTTAGCTAGTCATCTGAGAATAACCTCAATTGAGAAAATGCCCCCAGCCAGATTAGACTGTGGGCAAACTTAAGCTCTGAATGTTCTTGTTTGATGACTGAGGTGGAAGGGTCAGCCTTCTGTGGGCAGTGCCACCCCAGACCAAGTTGACCTGGGGTGTATAAGAAAGCAAACTGAGCAAGCCAGTAAGACATATTCCTCTATTGCCTTTGCTTCAGTTCCTGCCCAGCCTTCCCTTAAGGATGGACTGACAGCTGTGAGATGAAATAAATCCTTTCTTCCCCAAGTTGCTTTTCGTTATAACAGAAAACCAAACTAAGACAGCTACCTTCTTTGGGGTATGCACCAACCAACCTAAGGGCTCTGAGCACCTGGGTGCCCTCCCTAAATAGCAGCTCCCACAGCTTCCTGGAGTTCACCCTAGGCTACATATCCCCCTTTACATCAAGCTAAATCAAGTAGCTTCATCTCAGTCAAGTGTTTGTAACCTCCCCTGCAAGCTGACCTGGCTGAAGGTGCTAACAAGAAAAACAAGTATAAGCCGGGCGGTGGTGGCGCACGCCTTTAATCCCAGCACTTGGGAGGCAGAGGCAGGTGGATCTTTGTGAGTTCGAGGCCAGCCTGGTCTATAAAGTGAGTCCAGGACAGCCAGGGCTACACAGAGAAACCTTGTCTCGAAAAACCAAAAAAAAAAAGCAAAGAAAAACAAGTATGAATTCCTACCCTGGCAACTCCAGAATCCTCAGGGCAAACATCTTGGTCTAGAGACAGGTGCAAATGCAAAGTAGACTTGGTAAGGGTCCCTTGATTTAGTGTTTCTCAGAGCAACTTCAGCTCTGAGAGCCTCCCTACCTATAGGGAAAGCCTTCCTGCTTTCATTTGTCACTTTCTGGTGTAGTGTCCTAGTTGGTTAAGTTTACAGGTTACATCTGGCTTCATGTATAATCTCTACCAGGCAAAACATCCACATTCCAACCAGCACTCCTTGGAGAAATGAGCTGCATCTTTGAAATGGTATTTCAGGCAGCCCCTGTGGCAGTTTTTGAAGGAAGAAAAACCTTTCAGTGACTCTCCTGTTTACTACTAATCTGTCTGGTGAATGGTACAGGGCATCAAAGGCAAAGGCTTCATACACACAAAAAATGGCCAGACATAGGCTGCACGGTGGTGGCCCACGCCTTTAATCCCAGCATTTGGGAGGCAGAGGCAGGCGGATCTCTGTGAGTTCAAGGCCAGCCTGGTCTACAAAAGCAAGTCCAGGACAGCCAGAACTTTTACACAGAGAAACCCTGTCTCGAAAGACCAAAAAAAAAAAAAAAAATGGCCAGGCACAAAAATTAATTTGCAGGACTTGTTCGATTTCTTCTTTTAACCTTGAAGAAATTAAACAATGACTTCCGTTCATATTCTACCAACAGCTATTTCTGAAAAGTAGCTTATTGTAGGGTTGAGCACCCAGCTCTGCCACACACAAACTGTGTGACGTCAAATTCTCTGGGCTTCCATTTATCACCTGTAAAATGGGGCTAGTTGTATTTCATAAGGCTGATGGGAAGAGCAAAATAAGACAACACTATGCGTGCCACTTAGAGCAATGCCTGGCCCATAGTGTCAGCTACTAGTCTTATTTAACAACCATGGAAGTGCTTCCGTGGAGCGCTTTCATCACAGGCTACGGCAAAATGGAACCAAGGGCTGGTAGGATGGCTCAGGGGACAAAGGCACGTTGCTGTGAAGCCTGAGGATCTGTGCTCCATGCCCATTACCGACATGCTAGGAGACAGCTGACACCACACAAATACAACATCCCCATCACATACAAAATAAATAAAATATAAGAGAGTAGAACCACTAGGCACCAGAAAACAATAGTATTGTCCTAATTCTTGATAAACCTTACCAACACATTTATTTCTATGCCACAGTAATTGACCATGACCTAGCATTAGAAGCAGACATCAGCTGGGTGGTGGTGGCACATGCCTTTAATCCCAGCACTTGGAAGGCAGAGGCAGGCAGATCTCTGCAAGTTCGAGGCTGGCCTGGTCTACAAAGCGAGTCCAGAACAGCCAGGGCTACACAGAGAAACCCTGTCTTGAAAAACCAAAAAAAAAAAAAAAAATTAGTAGCAGACATCATGAGATAAGGGTTCAAAGGACTATCAGGAAACTGGGCATTCCCACCTTTTAAAAACGCATAGAGAAAATTTAAAAAAAGAAAGAAAGGAAAAGAAAATTTTGTGGCCAGGCAGTGGTGCCTCATGCTTTTAAAAATTTCAGCAATTGGGAGGCAGAGGCAGGAGGATCTCTGTAGTTTGAGGACAGCCTGGTCTACAGAGTGAGTTCCCAGACAGCCAGAGCTACACAGTGAAATCCTGTCTTGAAAAGCCAAAACAAAACCCCAAAAGTTTGTGTTCGGAAGAAGCAACTCTCATCACTGTTAAACAGAATCTCCAAGTCTCTAGACTGACCTAGCCATGGGTTTCTCTCACT
This sequence comes from Lophiomys imhausi, assembly GCA_907164525.1. Lineage (NCBI taxonomy): Eukaryota > Metazoa > Chordata > Mammalia > Rodentia > Muridae > Lophiomys > Lophiomys imhausi. The sequence goes on along the minus strand of CAJQZJ010004750.1, from coordinate 1,672,552 downwards.
AGTCTCAAGAAGTGCCAGGCTATGTTTTGTTCTTATGTTGTCAATCACTGTCATCAGGGCCTCTTTCCTTACTTAAAAAAAAAAAAAAAAGACACAGGAAGATTAACATAGGACAATATATGTAAGTACTTAGAAACCTCCGAAATGCTAGAATTACAGACATAAGCCACCACAGATGGCTTGATAGCCTGTCATTCAACAAACTACTTTTTAAAAATTTAGTCTATTCTATTTCACATTTGCCTATATGTTTAATACTATTTTTAAAACACAGTATTAAAGAGCACAGTTAAAAATTTTTATTTTATTTGGTGCTGGGGATTGAATTCAAGTGGTAGAGGTCATACAAATGCTCTACCACTTGACTTACAGCTCCACCAATTACTTTACACTTAAAAAAAAAAAAAGACCTATGAATGCTTCTACGGTGTTACGTATGTCTGACATGCTCAGAGGTCAGAAAAGGGGGTCAGATCTCCAGGAACTATAGTTACAGATAGTTGTAAGCCACTACGTGGGTGTTAGGAATAGAACCAGGTTCCTCTGCAAGAATAAGTGTTCTAAACTGTTGAGCCATCTCCCCAGTCCCTGTAGCATTTTAAAAATAAAAATAATGAATTAGAAAGTCTAGAAATCTTTTCAATAATTTTTTGAAACAGGTCTCACTATGAAGCCTTGGATGTCCCAGAATGATGTACATCAGGTTGGTCTCCGACTCATAGACATCCTCCTGCCTCTGCCTCCTGATTGCTGGGATTAAGGGAATTCACCACCATGCCCCAACCAATTTTCAAAAAGCTTTATAAATAACTACCTGCTTCAAATTTTTTCAACTTTAAATGCCTACTAGCTTAGTACCTCTATATGGACTGTGCATACATAGTTTTAATAAGCAGAGTTTATTTAATAGTCACAAATGTCCCATGATTATTTATGAGCTATGCTAATACAGAGGGAAAAGAACACATTTGAACTCTGAATAAGGAAGAGTGCCTGAAGGGCCTGTTGTCTAAGAATCTGTGCGGGACTCCCAGGGCTGTTAATTATTCATCTACTTTTCTTTTTTTTTTTTTTTTTTGTTTTGTTTTGTTTTTTTTTTCGAGACAGGGTCTCTCTGTGTATCCTTGGCTGTCCTGGACTCACTTTGTAGACCAGGCTGGCCTCGAACTCACAAAGATCCGCCTGCCTCTGCCTCCCAAGTGCTGGGATTAAAGGCGTGCGCCACCACCGCCCGGCTTATTCATCTACTTTTCAAAGTTAATAAATAGGAATGCCTTTCTGCTCTTTATCCCCAGATGAATTTAGCCACATGTGTGATGGTGTGTGTGTGTGTGTGCGTGCTGGGAGGTGTCTGTGTGACTGGCAGGGTGTGTGTGTGTGTGTGTGTGTGTGTGTGTGTGTGTGTGTGTGTGTGTGTGTG